>JANJGN010000043.1:3042500-3427500 GCA_026770705.1 Isurus oxyrinchus
TAGTTAGGGATTGATACAGGGCTATGGGGAGAGAGTGGGACAGTGAGATTAGTTTGGGGATTGACACAGGGCTATGGGGAGACAGCGGGACAGTGGGATTAGTTTGGGATTGATACAGGGCTTGTGGGGAGAGAGCGGGACAGTGGGATTAGTTTGAGATTAATACAGGGCAATGGGGAGAGAGTGAGACAGTGGGATTGGTTTGGGATTTGTGCAGGGCTATGGGGAGAGAGTGGGACAGCGGGATTAGTTAGGGATTGATACAGGGCTATGGGGAGAGAGTGGGACAGTGAGATTAGTTTGGGGATTGATACAGGGCTATGGGGAGATAGCGGGACAGTGGGATTAGTTTAGGATTGATACAGGGCTTGTGGGGAGAGAGTGGGACAGTGGGATTAGTTTGGGATTAATACAGGGCAATGGGGAGAGAGTGAGATAGTGGGATTGGTTTGGGATTTGTACAGGGCTATGGGGAGAGAGTGGGACAGCGGGATTAGTTAGGGATTGATACAGGGCTATGGGGAGAGAGTGGGACAGTGAGATTAGTTTGGGGATTGACACAGGGCTATGGGGAGACAGCGGGACAGTGGGATTAGTTTGGGATTGATACAGGGCTTGTGGGGAGAGAGCGGGACAGTGGGATTAGTTTGGGATTAATACAGGGCAATGGGGAGAGAGTGAGACAGTGGGATTGGTTTGGGATTTGTACAGGGCTATGGGGAGAGAGTAGGGACAGTGGGATTAGTTTGGGGATTGATACAGGGCAATGGGGACAGAGTTGGGCAGTGGGATTAGTTTGGGGATTGATACAGGGCAATGGGGAGAGAGCGGGACAGTGGGATTAGTTTGAGATTGAACACAGGGCTATGGGGAGAGAGTGGGGCAGTGGGATTAGTTTGGGGATTGATACAGGGCTATGGGGAGAGAGTGGGACAGTGGGATTAGTTGGGGTTTGAAACAGGGCAAAGGGGAGAGAGTGGGACAGTGGGATTAGTTTGGGATTGTTACAGGGCGATGGGGAGAGAGCAGGGACAGTGGGATTAGTTTGGGATTGATACAGGGCTATGGGGAGAGAGCGGGGCCGTGGGATTAGTTTGGGATTGATACAGGGCTATGGCGAGAGAGTGGGACAGTGGGATTAGTTGGGGATTGATAAAGGGCTGGGGGGAGAGAGAGGGAGAGTGGGATTAGTTTGGGATTGATACATTGCTATGGCGAGAGAGCGAGGCAGGGGGATTAGTTTGGGATTGATACAGGGCTATGGGGAGAGAGCGGGGCAGTGGGATTAGTGTGGGATTGATACAGGGCTGTGGGGAGAGAGTGGGACAGTGGGATTAGTTGGGGATTTATACAGGGCTATGGGGAGAGAGTGGGGTAGTGGGATTAGTTTGGGATTGATACAGGGCTATGGGGACAGAGCGGTGAAGTGGGATTAGTTGGGGTTTGATACAGGGCTATGTGAAACGAGCGGGACAGTGGGATTAGTTGGGGATTTGTACAGGGCTATGGGGAGAGAGTGGGACAGTGGGATTAGTTGGGGATTTGTACAGGGCTATGGGGAGAGAGTGGGATTCGTTTGTGATTGATAGAGGGCTGTGGAGAGAGAGTGGGGCAGTGGGATTAGTTTGAGATTGATACAGGGCTATGGGGAGTGAGTGGGACAGTGGGATTAGTTGGGGATTTATACAAAGGCTATGGGGAGAGAGTGGGGCAGTGGGATTAGTTGGGGATTGATACAGGGCTATGGGGAGAGTGCGGGACAGTGGGATTAGTTTGGGATTGATAGATTGCTATGGCGAGAGAGCGAGGCTGTGGGATTAGTTTGGGATTGATACAGGGCTATGGGGAGAGAGCGAGACAGTGGGATTACTTTGGGATTGATACAGGACTATGGGGAGAGAGCGGGACAGTGGGATTAGTTGGGGATTTGTACAGGGCTATGGGGAGAGAGTGGGACAGTGCGATTAGTTTGGGGATTGACACAGGGCTATGGGGAGAGAGTGGGACAGTGGGATTAGTTTAGGATTGATACAGGGCTATGGGGAGAGAGCGGGACAGTGGGATTAGTTTGGGGCTTGAAACAGGGCTATGGGGAGAGAGCGGGACACTGGGATTAGTTGGGGATTTGTACAGGGCTATGGGGAGAGAGCGGGACAGTGGGATTAGTTTGGGATTGATACAGGACAATGGGGAAAGAGCGGGACAGTGGGATTAGTTGGGGATTTGTACAGGGCTTGTGGGGAGAGAGCGGGACAGTGGGATTAGTTTGGGGTTAATACAGGGCAATGGGGAGAGAGTGAGACAGTGGGATTGGTTTGGGATTTGTACAGGGCTATGGGGAGAGAGTAGGGACAGTGGGATTAGTTTGGGGATTGATACAGGGCAATGGGGACAGAGTTGGGCAGTGGGATAAGTTTGGGGATTGATACAGGGCAATGGGGAGAGAGAGGGACAGTGGGATTAGTTTGAGATTGATACAGGGCTATGGGGAGAGAGTGGGGCAGTGGGATTAGTTTGGGGATTGATACAGGGCTATGGGGAGAGAGTGGGACAGTGGGATTAGTTTGGGATTGTTACAGGGCTATGGGGAGAGAGCAGGGACAGTGGGATTAGTTTGGGATTGATACAGGGCTATGGGGAGAGAGCGGGGCCGTGGGATTAGTTTGGGATTGATACAGGGCTATGGGGAGAGAGAAGGACAGTGGGATTAGTTTGGGATTGATACATTGCTATGGCGAGAGAGCGAAGCAGGGGGATTAGTTTGGAATTGATACAGGGCTATGGGGAGAGAGCGGGGCAGTGGGATTAGTGTGGGACTGATACAGGGCTATGGGGAGAGAGTGGGGTAGTGGGATTAGTTTGGGATTGATACAGGGCTATGGGGACAGAGCGGTGAAGTGGGATTAGTTGGGGATTGATACAGGGCTATGGGGAGAGTGCGGGACAGTGGGATTAGTTGGGGATTTATACAGGGCTATGGGGAGAGAGTGGGGTAGTGGGATTAGTTTGGGATTGATACAGGGCTATGGGGACAGAGCGGTGAAGTGGGATTAGTTGGGGATTGATACAGGGCTATGGGGAGAGTGCGGGACAGTGGGATTAGTGTGGGACTGATACAGGGCTATGGGGAGAGAGTGGGGTAGTGGGATTAGTGTGGGATTGATACAGGGCTGTGGGGAGAGAGTGGGACAGTGGGATTAGTTGGGGATTTATACAGGGCTATGGGGAGAGAGTGGGGTAGTGGGATTAGTTTGGGATTGATACAGGGCTATGGGGACAGAGCGGTGAAGTGGGATTAGTTGGGGTTTGATACAGGGCTATGGGAAACGAGCGGGACAGTGGGATTAGTTGGGGATTTGTACAGGGCTATGGGGAGAGAGTGGGACAGTGGGATTAGTTGGGGATTTGTACAGGGCTATGGGGAGAGAGTGGGATTCGTTTGTGATTGATAGAGGGCTGTGGAGAGAGAGTGGGGCAGTGGGATTAGTTTGAGATTGATACAGGGCTATGGGGAGTGAGTGGGACAGTGGGATTAGTTGGGGATTTATACAAAGGCTATGGGGAGAGAGTGGGGCAGTGGGATTAGTTGGGGATTGATACAGGGCTATGGGGAGAGTGCGGGACAGTGGGATTAGTTTGGGATTGATAGATTGCTATGGCGAGAGAGCGAGGCTGTGGGATTAGTTTGGGATTGATACAGGGCTATGGGGAGAGAGCGAGACAGTGGGATTACTTTGGGATTGATACAGGACTATGGGGAGAGAGCGGGACAGTGGGATTAGTTGGGGATTTGTACAGGGCTATGGGGAGAGAGTGGGACAGTGCGATTAGTTTGGGGATTGACACAGGGCTATGGGGAGAGAGTGGGACAGTGGGATTAGTTTAGGATTGATACAGGGCTATGGGGAGAGAGCGGGACAGTGGGATTAGTTTGGGGCTTGAAACAGGGCTATGGGGAGAGAGCGGGACACTGGGATTAGTTGGGGATTTGTACAGGGCTATGGGGAGAGAGCGGGACAGTGGGATTAGTTTGGGATTGATACAGGACAATGGGGAAAGAGCGGGACAGTGGGATTAGTTGGGGATTTGTACAGGGCTTGTGGGGAGAGAGCGGGACAGTGGGATTAGTTTGGGGTTAATACAGGGCAATGGGGAGAGAGTGAGACAGTGGGATTGGTTTGGGATTTGTACAGGGCTATGGGGAGAGAGTAGGGACAGTGGGATTAGTTTGGGGATTGATACAGGGCAATGGGGACAGAGTTGGGCAGTGGGATAAGTTTGGGGATTGATAAAGGGCAATGGGGAGAGAGAGGGACAGTGGGATTAGTTTGAGATTGATACAGGGCTATGGGGAGAGAGTGGGGCAGTGGGATTAGTTTGGGGATTGATACAGGGCTATGGGGAGAGAGTGGGACAGTGGGATTGGTTTGGGATTGTTACAGGGCTATGGGGAGAGAGCAGGGACAGTGGGATTAGTTTGGGATTGATACAGGGCTATGGGGAGAGAGCGGGACCGTGGGATTAGTTTGGGATTGATACAGGGCTATGGGGAGAGAGAGGGACAGTGGGATTAGTTTGGGATTGATACATTGCTATGGCGAGAGAGCGAAGCAGGGGGATTAGTTTGGAATTGATACAGGGCTATGGGGAGAGAGCGGGGCAGTGGGATTAGTGTGGGACTGATACAGGGCTATGGGGAGAGAGTGGGGTAGTGGGATTAGTTTGGGATTGATACAGGGCTATGGGGACAGAGCGGTGAAGTGGGATTAGTTGGGGATTGATACAGGGCTATGGGGAGAGTGCGGGACAGTGGGATTAGTTGGGGATTTATACAGGGCTATGGGGAGAGAGTGGGGTAGTGGGATTAGTTTGGGATTGATACAGGGCTATGGGGACAGAGCGGTGAAGTGGGATTAGTTGGGGATTGATACAGGGCTATGGGGAGAGTGCGGGACAGTGGGATTAGTTTGGGATTGATACATTGCTATGGCGAGATAGTGAGGCAGTGAGATTAGTTTGGGATTGATACAGGGCTATGGGGAGAGAGCAGGGCAATGGCCTTAGTTTGGGGTTTGATACAGGGCTATGGGAAACGAGCGGGACAGTGGGATTAGTTGGGGATTTGTACAGGGCTATGGGGAGAGAGTGGGATTAATTTGTGATTGATAGAGGGCTGTGGAGAGAGAGTGGGGCAGTGGGATTAGTTTGAGATTGATACAGGGCTATGGGGAGTGAGTGGGACAGTGGGATTAGTTGGGGATTTATACAAAGGCTATGGGGAGAGAGCAGGGCAGTGGGATTATTTGGGGATTGATACAGGGCTTTGGGGAGAGTGCGGGACAGTGGGATTAGTTTGGGATTGATACATTGCTATGGCGAGAGAGCGAGGCTGTGGGATTAGTTTGGGATTGATACAGGGCTATGGGGAGACAGCGGGACAGTGGGATTACTTTGGGATTGATACAGGACTATGGGGAGAGAGCGGGACAGTGGGATTAGTTGGGGATTTGTACAGGGCTATGGGGAGAGAGTGGGACAGTGGGATTAGTTTGGGGATTGACACAGGGCTATGGGGAGAGAGTGGGACAGTGGGATTAGTTTGGGATTGATACAGGGCTATGGGGAGAGAGCGGGACAGTGGGATTAGTTTGGGGATTGATACAGGGCTGTGGGGAGAGAGCGGGACACTGGGATTAGTTGAGGATTTGTACAGGGCTATGGGGAGAGAGCGGGACAGTGGGATTAGTTTGGGATTGATACAGGACAATGGGGAACGAGCGGGACAGTGGGATTAGTTGGGGATTTGTACAGGGCTATGGGGAGAGAGTGGGACAGTGGGATTAGTTTAGGGATTGACACAGGGCTATGGGGAGAGAGTGGGACAGTGGGATTAGTTTGGGATTGATACAGGGCTATGGGGAGAGAGCGGGACAGTGGGATTAGTTTGGCGATTGATACAGGGCTGTGGGGAGAGAGTGGGACAGAGGGCTTAGTTGGGGATTGATACAGGGCTATGGGGAGAGAGTGGGTCAGTGGGATTAGTTTCGAGATTGATACAGGGCAATGGGGAGAGAGTTGGACAGAGGGATTAGTTGGGGATTGATACAGGGCTATGGGGAGAGAGTGGGACATTGGGACTAGTTTGGGATTTGTACAGGGCTATGGGGAGAGAGTTGGGCAGCGCGATTAGTTTGGGATTGATACAGGGCTATGGGGAGAGAGTTGGACAGAGGGATTAGATGGGGATTGATACAGGGCTAAGGGGAGAGAGTGGGACAGTGGGATTAGTTTGGGATTGATACAGTGCTATGGGGAGAGAGTTGGACAGAGGGATTAGTTGGGGATTGATACAGGGCTATGGGGAGAGAGTTGGACAGAGGGTTTAGTTGGGGATTGATACAGGGCTATGGGGAGCGAGTGGGCCAGAGGGATGAGTTTGGGATTGATACAGGGCTATGGGGAGAGTGTGGGACAGTGGGATTAGTTGGGGATTTGTACAGGGCTATGGGGAGAGTGTGGGACAGTGGGATTAGTTTGGTGATTGACACAGGGCTATGGGGAGAGAGTGGGACAGTGGGATTAGTTTGGGATTGATACAGGGCTATGGGGAGAGAGCGGGACAGTGGGATTAGTTTGGGGATTGATGCAGGGCTATGGGGAGAGAGCGGGACACTGGGATTAGTTGGGGATTTGTACAGGGCTATGGGGAGAGAGCGGGACAGTGGGATTAGTTTGGGATTGATACAGGACAATGGGGAAAGAGCGGAACAGTGGGATTAGTTGGGGATTTGTACAGGGCTTGTGGGGAGAGAGCGGGACAGTGGGATTAGTTTGGGATTAATACAGGGCAATGGGGAGAGAGTGAGACAGTGGGATTGGTTTGGGATTTGTACAGGGCTATGGGGAGAGAGTAGGGACAGTGGGATTAGTTTGGGGATTGATACAGGGCAATGGGGACAGAGTTGGGCAGTGGGATAAGTTTGGGGATTGATACAGGGCAATGGGGAAAGAGCGGGACAGTGGGATTAGTTTGAGATTGATACAGGGCTATGGGGAGAGAGTGGGGCAGTGGGATTAGTTTGGGGATTGATACAGGGCTATGGGGAGAGAGTGGGACAGTGGGATTAGTTGGGGTTTGATACAGGGCAATGGGGAGAGAGTGGGACAGTGGGATTAGTTTGGGATTGATACAGGGCTATGGGGAGAGAGCAGGGACAGTGGGATTAGTTTGGGATTGATACAGGGCTATGGGGAGAGAGCGGGGCCGTGGGATTAGTTTGGGGATTGATACAGGGCTATGGGGAGAGAGTGGGACAGTGGGATTAGTTGGGGATTGATAAAGGGCTGTGGGGAGAGAGAGGGACAGTGGGATTAGTTTGGGATTGATACATTGCTATGGCGAGAGAGCGAGGCAGGGGGATTAGTTTGGGATTGATACAGGGCTATGGGGAGAGAGCGGGGCAGTGGGATTAGTGTGGGGCTGATACAGGGCTGTGGGGAGAGAGTGGGACAGTGGGATTAGTTGGGGATTGATACAGGGCTATGGGGAGAGAGTGGGGTAGTGGGATTAGTTTGGGATTGATACAGGTCTATGGGGACAGAGCGGTGAAGTGGGATTAGTTGGGGATTGATACAGGGCTATGGGGAGAGTGCGGGACAGTGGGATTAGTTGGGGATTTATACAGGGCTATGGGGAGAGAGTGGGGTAGTGGGATTAGTTTGGGATTGATACAGGGCTATGGGGACAGAGCGGTGAAGTGGGATTAGTTGGGGATTGATACAGGGCTATGGGGAGAGTGCGGGACAGTGGGATTAGTTTGGGATTGATACATTGCTATGGCGAGATAGTGAGGCAGTGAGATTAGTTTGGGATTGATACAGGGCTATGGGGAGAGAGCAGGGCAATGGCCTTAGTTTGGGGTTTGATACAGGGCTATGGGAAACGAGCGGGACAGTGGGATTAGTTGGGGATTTGTACAGGGCTATGGGGAGAGAGTGGGATTAATTTGTGATTGATAGAGGGCTGTGGAGAGAGAGTGGGGCAGTGGGATTAGTTTGAGATTGATACAGGGCTATGGGGAGTGAGTGGGACAGTGGGATTAGTTGGGGATTTATACAAAGGCTATGGGGAGAGAGCAGGGCAGTGGGATTATTTGGGGATTGATACAGGGCTTTGGGGAGAGTGCGGGACAGTGGGATTAGTTTGGGATTGATACATTGCTATGGCGAGAGAGCGAGGCTGTGGGATTAGTTTGGGATTGATACAGGGCTATGGGGAGACAGCGGGACAGTGGGATTACTTTGGGATTGATACAGGACTATGGGGAGAGAGCGGGACAGTGGGATTAGTTGGGGATTTGTACAGGGCTATGGGGAGAGAGTGGGACAGTGGGATTAGTTTGGGGATTGACACAGGGCTATGGGGAGAGAGTGGGACAGTGGGATTAGTTTGGGATTGATACAGGGCTATGGGGAGAGAGCGGGACAGTGGGATTAGTTTGGGGATTGATACAGGGCTGTGGGGAGAGAGCGGGACACTGGGATTAGTTGAGGATTTGTACAGGGCTATGGGGAGAGAGCGGGACAGTGGGATTAGTTTGGGATTGATACAGGACAATGGGGAAAGAGCGGGACAGTGGGATTAGTTGGGGATTTGTACAGGGCTTGTGGGGAGAGAGCGGGACAGTGGGATTAGTTTGGGGTTAATACAGGGCAATGGGGAGAGAGTGAGACAGTGGGATTGGTTTGGGATTTGTACAGGGCTATGGGGAGAGAGTAGGGACAGTGGGATTAGTTTGGGGATTGATACAGGGCAATGGGGACAGAGTTGGGCAGTGGGAAAAGTTTGGGGATTGATACAGGGCAATGGGGAGAGAGAGGGACAGTGGGATTAGTTTGAGATTGATACAGGGCTATGGGGAGAGAGTGGGGCAGTGGGATTAGTTTGGGGATTGATACAGGGCTATGGGGAGAGAGTGGGACAGTGGGATTGGTTTGGGATTGTTACAGGGCTATGGGGAGAGAGCAGGGACAGTGGGATTAGTTTGGGATTGATACAGGGCTATGGGGAGAGAGCGGGACCGTGGGATTAGTTTGGGATTGATACAGGGCTATGGGGAGAGAGAGGGACAGTGGGATTAGTTTGGGATTGATACATTGCTATGGCGAGAGAGCGAAGCAGGGGGATTAGTTTGGAATTGATACAGGGCTATGGGGAGAGAGCGGGGCAGTGGGATTAGTGTGGGACTGATACAGGGCTATGGGGAGAGAGTGGGGTAGTGGGATTAGTTTGGGATTGATACAGGGCTATGGGGACAGAGCGGTGAAGTGGGATTAGTTGGGGATTGATACAGGGCTATGGGGAGAGTGCGGGACAGTGGGATTAGTTGGGGATTTATACAGGGCTATGGGGAGAGAGTGGGGTAGTGGGATTAGTTTGGGATTGATACAGGGCTATGGGGACAGAGCGGTGAAGTGGGATTAGTTGGGGATTGATACAGGGCTATGGGGAGAGTGCGGGACAGTGGGATTAGTTTGGGATTGATACATTGCTATGGCGAGATAGTGAGGCAGTGAGATTAGTTTGGGATTGATACAGGGCTATGGGGAGAGAGCAGGGCAATGGCCTTAGTTTGGGGTTTGATACAGGGCTATGGGAAACGAGCGGGACAGTGGGATTAGTTGGGGATTTGTACAGGGCTATGGGGAGAGAGTGGGATTAATTTGTGATTGATAGAGGGCTGTGGAGAGAGAGTGGGGCAGTGGGATTAGTTTGAGATTGATACAGGGCTATGGGGAGTGAGTGGGACAGTGGGATTAGTTGGGGATTTATACAAAGGCTATGGGGAGAGAGCAGGGCAGTGGGATTATTTGGGGATTGATACAGGGCTTTGGGGAGAGTGCGGGACAGTGGGATTAGTTTGGGATTGATACATTGCTATGGCGAGAGAGCGAGGCTGTGGGATTAGTTTGGGATTGATACAGGGCTATGGGGAGACAGCGGGACAGTGGGATTACTTTGGGATTGATACAGGACTATGGGGAGAGAGCGGGACAGTGGGATTAGTTGGGGATTTGTACAGGGCTATGGGGAGAGAGTGGGACAGTGGGATTAGTTTGGGGATTGACACAGGGCTATGGGGAGAGAGTGGGACAGTGGGATTAGTTTGGGATTGATACAGGGCTATGGGGAGAGAGCGGGACAGTGGGATTAGTTTGGGGATTGATACAGGGCTGTGGGGAGAGAGCGGGACACTGGGATTAGTTGAGGATTTGTACAGGGCTATGGGGAGAGAGCGGGACAGTGGGATTAGTTTGGGATTGATACAGGACAATGGGGAACGAGCGGGACAGTGGGATTAGTTGGGGATTTGTACAGGGCTATGGGGAGAGAGTGGGACAGTGGGATTAGCTTAGGGATTGACACAGGGCTATGGGGAAAGAGTGGGACAGTGGGATTAGTTTGGGATTGATACAGGGCTATGGGGAGAGAGCGGGACAGTGGGATTAGTTTGGCGATTGATACAGGGCTGTGGGGAGAGAGTGGGACAGAGGGCTTAGTTGGGGATTGATACAGGGCTATGGGGAGAGAGTGGGTCAGTGGGATTAGTTTCGAGATTGATACAGGGCAATGGGGAGAGAGTTGGACAGAGGGATTAGTTGGGGATTGATACAGGGCTATGGGGAGAGAGTGGGACATTGGGACTAGTTTGGGATTTGTACAGGGCTATGGGGAGAGAGTTGGGCAGCGCGATTAGTTTGGGATTGATACAGGGCTATGGGGAGAGAGTTGGACAGAGGGATTAGATGGGGATTGATACAGGGCTAAGGGGAGAGAGTGGGACAGTGGGATTAGTTTGGGATTGATACAGTGCTATGGGGAGAGAGTTGGACAGAGGGATTAGTTGGGGATTGATACAGGGCTATGGGGAGAGAGTTGGACAGAGGGTTTAGTTGGGGATTGATACAGGGCTATGGGGAGCGAGTGGGCCAGAGGGATGAGTTTGGGATTGATACAGGGCTATGGGGAGAGTGTGGGACAGTGGGATTAGTTGGGGATTTGTACAGGGCTATGGGGAGAGTGTGGGACAGTGGGATTAGTTTGGTGATTGACACAGGGCTATGGGGAGAGAGTGGGACAGTGGGATTAGTTTGGGATTGATACAGGGCTATGGGGAGAGAGCGGGACAGTGGGATTAGTTTGGGGATTGATGCAGGGCTATGGGGAGAGAGCGGGACACTGGGATTAGTTGGGGATTTGTACAGGGCTATGGGGAGAGAGCGGGACAGTGGGATTAGTTTGGGATTGATACAGGACAATGGGGAAAGAGCGGAACAGTGGGATTAGTTGGGGATTTGTACAGGGCTTGTGGGGAGAGAGCGGGACAGTGGGATTAGTTTGGGATTAATACAGGGCAATGGGGAGAGAGTGAGACAGTGGGATTGGTTTGGGATTTGTACAGGGCTATGGGGAGAGAGTAGGGACAGTGGGATTAGTTTGGGGATTGATACAGGGCAATGGGGACAGAGTTGGGCAGTGGGATAAGTTTGGGGATTGATACAGGGCAATGGGGAAAGAGCGGGACAGTGGGATTAGTTTGAGATTGATACAGAGCTATGGGGAGAGAGTGGGGCAGTGGGATTAGTTTGGGGATTGATACAGGGCTATGGGGAGAGAGTGGGACAGTGGGATTAGTTGGGGTTTGATACAGGGCAATGGGGAGAGAGTGGGACAGTGGGATTAGTTTGGGATTGATACAGGGCTATGGGGAGAGAGCAGGGACAGTGGGATTAGTTTGGGATTGATACAGGGCTATGGGGAGAGAGCGGGGCCGTGGGATTAGTTTGGGGATTGATACAGGGCTATGGGGAGAGAGTGGGACAGTGGGATTAGTTGGGGATTGATAAAGGGCTGTGGGGAGAGAGAGGGACAGTGGGATTAGTTTGGGATTGATACATTGCTATGGCGAGAGAGCGAGGCAGGGGGATTAGTTTGGGATTGATACAGGGCTATGGGGAGAGAGCGGGGCAGTGGGATTAGTGTGGGGCTGATACAGGGCTGTGGGGAGAGAGTGGGACAGTGGGATTAGTTGGGGATTGATACAGGGCTATGGGGAGAGAGTGGGGTAGTGGGATTAGTTTGGGATTGATACAGGGCTATGGGGACAGAGCGGTGAAGTGGGATTAGTTGGGGATTGATACAGGGCTATGGGGAGAGTGCGGGACAGTGGGATTAGTTGGGGATTTATACAGGGCTATGGGGAGAGAGTGGGGTAGTGGGATTAGTTTGGGATTGATACAGGGCTATGGGGACAGAGCGGTGAAGTGGGATTAGTTGGGGATTGATACAGGGCTATGGGGAGAGTGCGGGACAGTGGGATTAGTTTGGGATTGATACATTGCTATGGCGAGATAGTGAGGCAGTGAGATTAGTTTGGGATTGATACAGGGCTATGGGGAGAGAGCAGGGCAATGGCCTTAGTTTGGGGTTTGATACAGGGCTATGGGAAACGAGCGGGACAGTGGGATTAGTTGGGGATTTGTACAGGGCTATGGGGAGAGAGTGGGATTAATTTGTGATTGATAGAGGGCTGTGGAGAGAGAGTGGGGCAGTGGGATTAGTTTGAGATTGATACAGGGCTATGGGGAGTGAGTGGGACAGTGGGATTAGTTGGGGATTTATACAAAGGCTATGGGGAGAGAGCAGGGCAGTGGGATTATTTGGGGATTGATACAGGGCTTTGGGGAGAGTGCGGGACAGTGGGATTAGTTTGGGATTGATACATTGCTATGGCGAGAGAGCGAGGCTGTGGGATTAGTTTGGGATTGATACAGGGCTATGGGGAGACAGCGGGACAGTGGGATTACTTTGGGATTGATACAGGACTATGGGGAGAGAGCGGGACAGTGGGATTAGTTGGGGATTTGTACAGGGCTATGGGGAGAGAGTGGGACAGTGGGATTAGTTTGGGGATTGACACAGGGCTATGGGGAGAGAGTGGGACAGTGGGATTAGTTTGGGATTGATACAGGGCTATGGGGAGAGAGCGGGACAGTGGGATTAGTTTGGGGATTGATACAGGGCTGTGGGGAGAGAGCGGGACACTGGGATTAGTTGAGGATTTACAGGGCTATGGGGAGAGAGCGGGACAGTGGGATAGTTTGGGATTGATACAGGACAATTGGGGAAAGAGCGGAACAGTGGGATTAGTTGGGGATTTGTACAGGGCTTGTGGGGAGAGAGCGGGACAGTGGGATTAGTTTGGGATTAATACAGGGCAATGGGGAGAGAGTGAGACAGTGGGATTGGGTTTGGGATTTGTACAGGGCTATGGGGAGAGAGTAGGGGACAGTGGGATTAGTTTGGGGATTGATACAGGGCAATGGGGACAGAGTTGGGCAGTGGGATTAGTTTGGGGATTGATACAGGGCAATGGGGACAGAGTTGGGCAGTGGGATAAGTTTGGGGATTGATACAGGGCAATGGGGAGAGAGCGGGACAGTGGGATTAGTTTGAGATTGATACAGGGCTATGGGGAGAGAGTGGGGCAGTGGGATTAGTTTGGGGATTGATACAGGGCTATGGGGAGAGAGTGGGACAGTGGGATTAGTTGGGGTTTGATACAGGGCAATGGGGAGAGAGTGGGACAGTGGGATTAGTTTGGGATTGATACAGGGCTATGGGGAGAGAGCAGGGACAGTGGGATTAGTTTGGGATTGATACAGGGCTATGGGGAGAGAGCGGGGCCGTGGGATTAGTTTGGGGATTGATACAGGGCTATGGGGAGAGAGTGGGACAGTGGGATTAGTTGGGGATTGATAAAGGGCTGTGGGGAGAGAGAGGGACAGTGGGATTAGTTTGGGATTGATACATTGCTATGGCGAGAGAGCGAGGCAGGGGGATTAGTTTGGGATTGATACAGGGCTATGGGGAGAGAGCGGGGCAGTGGGATTAGTGTGGGACTGATACAGGGCTGTGGGGAGAGAGTGGGACAGTGGGATTAGTTGGGGATTGATACAGGGCTATGGGGAGAGAGTGGGGTAGTGGGATTAGTTTGGGATTGATACAGGGCTATGGGGACAGAGCGGTGAAGTGGGATTAGTTGGGGATTGATACAGGGCTATGGGGAGAGTGCGGGACAGTGGGATTAGTTGGGGATTTATACAGGGCTATGGGGAGAGAGTGGGGTAGTGGGATTAGTTTGGGATTGATACAGGGCTATGGGGACAGAGCGGTGAAGTGGGATTAGTTGGGGATTGATACAGGGCTATGGGGAGAGTGCGGGACAGTGGGATTAGTTTGGGATTGATACATTGCTATGGCGAGATAGTGAGGCAGTGAGATTAGTTTGGGATTGATACAGGGCTATGGGGAGAGAGCAGGGCAATGGCCTTAGTTTGGGGTTTGATACAGGGCTATGGGAAACGAGCGGGACAGTGGGATTAGTTGGGGATTTGTACAGGGCTATGGGGAGAGAGTGGGATTAATTTGTGATTGATAGAGGGCTGTGGAGAGAGAGTGGGGCAGTGGGATTAGTTTGAGATTGATACAGGGCTATGGGGAGTGAGTGGGACAGTGGGATTAGTTGGGGATTTATACAAAGGCTATGGGGAGAGAGCAGGGCAGTGGGATTATTTGGGGATTGATACAGGGCTTTGGGGAGAGTGCGGGACAGTGGGATTAGTTTGGGATTGATACATTGCTATGGCGAGAGAGCGAGGCTGTGGGATTAGTTTGGGATTGATACAGGGCTATGGGGAGACAGCGGGACAGTGGGATTACTTTGGGATTGATACAGGACTATGGGGAGAGAGCGGGACAGTGGGATTAGTTGGGGATTTGTACAGGGCTATGGGGAGAGAGTGGGACAGTGGGATTAGTTTGGGGATTGACACAGGGCTATGGGGAGAGAGTGGGACAGTGGGATTAGTTTGGGATTGATACAGGGCTATGGGGAGAGAGCGGGACAGTGGGATTAGTTTGGGGATTGATACAGGGCTGTGGGGAGAGAGCGGGACACTGGGATTAGTTGAGGATTTGTACAGGGCTATGGGGAGAGAGCGGGACAGTGGGATTAGTTTGGGATTGATACAGGACAATGGGGAACGAGCGGGACAGTGGGATTAGTTGGGGATTTGTACAGGGCTATGGGGAGAGAGTGGGACAGTGGGATTAGTTTAGGGATTGACACAGGGCTATGGGGAGAGAGTGGGACAGTGGGATTAGTTTGGGATTGATACAGGGCTATGGGGAGAGAGCGGGACAGTGGGATTAGTTTGACGATTGATACAGGGCTGTGGGGAGAGAGTGGGACAGAGGGCTTAGTTGGGGATTGATACAGGGCTATGGGGAGAGAGTGGGACAGTGGGATTAGTTTCGAGATTGATACAGGGCTATGGGGAGAGAGTTGGACAGAGGGATTAGTTGGGGATTGATACAGGGCTATGGGGAGAGAGTGGGACATTGGGACTAGTTTGGGATTTGTACAGGGCTATGGGGAGAGAGTTGGGCAGCGCGATTAGTTTGGGATTGATACAGGGCTATGGGGAGAGAGTTGGACAGAGGGATTAGTTGGGGATTGATACAGGGCTAAGGGGAGAGAGTGGGACAGTGTGATTAGTTTGGGATTGATACAGTGCTATGGGGAGAGAGTTGGACAGAGGGATTAGTTGGGGATTGATACAGGGCTATGGGGAGAGAGTTGGACAGAGGGTTTAGTTGGGGATTGATACAGGGCTATGGGGAGCGAGTGGGCCAGAGGGATGAGTATGGGATTGATACAGGGCTATGGGGAGAGTGTGGGACAGTGGGATTAGTTGGGGATTTGTACAGGGCTATGGGGAGAGAGTGGGACAGTGGGATTAGTTTGGTGATTGACACAGGGCTGTGGGGAGAGAGTGGGACAGTGGGATTAGTTTGGGATTGATACAGGGCTATGGGGAGAGAGCGGGACAGTGGGATTAGTTTGGGATTGATACAGGACAATGGGGAAAGAGCGGAACAGTGGGATTAGTTGGGGATTTGTACAGGGCTTGTGGGGAGAGAGCGGGACAGTGGGATTAGTTTGGGATTAATACAGGGCAATGGGGAGAGAGTGAGACAGTGGGATTGGTTTGGGATTTGTACAGGGCTATGGGGAGAGAGTAGGGACAGTGGGATTAGTTTGGGGATTGATACAGGGCAATGGGGACAGAGTTGGGCAGTGGGATTAGTTTGGGGATTGATACAGGGCAATGGGGACAGAGTTGGGCAGTGGGATAAGTTTGGGGATTGATACAGGGCAATGGGGAGAGAGCGGGACAGTGGGATTAGTTTGAGATTGATACAGGGCTATGGGGAGAGAGTGGGGCAGTGGGATTAGTTTGGGGATTGATACAGGGCTATGGGGAGAGAGTGGGACAGTGGGATTAGTTGGGGTTTGATACAGGGCAATGGGGAGAGAGTGGGACAGTGGGATTAGTTTGGGATTGATACAGGGCTATGGGGAGAGAGCAGGGACAGTGGGA
Organism: Isurus oxyrinchus; assembly: GCA_026770705.1. Taxonomy (NCBI): domain Eukaryota; kingdom Metazoa; phylum Chordata; class Chondrichthyes; order Lamniformes; family Lamnidae; genus Isurus; species Isurus oxyrinchus. The sequence goes on from JANJGN010000043.1 coordinate 3,059,007, forward strand.
TTAGTTTGGGATTGATACAGGGCTATGGGGAGAGAGCGGGGCCGTGGGATTAGTTTGGGGATTGATACAGGGCTATGGGGAGAGAGTGGGACAGTGGGATTAGTTGGGGATTGATAAAGGGCTGTGGGGAGAGAGAGGGACAGTGGGATTAGTTTGGGATTGATACATTGCTATGGCGAGAGAGCGAGGCAGGGGGATTAGTTTGGGATTGATACAGGGCTATGGGGAGAGAGCGGGGCAGTGGGATTAGTGTGGGACTGATACAGGGCTGTGGGGAGAGAGTGGGACAGTGGGATTAGTTGGGGATTGATACAGGGCTATGGGGAGAGAGTGGGGTAGTGGGATTAGTTTGGGATTGATACAGGGCTATGGGGACAGAGCGGTGAAGTGGGATTAGTTGGGGATTGATACAGGGCTATGGGGAGAGTGCGGGACAGTGGGATTAGTTGGGGATTTATACAGGGCTATGGGGAGAGAGTGGGGTAGTGGGATTAGTTTGGGATTGATACAGGGCTATGGGGACAGAGCGGTGAAGTGGGATTAGTTGGGGATTGATACAGGGCTATGGGGAGAGTGCGGGACAGTGGGATTAGTTTGGGATTGATACATTGCTATGGCGAGATAGTGAGGCAGTGAGATTAGTTTGGGATTGATACAGGGCTATGGGGAGAGAGCAGGGCAATGGCCTTAGTTTGGGGTTTGATACAGGGCTATGGGAAACGAGCGGGACAGTGGGATTAGTTGGGGATTTGTACAGGGCTATGGGGAGAGAGTGGGATTAATTTGTGATTGATAGAGGGCTGTGGAGAGAGAGTGGGGCAGTGGGATTAGTTTGAGATTGATACAGGGCTATGGGGAGTGAGTGGGACAGTGGGATTAGTTGGGGATTTATACAAAGGCTATGGGGAGAGAGCAGGGCAGTGGGATTATTTGGGGATTGATACAGGGCTTTGGGGAGAGTGCGGGACAGTGGGATTAGTTTGGGATTGATACATTGCTATGGCGAGAGAGCGAGGCTGTGGGATTAGTTTGGGATTGATACAGGGCTATGGGGAGACAGCGGGACAGTGGGATTACTTTGGGATTGATACAGGACTATGGGGAGAGAGCGGGACAGTGGGATTAGTTGGGGATTTGTACAGGGCTATGGGGAGAGAGTGGGACAGTGGGATTAGTTTGGGGATTGACACAGGGCTATGGGGAGAGAGTGGGACAGTGGGATTAGTTTGGGATTGATACAGGGCTATGGGGAGAGAGCGGGACAGTGGGATTAGTTTGGGGATTGATACAGGGCTGTGGGGAGAGAGCGGGACACTGGGATTAGTTGAGGATTTGTACAGGGCTATGGGGAGAGAGCGGGACAGTGGGATTAGTTTGGGATTGATACAGGACAATGGGGAACGAGCGGGACAGTGGGATTAGTTGGGGATTTGTACAGGGCTATGGGGAGAGAGTGGGACAGTGGGATTAGTTTAGGGATTGACACAGGGCTATGGGGAGAGAGTGGGACAGTGGGATTAGTTTGGGATTGATACAGGGCTATGGGGAGAGAGCGGGACAGTGGGATTAGTTTGGCGATTGATACAGGGCTGTGGGGAGAGAGTGGGACAGAGGGCTTAGTTGGGGATTGATACAGGGCTATGGGGAGAGAGTGGGACAGTGGGATTAGTTTCGAGATTGATACAGGGCTATGGGGAGAGAGTTGGACAGAGGGATTAGTTGGGGATTGATACAGGGCTATGGGGAGAGAGTGGGACATTGGGACTAGTTTGGGATTTGTACAGGGCTATGGGGAGAGAGTTGGGCAGCGCGATTAGTTTGGGATTGATACAGGGCTATGGGGAGAGAGTTGGACAGAGGGATTAGTTGGGGATTGATACAGGGCTAAGGGGAGAGAGTGGGACAGTGTGATTAGTTTGGGATTGATACAGTGCTATGGGGAGAGAGTTGGACAGAGGGATTAGTTGGGGATTGATACAGGGCTATGGGGAGAGAGTTGGACAGAGGGTTTAGTTGGGGATTGATACAGGGCTATGGGGAGCGAGTGGGCCAGAGGGATGAGTATGGGATTGATACAGGGCTATGGGGAGAGTGTGGGACAGTGGGATTAGTTGGGGATTTGTACAGGGCTATGGGGAGAGAGTGGGACAGTGGGATTAGTTTGGTGATTGACACAGGGCTGTGGGGAGAGAGTGGGACAGTGGGATTAGTTTGGGATTGATACAGGGCTATGGGGAGAGAGCGGGACAGTGGGATTAGTTTGGGATTGATACAGGACAATGGGGAAAGAGCGGAACAGTGGGATTAGTTGGGGATTTGTACAGGGCTTGTGGGGAGAGAGCGGGACAGTGGGATTAGTTTGGGATTAATACAGGGCAATGGGGAGAGAGTGAGACAGTGGGATTGGTTTGGGATTTGTACAGGGCTATGGGGAGAGAGTAGGGACAGTGGGATTAGTTTGGGGATTGATACAGGGCAATGGGTACAGAGTTGGGCAGTGGGATAAGTTTGGGGATTGATACAGGGCAATGGGGAGAGAGCGGGACAGTGGGATTAGTTTGAGATTGATACAGGGCTATGGGGAGAGAGTGGGGCAGTGGGATTAGTTTGGGGATTGATACAGGGCTATGGGGAGAGAGTGGGACAGTGGGATTAGTTGGGGTTTGATACAGGGCAATGGGGAGAGAGTGGGACAGTGGGATTAGTTTGGGATTGATACAGGGCTATGGGGAGAGAGCAGGGACAGTGGGATTAGTTTGGGATTGATACAGGGCTATGGGGAGAGAGCGGGGCCGTGGGATTAGTTTGGGGATTGATACAGGGCTATGGGGAGAGAGTGGGACAGTGGGATTAGTTGGGGATTGATAAAGGGCTGTGGGGAGAGAGAGGGACAGTGGGATTAGTTTGGGATTGATACATTGCTATAGCGAGAGAGCGAGGCAGGGGGATTAGTTTGGGATTGATACAGGGCTATGGGGAGAGAGCGGGGCAGTGGGATTAGTGTGGGACTGATACAGGGCTGTGGGGAGAGAGTGGGACAGTGGGATTAGTTGGGGATTGATACAGGGCTATGGGGAGAGAGTGGGGTAGTGGGATTAGTTTGGGATTGATCCAGGGCTATGGGGACAGAGCGGTGAAGTGGGATTAGTTGGGGATTGATACAGGGCTATGGGGAGAGTGCGGGACAGTGGGATTAGTTTGGGATTGATACATTGCTATGGCGAGAGAGTGAGGCAGTTAGATTAGTTTGGGATTGATACAGGGCTATGGGGAGAGTGCGGGACAGTGGGATTAGTTTGGGATTGATACATTGCTATGGCGAGGGAGTGAGGCAGTGAGATTAGTTTGGGATTGATACAGGGCTATGGGGAGAGAGCGGGACAATGGCCTTAGTTTGGGGTTTGATACAGGGCTATGGGAAACGAGCGGGACAGTGGGATTAGTTGGGGATTTGTACAGGGCTTTGGGGAGAGAGCGGGACAGTGGGATTAGTTGGGGATTTGTACAGGGCTATGGGGAGAGAGTGGGATTAGTTTGTGATTGATAGAGGGCTGTGGAGAGAGAGTGGGGCAGTGGGATTAGTTTGAGATTGATACAGGGCTATGGGGAGTGAGTGGGACAGTGGGATTAGTTGGGGATTTATACAAAGGCTATGGGGAGAGAGCGGGGCAGTGGGATTAGTTGGGGATTGATACAGGACTATGGGGAGAGTGCGGGACAGTGGGATTAGTTTGGGATTGATACAGGGCTATGGGGAGACAGCGGGACAGTGGGATTACTTTGGGATTGATACAGGACTATGGGGAGAGAGCGGGACAGTGGGATTAGTTGGGGATTTGTACAGGGCTATGGGGAGAGAGTGGGACAGTGGGATTAGTTTGGGGATTGACACAGGGCTATGGGGAGAGAGTGGGACAGTGGGATTAGTTTGGGATTGATACAGGGCTATGGGGAGAGAGCGGGACAGTGGGATTAGTTTGGGGATTGATGCAGGGCTATGGGGAGAGAGCGGGACACTGGGATTAGTTGGGGATTTGTACAGGGCTATGGGGAGAGAGCGGGACAGTGGGATTAGTTTGGGATTGATACAGGACAATGGGGAAAGAGCGGGACAGTGGGATTAGTTGGGGATTTGTACAGGGCTTATGGGGAGAGAGCGGGACAGTGGGATTAGTTTGGGATTAATACAGGGCAATGGGGAGAGAGTGAGACAGTGGGATTGGTTTGGGATTTGTACAGGGCAATGGGGAGAGAGTAGGAACAGTGGGATTAGTTTGGGGATTGATACAGGGCAATGGGGACAGAGTTGGGCAGTGGGATAAGTTTGGGGATTGATACAGGGCAATGGGGAGAGAGCGGGACAGTGGGATTAGTTTGAGATTGATACAGGGCTATGGGGAGAGAGTGGGGCAGTGGGATTAGTTTGGGGATTGATACAGGGCTATGGGGAGAGAGTGGGACAGTGGGATTAGTTGGGGTTTGATACAGGGCAATGGGGAGAGAGTGGGACAGTGGGATTAGTTTGGGATTGTTACAGGGCTATGGGGAGAGAGCAGGGACAGTGGGATTAGTTTGGGATTGATACAGGGCTATGGGGAGAGAGCGGGGCCGTGGGATTAGTTTGGGATTGATACAGGGCTATGGGGAGAGAGTGGGACAGTGGGATTAGTTGGGGATTGATAAAGGGCTGTGGGGAGAGAGAGGGACAGTGGGATTAGTTTGGGATTGATACATTGCTATGGCGAGAGAGCGAGGCAGGGGGATTAGTTTGGGATTGATACAGGGCTATGGGGAGAGAGCGGGGCAGTGGGATTAGTGTGGGACTGATACAGGGCTATGGGGAGAGAGTGGGGTAGTGGGATTAGTTTGGGATTGATACAGGGCTATGGGGACAGAGCGGTGAAGTGGGATTAGTTGGGGATTGATACAGGGCTATGGGGAGAGTGCGGGACAGTGGGATTAGTTGGGGATTTATACAGGGCTATGGGGAGAGAGTGGGGTAGTGGGATTAGTTTGGGATTGATACAGGGCTATGGGGACAGAGCGGTGAAGTGGGATTAGTTGGGGATTGATACAGGGCTATGGGGAGAGTGCGGGACAGTGGGATTAGTTTGGGATTGATACATTGCTATGGCGAGAGAGTGAGACAGTGAGATTAGTTTGGGATTGATACAGGGCTATGGGGAGAGAGCGGGGCAATGGCCTTAGTTTGGGGTTTGATACAGGGCTATGGGAAACAAGCGGGACAGTGGGATTAGTTGGGGATTTGTACAGGGTTATGGGGAGAGAGTGGGATTAGTTTGTGATTGATAGAGGGCTGTGGAGAGAGAGTGGGGCAGTGGGATTAGTTTGAGATGGATACAGGGCTATGGGGAGTGAGTGGGACAGTGGGATTAGTTGGGGATTTATACAAAGTCTATGGGGAGAGAGCAGGGCAGTGGGATTAGTTGGGGATTGATACAGGGCTATGGGGAGAGTGCGGGACAGTGGGATTAGTTTTGGATTGATACATTGCTATGGCTTGAAAGCGAGGCTGTGGGATTAGTTTGGGATTGATACAGGGCAATGGGGAGAGAGCGAGACAGTGGGATTACTTTGGGATTGATACAGGACTATGGGGAGAGAGCGGGACAGTGGGATTAGTTGGGGATTTGTACAGGGCTATGGGGAGAGAGTGGGACAGTGGGATTAGTTTGGGGATTGACACAGGGCTATGGGGAGAGAGCGTGACACTGGGATTAGTTGGGGATTTATACAGGGCGATGGGGAGAGAGTGGGGTAGTGGGATTAGTTTGGGATTGATCCAGGGCTATGGGGACAGAGCGGTGAAGTGGGATTAGTTGGGGATTGATACAGGGCTATGGGGAGAGTGTGGGACAGTGGGATTAGTTTGGGATTGATACATTGCTATGGCGAGAGAGTGAGGCAGTGAGATTAGTTTGGGATTGATACAGGGCTATGGGGAGAGAGCGGGACAATGGCCTTAGTTTGGGGTTTGATACAGGGCTATGGGAAACGAGCGGGACAGTTGGATTAGTTGGGGATTTGTACAGGGCTTTGGGGAGAGAGCGGGACAGTGGGATTAGTTGGGGATTTGTACAGGGCTATGGGGAGAGAGTGGGATTAGTTTGTGATTGATAGAGGGCTGTGGAGAGAGAGTGAGGCAGTGGGATTAGTTGGAGATTGATACAGGGCTATGGGGAGTGAGTGGGACAGTGGGATTAGTTGGGGATTTATACAAAGGCTATGGGGAGAGAGCGGGGCAGTGGGATTAGTTGGGGATTGATACAGGACTATGGGGAGAGTGCGGGACAGTGGGATTAGTTTGGGATTGATACAGGGCTATGGGGAGACAGCGGGACAGTGGGATTACTTTGGGATTGATACAGGACTATGGGGAGAGAGCGGGACAGTGGGATTAGTTGGGGATTTGTACAGGGCTATGGGGAGAGAGTGGGACAGTGGGATTAGTTTGGGGATTGACACAGGGCTATGGGGAGAGAGTGGGACAGTGGGATTAGTTTGGGATTGATACAGGGCTATGGGGAGAGAGCGGGACAGTGGGATTAGTTTGGGGATTGATGCAGGGCTATGGGGAGAGAGCGGGACACTGGGATTAGTTGGGGATTTGTACAGGGCTATGGGGAGAGAGCGGGACAGTGGGATTAGTTTGGGATTGATACAGGACAATGGGGAAAGAGCGGGACAGTGGGATTAGTTGGGGATTTGTACAGGGCTTGTGGGGAGAGAGCAGGACAGTGGGATTAGTTTGGGATTAATACAGGGCAATGGGGAGAGAGTGAGACAGTGGGATTGGTTTGGGATTTGTACAGGGCTATGGGGAGAGAGTAGGGACAGTGGGATTAGTTTGGGGATTGATACAGGGCAATGGGGACAGAGTTGGGCAGTGGGATAAGTTTGGGGATTGATACAGGGCAATGGGGAGAGAGCGGGACAGTGGGATTAGTTTGAGATTGATACAGGGCTATGGGGAGAGAGTGGGACAGTGGGATTAGTTTGGGATTGTTACAGGGCTATGGGGAGAGAGCAGGGACAGTGGGATTAGTTTGGGATTGATACAGGGCTATGGGGAGAGAGCGGGGCCGTGGGATTACTTTGGGATTGATACAGGGCTATGGCGAGAGAGCGAGGCTGTGGGATTAGTTGGGGATTGATACAGGGCTATGGGGAGAGTGCGGGACAGTGGGATTAGTTGGGGATTTATACAGGGCTATGGGGAGAGAGTGGGGTAGTGGGATTAGTTTGGGATTGATACAGGGCTATGGGGACAGAGCGGTGAAGTGGGATTAGTTGGGGATTGATACAGGGCTATGGGGAGAGTGCGGGACAGTGGGATTAGTTTGGGATTGATACATTGCTATGGCGAGATAGTGAGGCAGTGAGATTAGTTTGGGATTGATACAGGGCTATGGGGAGAGAGCAGGGCAATGGCCTTAGTTTGGGGTTTGATACAGGGCTATGGGAAACGAGCGGGACAGTGGGATTAGTTGGGGATTTGTACAGGGCTATGGGGAGAGAGTGGGATTAATTTGTGATTGATAGAGGGCTGTGGAGAGAGAGTGGGGCAGTGGGATTAGTTTGAGATTGATACAGGGCTATGGGGAGTGAGTGGGACAGTGGGATTAGTTGGGGATTTATACAAAGGCTATGGGGAGAGAGCAGGGCAGTGGGATTATTTGGGGATTGATACAGGGCTTTGGGGAGAGTGCGGGACAGTGGGATTAGTTTGGGATTGATACATTGCTATGGCGAGAGAGCGAGGCTGTGGGATTAGTTTGGGATTGATACAGGGCTATGGGGAGACAGCGGGACAGTGGGATTACTTTGGGATTGATACAGGACTATGGGGAGAGAGCGGGACAGTGGGATTAGTTGGGGATTTGTACAGGGCTATGGGGAGAGAGTGGGACAGTGGGATTAGTTTGGGGATTGACACAGGGCTATGGGGAGAGAGTGGGACAGTGGGATTAGTTTGGGATTGATACAGGGCTATGGGGAGAGAGCGGGACAGTGGGATTAGTTTGGGGATTGATACAGGGCTGTGGGGAGAGAGCGGGACACTGGGATTAGTTGAGGATTTGTACAGGGCTATGGGGAGAGAGCGGGACAGTGGGATTAGTTTGGGATTGATACAGGACAATGGGGAAAGAGCGGAACAGTGGGATTAGTTGGGGATTTGTACAGGGCTTGTGGGGAGAGAGCGGGACAGTGGGATTAGTTTGGGATTAATACAGGGCAATGGGGAGAGAGTGAGACAGTGGGATTGGTTTGGGATTTGTACAGGGCTATGGGGAGAGAGTAGGGACAGTGGGATTAGTTTGGGGATTGATACAGGGCAATGGGGACAGAGTTGGGCAGTGGGATTAGTTTGGGGATTGATACAGGGCAATGGGGACAGAGTTGGGCAGTGGGATAAGTTTGGGGATTGATACAGGGCAATGGGGAGAGAGCGGGACAGTGGGATTAGTTTGAGATTGATACAGGGCTATGGGGAGAGAGTGGGGCAGTGGGATTAGTTTGGGGATTGATACAGGGCTATGGGGAGAGAGTGGGACAGTGGGATTAGTTGGGGTTTGATACAGGGCAATGGGGAGAGAGTGGGACAGTGGGATTAGTTTGGGATTGATACAGGGCTATGGGGAGAGAGCAGGGACAGTGGGATTAGTTTGGGATTGATACAGGGCTATGGGGAGAGAGCGGGGCCGTGGGATTAGTTTGGGGATTGATACAGGGCTATGGGGAGAGAGTGGGACAGTGGGATTAGTTGGGGATTGATAAAGGGCTGTGGGGAGAGAGAGGGACAGTGGGATTAGTTTGGGATTGATACATTGCTATGGCGAGAGAGCGAGGCAGGGGGATTAGTTTGGGATTGATACAGGGCTATGGGGAGAGAGCGGGGCAGTGGGATTAGTGTGGGACTGATACAGGGCTGTGGGGAGAGAGTGGGACAGTGGGATTAGTTGGGGATTGATACAGGGCTATGGGGAGAGAGTGGGGTAGTGGGATTAGTTTGGGATTGATACAGGGCTATGGGGACAGAGCGGTGAAGTGGGATTAGTTGGGGATTGATACAGGGCTATGGGGAGAGTGCGGGACAGTGGGATTAGTTGGGGATTTATACAGGGCTATGGGGAGAGAGTGGGGTAGTGGGATTAGTTTGGGATTGATACAGGGCTATGGGGACAGAGCGGTGAAGTGGGATTAGTTGGGGATTGATACAGGGCTATGGGGAGAGTGCGGGACAGTGGGATTAGTTTGGGATTGATACATTGCTATGGCGAGATAGTGAGGCAGTGAGATTAGTTTGGGATTGATACAGGGCTATGGGGAGAGAGCAGGGCAATGGCCTTAGTTTGGGGTTTGATACAGGGCTATGGGAAACGAGCGGGACAGTGGGATTAGTTGGGGATTTGTACAGGGCTATGGGGAGAGAGTGGGATTAATTTGTGATTGATAGAGGGCTGTGGAGAGAGAGTGGGGCAGTGGGATTAGTTTGAGATTGATACAGGGCTATGGGGAGTGAGTGGGACAGTGGGATTAGTTGGGGATTTATACAAAGGCTATGGGGAGAGAGCAGGGCAGTGGGATTATTTGGGGATTGATACAGGGCTTTGGGGAGAGTGCGGGACAGTGGGATTAGTTTGGGATTGATACATTGCTATGGCGAGAGAGCGAGGCTGTGGGATTAGTTTGGGATTGATACAGGGCTATGGGGAGACAGCGGGACAGTGGGATTACTTTGGGATTGATACAGGACTATGGGGAGAGAGCGGGACAGTGGGATTAGTTGGGGATTTGTACAGGGCTATGGGGAGAGAGTGGGACAGTGGGATTAGTTTGGGGATTGCCACAGGGCTATGGGGAGAGAGTGGGACAGTGGGATTAGTTTGGGATTGATACAGGGCTATGGGGAGAGAGCGGGACAGTGGGATTAGTTTGGGGATTGATACAGGGCTGTGGGGAGAGAGCGGGACACTGGGATTAGTTGAGGATTTGTACAGGGCTATGGGGAGAGAGCGGGACAGTGGGATTAGTTTGGGATTGATACAGGACAATGGGGAACGAGCGGGACAGTGGGATTAGTTGGGGATTTGTACAGGGCTATGGGGAGAGAGTGGGACAGTGGGATTAGTTTAGGGATTGACACAGGGCTATGGGGAGAGAGTGGGACAGTGGGATTAGTTTGGGATTGATACAGGGCTATGGGGAGAGAGCGGGACAGTGGGATTAGTTTGGCGATTGATACAGGGCTGTGGGGAGAGAGTGGGACAGAGGGCTTAGTTGGGGATTGATACAGGGCTATGGGGAGAGAGTGGGACAGTGGGATTAGTTTCGAGATTGATACAGGGCTATGGGGAGAGAGTTGGACAGAGGGATTAGTTGGGGATTGATACAGGGCTATGGGGAGAGAGTGGGACATTGGGACTAGTTTGGGATTTGTACAGGGCTATGGGGAGAGAGTTGGGCAGCGCGATTAGTTTGGGATTGATACAGGGCTATGGGGAGAGAGTTGGACAGAGGGATTAGTTGGGGATTGATACAGGGCTAAGGGGAGAGAGTGGGACAGTGTGATTAGTTTGGGATTGATACAGTGCTATGGGGAGAGAGTTGGACAGAGGGATTAGTTGGGGATTGATACAGGGCTATGGGGAGAGAGTTGGACAGAGGGTTTAGTTGGGGATTGATACAGGGCTATGGGGAGCGAGTGGGCCAGAGGGATGAGTATGGGATTGATACAGGGCTATGGGGAGAGTGTGGGACAGTGGGATTAGTTGGGGATTTGTACAGGGCTATGGGGAGAGAGTGGGACAGTGGGATTAGTTTGGTGATTGACACAGGGCTGTGGGGAGAGAGTGGGACAGTGGGATTAGTTTGGGATTGATACAGGGCTATGGGGAGAGAGCGGGACAGTGGGATTAGTTTGGGATTGATACAGGACAATGGGGAAAGAGCGGAACAGTGGGATTAGTTGGGGATTTGTACAGGGCTTGTGGGGAGAGAGCGGGACAGTGGGATTAGTTTGGGATTAATACAGGGCAATGGGGAGAGAGTGAGACAGTGGGATTGGTTTGGGATTTGTACAGGGCTATGGGGAGAGAGTAGGGACAGTGGGATTAGTTTGGGGATTGATACAGGGCAATGGGTACAGAGTTGGGCAGTGGGATAAGTTTGGGGATTGATACAGGGCAATGGGGAGAGAGCGGGACAGTGGGATTAGTTTGAGATTGATACAGGGCTATGGGGAGAGAGTGGGGCAGTGGGATTAGTTTGGGGATTGATACAGGGCTATGGGGAGAGAGTGGGACAGTGGGATTAGTTGGGGTTTGATACAGGGCAATGGGGAGAGAGTGGGACAGTGGGATTAGTTTGGGATTGATACAGGGCTATGGGGAGAGAGCAGGGACAGTGGGATTAGTTTGGGATTGATACAGGGCTATGGGGAGAGAGCGGGGCCGTGGGATTAGTTTGGGGATTGATACAGGGCTATGGGGAGAGAGTGGGACAGTGGGATTAGTTGGGGATTGATAAAGGGCTGTGGGGAGAGAGAGGGACAGTGGGATTAGTTTGGGATTGATACATTGCTATGGCGAGAGAGCGAGGCAGGGGGATTAGTTTGGGATTGATACAGGGCTATGGGGAGAGAGCGGGGCAGTGGGATTAGTGTGGGACTGATACAGGGCTGTGGGGAGAGAGTGGGACAGTGGGATTAGTTGGGGATTGATACAGGGCTATGGGGAGAGAGTGGGGTAGTGGGATTAGTTTGGGATTGATCCAGGGCTATGGGGACAGAGCGGTGAAGTGGGATTAGTTGGGGATTGATACAGGGCTATGGGGAGAGTGCGGGACAGTGGGATTAGTTTGGGATTGATACATTGCTATGGCGAGAGAGTGAGGCAGTTAGATTAGTTTGGGATTGATACAGGGCTATGGGGAGAGTGCGGGACAGTGGGATTAGTTTGGGATTGATACATTGCTATGGCGAGGGAGTGAGGCAGTGAGATTAGTTTGGGATTGATACAGGGCTATGGGGAGAGAGCGGGACAATGGCCTTAGTTTGGGGTTTGATACAGGGCTATGGGAAACGAGCGGGACAGTGGGATTAGTTGGGGATTTGTACAGGGCTTTGGGGAGAGAGCGGGACAGTGGGATTAGTTGGGGATTTGTACAGGGCTATGGGGAGAGAGTGGGATTAGTTTGTGATTGATAGAGGGCTGTGGAGAGAGAGTGGGGCAGTGGGATTAGTTTGAGATTGATACAGGGCTATGGGGAGTGAGTGGGACAGTGGGATTAGTTGGGGATTTATACAAAGGCTATGGGGAGAGAGCGGGGCAGTGGGATTAGTTGGGGATTGATACAGGACTATGGGGAGAGTGCGGGACAGTGGGATTAGTTTGGGATTGATACAGGGCTATGGGGAGACAGCGGGACAGTGGGATTACTTTGGGATTGATACAGGACTATGGGGAGAGAGCGGGACAGTGGGATTAGTTGGGGATTTGTACAGGGCTATGGGGAGAGAGTGGGACAGTGGGATTAGTTTGGGGATTGACACAGGGCTATGGGGAGAGAGTGGGACAGTGGGATTAGTTTGGGATTGATACAGGGCTATGGGGAGAGAGCGGGACAGTGGGATTAGTTTGGGGATTGATGCAGGGCTATGGGGAGAGAGCGGGACACTGGGATTAGTTGGGGATTTGTACAGGGCTATGGGGAGAGAGCGGGACAGTGGGATTAGTTTGGGATTGATACAGGACAATGGGGAAAGAGCGGGACAGTGGGATTAGTTGGGGATTTGTACAGGGCTTATGGGGAGAGAGCGGGACAGTGGGATTAGTTTGGGATTAATACAGGGCAATGGGGAGAGAGTGAGACAGTGGGATTGGTTTGGGATTTGTACAGGGCAATGGGGAGAGAGTAGGAACAGTGGGATTAGTTTGGGGATTGATACAGGGCAATGGGGACAGAGTTGGGCAGTGGGATAAGTTTGGGGATTGATACAGGGCAATGGGGAGAGAGCGGGACAGTGGGATTAGTTTGAGATTGATACAGGGCTATGGGGAGAGAGTGGGGCAGTGGGATTAGTTTGGGGATTGATACAGGGCTATGGGGAGAGAGTGGGACAGTGGGATTAGTTGGGGTTTGATACAGGGCAATGGGGAGAGAGTGGGACAGTGGGATTAGTTTGGGATTGTTACAGGGCTATGGGGAGAGAGCAGGGACAGTGGGATTAGTTTGGGATTGATACAGGGCTATGGGGAGAGAGCGGGGCCGTGGGATTAGTTTGGGATTGATACAGGGCTATGGGGAGAGAGTGGGACAGTGGGATTAGTTGGGGATTGATAAAGGGCTGTGGGGAGAGAGAGGGACAGTGGGATTAGTTTGGGATTGATACATTGCTATGGCGAGAGAGCGAGGCAGGGGGATTAGTTTGGGATTGATACAGGGCTATGGGGAGAGAGCGGGGCAGTGGGATTAGTGTGGGACTGATACAGGGCTATGGGGAGAGAGTGGGGTAGTGGGATTAGTTTGGGATTGATACAGGGCTATGGGGACAGAGCGGTGAAGTGGGATTAGTTGGGGATTGATACAGGGCTATGGGGAGAGTGCGGGACAGTGGGATTAGTTGGGGATTTATACAGGGCTATGGGGAGAGAGTGGGGTAGTGGGATTAGTTTGGGATTGATACAGGGCTATGGGGACAGAGCGGTGAAGTGGGATTAGTTGGGGATTGATACAGGGCTATGGGGAGAGTGCGGGACAGTGGGATTAGTTTGGGATTGATACATTGCTATGGCGAGAGAGTGAGACAGTGAGATTAGTTTGGGATTGATACAGGGCTATGGGGAGAGAGCGGGGCAATGGCCTTAGTTTGGGGTTTGATACAGGGCTATGGGAAACAAGCGGGACAGTGGGATTAGTTGGGGATTTGTACAGGGCTATGGGGAGAGAGTGGGATTAGTTTGTGATTGATAGAGGGCTGTGGAGAGAGAGTGGGGCAGTGGGATTAGTTTGAGATGGATACAGGGCTATGGGGAGTGAGTGGGACAGTGGGATTAGTTGGGGATTTATACAAAGTCTATGGGGAGAGAGCAGGGCAGTGGGATTAGTTGGGGATTGATACAGGGCTATGGGGAGAGTGCGGGACAGTGGGATTAGTTTTGGATTGATACATTGCTATGGCTTGAAAGCGAGGCTGTGGGATTAGTTTGGGATTGATACAGGGCAATGGGGAGAGAGCGAGACAGTGGGATTACTTTGGGATTGATACAGGACTATGGGGAGAGAGCGGGACAGTGGGATTAGTTGGGGATTTGTACAGGGCTATGGGGAGAGAGTGGGACAGTGGGATTAGTTTGGGGATTGACACAGGGCTATGGGGAGAGAGCGTGACACTGGGATTAGTTGGGGATTTATACAGGGCGATGGGGAGAGAGTGGGGTAGTGGGATTAGTTTGGGATTGATCCAGGGCTATGGGGACAGAGCGGTGAAGTGGGATTAGTTGGGGATTGATACAGGGCTATGGGGAGAGTGTGGGACAGTGGGATTAGTTTGGGATTGATACATTGCTATGGCGAGAGAGTGAGGCAGTGAGATTAGTTTGGGATTGATACAGGGCTATGGGGAGAGAGCGGGACAATGGCCTTAGTTTGGGGTTTGATACAGGGCTATGGGAAACGAGCGGGACAGTTGGATTAGTTGGGGATTTGTACAGGGCTTTGGGGAGAGAGCGGGACAGTGGGATTAGTTGGGGATTTGTACAGGGCTATGGGGAGAGAGTGGGATTAGTTTGTGATTGATAGAGGGCTGTGGAGAGAGAGTGAGGCAGTGGGATTAGTTTGAGATTGATACAGGGCTATGGGGAGTGAGTGGGACAGTGGGATTAGTTGGGGATTTATACAAAGGCTATGGGGAGAGAGCGGGGCAGTGGGATTAGTTGGGGATTGATACAGGACTATGGGGAGAGTGCGGGACAGTGGGATTAGTTTGGGATTGATACAGGGCTATGGGGAGACAGCGGGACAGTGGGATTACTTTGGGATTGATACAGGACTATGGGGAGAGAGCGGGACAGTGGGATTAGTTGGGGATTTGTACAGGGCTATGGGGAGAGAGTGGGACAGTGGGATTAGTTTGGGGATTGACACAGGGCTATGGGGAGAGAGTGGGACAGTGGGATTAGTTTGGGATTGATACAGGGCTATGGGGAGAGAGCGGGACAGTGGGATTAGTTTGGGGATTGATGCAGGGCTATGGGGAGAGAGCGGGACACTGGGATTAGTTGGGGATTTGTACAGGGCTATGGGGAGAGAGCGGGACAGTGGGATTAGTTTGGGATTGATACAGGACAATGGGGAAAGAGCGGGACAGTGGGATTAGTTGGGGATTTGTACAGGGCTTGTGGGGAGAGAGCAGGACAGTGGGATTAGTTTGGGATTAATACAGGGCAATGGGGAGAGAGTGAGACAGTGGGATTGGTTTGGGATTTGTACAGGGCTATGGGGAGAGAGTAGGGACAGTGGGATTAGTTTGGGGATTGATACAGGGCAATGGGGACAGAGTTGGGCAGTGGGATAAGTTTGGGGATTGATACAGGGCAATGGGGAGAGAGCGGGACAGTGGGATTAGTTTGAGATTGATACAGGGCTATGGGGAGAGAGTGGGACAGTGGGATTAGTTTGGGATTGTTACAGGGCTATGGGGAGAGAGCAGGGACAGTGGGATTAGTTTGGGATTGATACAGGGCTATGGGGAGAGAGCGGGGCCGTGGGATTAGTTTGGGATTGATACAGGGCTATGGAGAGAGAGCGAGGGACAGTGGGATTAGTTTGGGATTGATACATTGCTATGGCGAGAGAGCGAGGCAGGGGGATTAGTTTGGAATTGATACAGGGCTATGGGGAGAGAGCGGGGCAGTGGGATTAGTGTGGGACTGATATAGGGCTATGGGGAGAGAGTGGGGTAGTGGGATTAGTTTGGGATTGATACAGGGCTATGGGGACAGAGCGGTGAAGTGGGATTAGTTGGGGATTGATACAGGGCTATGGGGAGAGTGCGGGACAGTGGGATTAGTTTGGGATTGATACATTGCTATGGCGAGATAGTGAGGCTGTGAGATTAGTTTGGGATTGATACAGGGCTATGGGGAGAGAGTGGGATTAGTTTGTGATTGATAGAGGGCTGTGGAGAGAGAGTGGGGCAGTGGGATTAGTTTGAGATTGATACAGGGCTATGGGGAGTGAGTGGGACAGTGGGATTAGTTGGGGATTTATACAAAGGCTATGGGGAGAGAGCAGGGCAGTGGGATTATTCAGGGATTGATACAGGGCTTTGGGGAGAGTGCGGGACAGTGGGATTAGTTTGGGATTGATACATTGCTATGGCGAGAGAGCGAGGCTGTGGGATTAGTTTGGGATTGATACAGGGCTATGGGGAGACAGCGGGACAGTGGGATTACTTTGGGATTGATACAGGACTATGGGGAGAGAGCGGGACAGTGGGATTAGTTGGGGATTTGTACAGGGCTATGGGGAGAGAGTGGGACAGTGGGATTAGTTTGGGGATTGACACAGGGCTATGGGGAGAGAGTGGGACAGTGGGATTAGTTTGGGATTGATACAGGGCTATGGGGAGAGAGCGGGACAGTGGGATTAGTTGGGGATTTGTACAGGGCTATGGGGAGAGAGTGGGACAGTGGGATTAGTTTGGGGATTGACACAGGGCTATGGGGAGAGAGTGGGACAGTGGGATTAGTTTGGGATTGATAGAGGGCTATGGGGAGAGAGCGGGACAGTGGGATTAGTTTGGGGATTGATACAGGGCTGTGGGGAGAGAGCGGGACACTGGGATTAGTTGGGGATTTGTACAGGGCTATGGGGAGAGAGTGGGACAGTGGGATTAGTTTGGGGATTGACACAGGGCAATGGGGAGAGAGTGGGACAGTGGGATTAGTTTGGGATTGATACAGGGCTATGGGGAGAGAGCGGGACAGTGGGATTAGTTTGGGGATTGATGCAGGGCTATGGGGAGAGAGCGGGACACTGGGATTAGTTGGGGATTTGTACAGGGCTATGGGGAGAGAGCGGGACAGTGGGATTAGTTTGGGATTGATACAGGACAATGGGGAAATAGCGGGACAGTGGGATTAGTTGGGGATTTGTACAGGGCTTGTGGGGAGAGAGCGGGACAGTGGGATTAGTTTGGGATTAATGCAGGGCAATGGGGAGAGAGTGAGACAGTGGGATTGGTTTGGGATTTGTACAGGGCTATGGGGAGAGAGTAGGGACAGTGGGATTAGTTTGGGGATTGATACAGGGCAATGCTGACAGAGTTGGGCAGTGGGATAAGTTTGGGGATTGATACAGGGCAATGGGGAGAGAGCAGGACAGTGGGATTAGTTTGAGATTGATACAGGGCTATGGGGAGAGAGTGGGGCAGTGGGATTAGTTTGGGGATTGATACAGGGCTATGGGGAGAGAGTGGGACAGTGGGATTAGTTTGGGATTGTTACAGGGCTATGGGGAGAGAGCAGGGACAGTGGGATTAGTTTGGGATTGATACAGGGCTATGGGGAGAGAGCGGGGCCGTGGGATTAGTTTGGGATTGATACAGGGCTATGGGGAGAGAGTGGGACAGTGGGATTAGTTGGGGATTGATAAAGGGCTGTGGGGAGAGAGAGGGACAGTGGGATTAGTTTGGGATTGATACATTGCTATGGCGTGAGAGCGAGGCAGGGGGATTAGTTTGGGATTGATACATTTCTATAGCGAGATAGTGAGGCAGTGAGATTAGTTTGGGATTGATACAGGGCTATGGGGAGAGAGCGGGACAGTGGGATTAGTTTGGGGTTTGATACAGGGCTATGGGAAACGAGCGGGACAGTGGGATTAGTTGGGGATTTGTACAGGGCAATGGGGAGAGAGTGGGATTAGTTTGTGATTGATAGAGGGCTGTGGAGAGAGAGTGGGGCAGTGGGATTAGTTTGAGATTGATACAGGGCTATGGGGAGTGAGTGGGACAGTGGGATTAGTTGGGGATTTATACAAAGGCTATGGGGAGAGAGCGGGGCAGTGGGATTATTTGGGGATTGATACAGGGCTTTGGGGAGAGTGCGGGACAGTGGGATTAGTTTGGGATTGATACATTGCTATGGCGAGAGAGCGAGGCTGTGGGATTAGTTTGGGATTGATACAGGGCTATGGGGAGACAGCGGGACAGTGGGATTACTTTGGGATTGATACAGGACTATGGGGAGAGAGCGGGACAGTGGGATTAGTTGGGGATTTGTACAGGGCTATGGGGAGAGAGTGGGACAGTGGGATTAGTTTGGGGATTGACACAGGGCTATGGGGAGAGAGTGGGACAGTGGGATTAGTTTGGGATTGATACAGGGCTATGGGGAGAGAGCGGGACAGTGGGATTAGTTGGGGATTTGTACAGGGCTATGGGGAGAGAGTGGGACAGTGGGATTAGTTTGGGGATTGACACAGGGCTATGGGGAGAGAGTGGGACAGTGGGATTAGTTTGGGATTGATACAGGGCTATTGGGAGAGAGCGGGACAGTGGGATTAGTTTGGGGATTGATACAGGGCTGTGGGGAGAGAGCGGGACACTGGGATTAGTTGGGGATTTGTACAGGGCTATGGGGAGAGAGTGGGACAGTGGGATTAGTTTGGGGATTGACACAGGGCTATGGGGAGAGAGTGGGACAGTGGGATTAGTTTGGGATTGATACAGGGCTATGGGGAGAGAGCGGGACACTGGGATTAGTTGGGGATTTGTACAGGGCTATGGGGAGAGAGCGGGACAGTGGGATTAGTTTGGGATTGATACAGGACAATGGGGAAATAGCGGGACAGTGGGATTAGTTGGGGATTTGTACAGGGCTTGTGGGGAGAGAGCGGGACAGTGGGATTAGTTTGGGATTAATACAGGGCAATGGGGAGAGAGTGAGACAGTGGGATTGGTTTGGGATTTGTACAGGGCTATGGGGAGAGAGTAGGGACAGTGGGATTAGTTTGGGGATTGATACAGGGCAATGCTGACAGAGTTGGGCAGTGGGATAAGTTTGGGGATTGATACAGGGCAATGGGGAGAGAGCGGGACAGTGGGATTAGTTTGAGATTGATACAGGGCTATGGGGAGAGAGTGGGGCAGTGGGATTAGTTTGGGGATTGATACAGGGCTATGGGGAGAGAGTGGGACAGTGGGATTAGTTTGGGATTGTTACAGGGCTATGGGGAGAGAGCAGGGACAGTGGGGTTAGTTTGGGATTGATACAGGGCTATGGGGAGAGAGCGGGGCCGTGGGATTAGTTTGGGATTGATACAGGGCTATGGGGAGAGAGTGGGACAGTGGGATTAGTTGGGGATTGATAAAGGGCTGTGGGGAGAGAGAGGGACAGTGGGATTAGTTTGGGATTGATACATTGCTATGGCGAGAGAGCGAGGCAGGGGGATTAGTTTGGGATTGGTACATTGCTATGGCGAGATAGTGAGGCAGTGAGATTAGTTTGGGATTGATACAGGGCTATGGGGAGAGAGCAGGGCAATGGCCTTAGTTTGGGGTTTGATACAGGGCTATGGGAAACGAGCGGGACAGTGGGATTAGTTGGGGATTTGTACAGGGCTATGGGGAGAGAGTGGGATTAGTTTGTGATTGATAGAGGGCTGTGGAGAGAGAGTGGGGCAGTGGGATTAGTTTGAGATTGATACAGGGCTATGGGGAGTGAGTGGGACAGTGGGATTAGTTGGGGATTTATACAAAGGCTATGGGGAGATAGCAGGGCAGTGGGATTATTTGGGGATTGATACAGGGCTTTGGGGAGAGTGCGGGACAGTGGGATTAGTTTGGGATTGATACATTGCTCTGGCGAGAGAGCGAGGCTGTGGGATTAGTTTGGGATTGATACAGGGCTATGGGGAGACAGCGGGACAGTGGGATTACTTTGGGATTGATACAGGACTATGGGGAGAGAGCGGGACAGTGGGATTAGTTGGGGATTTGTACAGGGCTATGGGGAGAGAGTGGGACAGTGGGATTAGTTTGGGGATTGACACAGGGCTATGGGGAGAGAGTGGGACAGTGGGATTAGTTTGGGATTGATACAGGGCTATGGGGAGAGAGCGGGACAGTGGGATTAGTTGGGGATTTGTACAGGGCTATGGGGAGAGAGTGGGACAGTGGGATTAGTTTGGGGATTGACACAGGGCTATGGGGAGAGAGTGGGACAGTGGGATTAGTTTGGGATTGATACAGGGCTATGGGGAGAGAGCGGGACAGTGGGATTAGTTTGGGGATTGATGCAGGGCTATGGGGAGAGAGCGGGACACTGGGATTAGTTGGGGATTTGTACAGGGCTATGGGGAGAGAGCGGGACAGTGGGATTAGTTTGGGATTGATACAGGACAATGGGGAAATAGCGGGACAGTGGGATTAGTTGGGGATTTGTACAGGGCTTGTGGGGAGAGAGCGGGACAGTGGGATTAGTTTGGGATTAATACAGGGCAATGGGGAGAGAGTGAGACAGTGGGATTGGTTTGGGATTTGTACAGGGCTATGGGGAGAGAGTAGGGACAGTGGGATTAGTTTGGGGATTGATACAGGGCAATGCTGACAGAGTTGGGCAGTGGGATAAGTTTGGGGATTGATACAGGGCTATGGGGAGAGAGCGGGACAGTGGGATTAGTTTGAGATTGATACAGGGCTATGGGGAGAGAGTGGGGCAGTGGGATTAGTTTGGGGATTGATACAGGGCTATGGGGAGAGAGTGGGACAGTGGGATTAGTTGGGGTTTGATACAGGGCAATGGGGAGAGAGTGGGACAGTGGGATTAGTTTGGGATTGTTACAGGGCTATGGGGAGAGAGCAGGGACAGTGGGATTAGTTTGGGATTGATACAGGGCTATGGGGAGAGAGCGGGGCCGTGGGATTAGTTTGGGATTGATACAGGGCTATGGGGAGAGAGTGGGACAGTGGGATTAGTTGGGGATTGATAAAGGGCTGTGGGGAGAGAGAGGGACAGTGGGATTAGTTTGGGATTGATACATTGCTATGGCGAGAGAGCGAGGCAGGGGGATTAGTTTGGGATTGATACAGGGCTATGGGGAGAGAGCGGGGCAGTGGGATTAGTGTGGGACTGATACAGGGCTGTGGGGAGAGAGTGGGACAGTGGGATTAGTTGGGGATTTATACAGGGCTATGGGGAGAGAGTGGGGTAGTGGGATTAGTTTGGGATTGATCCAGGGCTATGGGGTCAGAGCGGTGAAGTGGGATTAGTTGGGGATTGATACAGGGCTATGGGGAGAGTGTGGGACAGTGGGATTAGTTTGGGATTGATACATTGCTATGGCGAGAGAGTGAGGCAGTGAGATTAGTTTGGGATTGATACAGGGCTATGGGGAGAGAGTGGGACAGTGGGATTAGTTTGGGATTGTTACAGGGCTATGGGGAGAGAGCAGGGACAGTGGGATTAGTTTGGGATTGATACAGGGCTATGGGGAGAGAGCGGGGCCGTGGGATTAGTTTGGGATTGATACAGGGCTATGGGGAGAGAGAGGGACAGTGGGATTAGTTTGGGATTGATACATTGCTATGGCGAGAGAGCGAGGCAGGGGGATTAGTTTGGGGATTGATACAGGGCTGTGGGGAGAGAGCGGGACACTGGGATTAGTTGGGGATTTGTACAGGGCTATGGGGAGAGAGTGGGACAGTGGGATTAGTTTGGGGATTGACACAGGGCTATGGGGAGAGAGTGGGACAGTGGGATTAGTTTGGGATTGATACAGGGCTATGGGGAGAGAGCGGGACAGTGGGATTAGTTTGGGGATTGATGCAGGGCTATGGGGAGAGAGCGGGACACTGGGATTAGTTGGGGATTTGTACAGGGCTATGGGGAGATAGCGGGACAGTGGGATTAGTTTGGGATTGATACAGGACACTGGGGAAATAGCGGGACAGTGGGATTAGTTGGGGATTTGTACAGGGCTTGTGGGGAGAGAGCGGGACAGTGGGATTAGTTTGGGATTAATACAGGGCAATGGGGAGAGAGTGAGACAGTGGGATTGGTTTGGGATTTGTACAGGGCTATGGGGAGAGAGTAGGGACAGTGGGATTAGTTTGGGGATTGATACAGGGCAATGCTGACAGAGTTGGGCAGTGGGATAAGTTTGGGGATTGATACAGGGCAATGGGGAGAGAGCGGGACAGTGGGATTAGTTTGAGATTGATACAGGGCTATGGGGAGAGAGTGGGGCAGTGGGATTAGTTTGGGGATTGATACAGGGCTATGGGGAGAGAGTGGGACAGTGGGATTAGTTGGGGTTTGATACAGGGCAATGGGGAGAGAGTGGGACAGTGGGATTAGTTTGGGATTGTTACAGGGCTATGGGGAGAGAGCAGGGACAGTGGAATTAGTTTGGGATTGATACAGGGCTATGGGGAGAGAGCGGGGCCGTGGGATTAGTTTGGGATTGATACAGGGCTATGGGGAGAGAGTGGGACAGTGGGATTAGTTGGGGATTGATAAAGGGCTGTGGGGAGAGAGAGGGACAGTGGGATTAGTTTGGGATTGATACATTGCTATGGCGAGAGAGCGAGGCAGGGGGATTAGTTTGGGATTGATACAGGGCTATGGGGAGAGAGCGGGGCAGTGGGATTAGTGTGGGACTGATACAGGGCTGTGGGGAGAGAGTGGGACAGTGGGATTAGTTGGGGATTTATACAGGGCTATGGGGAGAGAGTGGGGTAGTGGGATTAGTTTGGGATTGATCCAGGGCTATGGGGACAGAGCGGTGAAGTGGGATTAGTTGGGGATTGATACAGGGCTATGGGGAGAGAGTGGGACAGTGGGATTAGTTTGGGATTGATACATTGCTATGGCGAGAGAGTGAGGCAGTGAGATTAGTTTGGGATTGACACAGGGCTATGGGGAGAGAGTGGGACAGTGGGATTAGTTTGGGATTGTTACAGGGCTATGGGGAGAGAGCAGGGACAGTGGGATTAGTTTGGGATTGATACAGGGCTATGGGGAGAGAGCGGGGCCGTGGGATTAGTTTGGGATTGATACAGGGCTATGGGGAGAGAGAGGGACAGTGGGATTAGTTTGGGATTGATACATTGCTATGGCGAGAGAGCGAGGCAGGGGGATTAGTTTGGAATTGATACAGGGCTATGGGGAGAGAGCGGGGCAGTGGGATTAGTGTGGGACTGATACAGGGCTATGGGGAGAGAGTGGGGTAGTGGGATTAGTTTGGGATTGATACAGGGCTATGGGGACAGAGCGGTGAAGTGGGATTAGTTGGGGATTGATACAGGGCTATGGGGAGAGTGCGGGACAGTGGGATTAGTTTGGGATTGATACATTGCCATGGCGAGATAGTGAGGCAGTGAGATTAGTTTGGGATTGATACAGGGCTATGGGGAGAGAGCAGGGCAATGGCCTTAGTTTGGGGTTTGATACAGGGCTATGGGAAACGAGCGGGACAGTGGGATTAGTTGGGGATTTGTACAGGGCTATGGGGAGAGAGTGGGATTAGTTTGTGATTGATAGAGGGCTGTGGAGAGAGAGTGGGGCAGTGGGATTAGTTTGAGATTGATACAGGGCTATGGGGAGAGAGTGGGACAGTGGGATTAGTTTGGGATTGATACAGGGCTATGGGGAGAGATTGGGACAGTGGGATTAGTTTGGGATTGTTACAGGGCTATGGGGAGAGAGCAGGGACAGTGGGATTAGTTTGGGATTGATACAGGGCTATGGGGAGAGAGCGGGGCCGTGGGATTAGTTTGGGATTGATACAGGGCTATGGGGAGAGAGAGGGACAGTGGGATTAGTTTGGGATTGATACATTGCTATGGCGAGAGAGCGAGGCAGGGGGATTAGTTTGGAATTTATACAGGGCTATGGGGAGAGAGCGGGGCAGTGGGATTAGTGTGGGACTGATACAGGGCTATGGGGAGAGAGTGGGGTAGTGGGATTAGTTTGGGATTGATACAGGGCTATGGGGAGAGAGTGGGATTAGTTTGTGATTGATAGAGGGCTGTGGAGAGAGAGTGGGGCAGTGGGATTAGTTTGAGATTGATACAGGGCTATGGGGAGTGAGTGGGACAGTGGGATTAGTTGGGGATTTATACAAAGGCTATGGGGAGAGAGCAGGGCAGTGGGATTATTCGGGGATTGATACAGGGCTTTGGGGAGAGTGCGGGACAGTGGGATTAGTTTGGGATTGATACATTGCTATGGCGAGAGAGCGAGGCTGTGGGATTAGTTTGGGATTGATACAGGGCTATGGGGAGACAGCGGGACAGTGGGATTACTTTGGGATTGATACAGGACTATGGGGAGAGAGCGGGACAGTGGGATTAGTTGGGGATTTGTACAGGGCTATGGGGAGAGAGTGGGACAGTGGGATTAGTTTGGGGATTGACACAGGGCTATGGGGAGAGAGTGGGACAGTGGGATTAGTTTGGGATTGATACAGGGCTATGGGGAGAGAGCGGGACAGTGGGATTAGTTTGGGGATTGATACAGGGCTGTGGGGAGAGAGTGGGACAGTGGGATTAGTTGGGGTTTGATACAGGGCAATGGGGAGAGAGTGGGACAGTGGGATTAGTTTGGGATTGTTACAGGGCTATGGGGAGAGAGCAGGGACAGTGGAATTAGTTTGGGATTGATACAGGGCTATGGGGAGAGAGCAGGGACAGTGGGATTAGTTTGGGATTGATACAGGGCTATGGGGAGAGAGCGGGGCCGTGGGATTAGTTTGGGATTGTTACAGGGCTATGGGGAGAGAGCAGGGACAGTGGAATTAGTTTGGGATTGATACAGGGCTATGGGGAGAGAGTGGGGCCGTGGGATTAGTTTGGGATTGATACAGGGCTATGGGGAGAGAGTGGGACAGTGGGATTAGTTGGGGATTGATAAAGGGCTGTGGGGAGAGAGAGGGACAGTGGGATTAGTTTGGGATTGATACATTGCTATGGCGAGAGAGCGAGGCAGGGGGATTAGTTTGGGATTGATACAGGGCTATGGGGAGAGAGCGGGGCAGTGGGATTAGTGTGGGACTGATACAGGGCTGTGGGGAGAGAGTGGGACAGTGGGATTAGTTGGGGATTTATACAGGGCTATGGGGAGAGAGTGGGGTAGTGGGATTAGTTTGGGATTGATCCAGGGCTATGGGGACAGAGCGGTGAAGTGGGATTAGTTGGGGATTGATACAGGGCTATGGGGAGAGAGTGGGACAGTGGGATTAGTTTGGGATTGATACATTGCTATGGCGAGAGAGTGAGGCAGTGAGATTAGTTTGGGATTGATACAGGGCTATGGGGAGAGAGTGGGACAGTGGGATTAGTTTGGGATTGTTACAGGGCTATGGGGAGAGAGCAGGGACAGTGGGATTAGTTTGGGATTGATACAGGGCTATGGGGAGAGAGCGGGGCCGTGGGATTAGTTTGGGATTGATACAGGGCTATGGGGAGAGAGAGGGACAGTGGGATTAGTTTGGGATTGATACATTGCTATGGCGAGAGAGCGAGGCAGGGGGATTAGTTTGGAATTGATACAGGGCTATGGGGAGAGAGCGGGGCAGTGGGATTAGTGTGGGACTGATACAGGGCTATGGGGAGAGAGTGGGGTAGTGGGATTAGTTTGGGATTGATACAGGGCTATGGGGACAGAGCGGTGAAGTGGGATTAGTTGGGGATTGAAACAGGGCTATGGGGAGAGTGCGGGACAGTGGGATTAGTTTGGGATTGATACATTGCCATGGCGAGATAGTGAGGCAGTGAGATTAGTTTGGGATTGATACAGGGCTATGGGGAGAGAGCAGGGCAATGGCCTTAGTTTGGGGTTTGATACAGGGCTATGGGAAACGAGCGGGACAGTGGGATTAGTTGGGGATTTGTACAGGGCTATGGGGAGAGAGTGGGATTAGTTTGTGATTGATAGAGGGCTGTGGAGAGAGAGTGGGGCAGTGGGATTAGTTTGAGATTGATACAGGGCTATGGGGAGTGAGTGGGACAGTGGGATTAGTTGGGGATTTATACAAAGGCTATGGGGAGAGAGCAGGGCAGTGGGATTATTTGGGGATTGATACAGGGCTTTGGGGAGAGTGCGGGACAGTGGGATTAGTTTGGGATTGATACATTGCTATGGTGAGAGAGCGAGGCTGTGGGATTAGTTTGGGATTGATACAGGGCTATGGGGAGACAGCGGGACAGTGGGATTACTTTGGGATTGATACAGGACTATGGGGAGAGAGCGGGACAGTGGGATTAGTTGGGGATTTGTACAGGGCTATGGGGAGAGAGTGGGACAGTGGGATTAGTTTGGGGATTGACACAGGGCTATGGGGAGAGAGTGGGACAGTGGGATTAGTTTGGGATTGATACAGGGCTATGGGGAGAGAGCGGGACAGTGGGATGAGTTGGGGATTTGTACAGGGCTATGGGGAGAGAGTGGGACAGTGGGATTAGTTTGGGGATTGACACAGGGCTATGGGGAGAGAGTGGGACAGTGGGATTAGTTTGGGATTGATACAGGGCTATGGGGAGAGATTGGGACAGTGGGATTAGTTTGGGATTGTTACAGGGCTATGGGGAGAGAGCAGGGACAGTGGGATTAGTTTGGGATTGATACAGGGCTATGGGGAGAGAGCGGGGCCGTGGGATTAGTTTGGGATTGATACAGGGCTATGGGGAGAGAGAGGGACAGTGGGATTAGTTTGGGATTGATACATTGCTATGGCGAGAGAGCGAGGCAGGGGGATTAGTTTGGAATTGATACAGGGCTATGGGGAGAGAGCGGGGCAGTGGGATTAGTGTGGGACTGATACAGGGCTATGGGGAGAGAGTGGGGTAGTGGGATTAGTTTGGGATTGATACAGGGCTATGGGGAGAGAGTGGGATTAGTTTGTGATTGATAGAGGGCTTTGGAGAGAGAGTGGGGCAGTGGGATTAGTTTGAGATTGATACAGGGCTATGGGGAGTGAGTGGGACAGTGGGATTAGTTGGGGATTTATACAAAGGCTATGGGGAGAGAGCAGGGCAGTGGGATTATTCAGGGATTGATACAGGGCTTTGGGGAGAGTGCGGGACAGTGGGATTAGTTTGGGATTGATACATTGCTATGGCGAGAGAGCGAGGCTGTGGGATTAGTTTGGGATTGATACAGGGCTATGGGGAGACAGCGGGACAGTGGGATTACTTTGGGATTGATACAGGACTATGGGGAGAGAGCGGGACAGTGGGATTAGTTGGGGATTTGTACAGGGCTATGGGGAGAGAGTGGGACAGTGGGATTAGTTTGGGGATTGACACAGGGCTATGGGGAGAGAGTGGGACAGTGGGATTAGTTTGGGATTGATACAGGGCTATGGGGAGAGAGCGGGACAGTGGGATTAGTTGGGGATTTGTACAGGGCTATGGGGAGAGAGTGGGACAGTGGGATTAGTTTGGGGATTGACACAGGGCTATGGGGAGAGAGTGGGACAGTGGGATTAGTTTGGGATTGATACAGGGCTATGGGGAGAGAGCGGGACAGTGGGATTAGTTTGGGGATTGATACAGGGCTGTGGGGAGAGAGCGGGACACTGGGATTAGTTGGGGATTTGTACAGGGCTATGGGGAGAGAGTGGGACAGTGGGATTAGTTTGGGGATTGACACAGGGCTATGGGGAGAGAGTGGGACAGTGGGATTAGTTTGGGATTGATACAGGGCTATGGGGAGAGAGCGGGACAGTGGGATTAGTTTGGGGATTGATGCAGGGC
The DNA here is from genome assembly GCA_026770705.1 of Isurus oxyrinchus. Classification (NCBI taxonomy): domain Eukaryota; kingdom Metazoa; phylum Chordata; class Chondrichthyes; order Lamniformes; family Lamnidae; genus Isurus; species Isurus oxyrinchus. Next base: position 3,086,791 of record JANJGN010000043.1, read on the forward strand.
TATGGGGAGAGAGCGGGACACTGGGATTAGTTGGGGATTTGTACAGGGCTATGGGGAGAGAGCGGGACAGTGGGATTAGTTTGGGATTGATACAGGACAATGGGGAAATAGCGGGACAGTGGGATTAGTTGGGGATTTGTACAGGGCTTGTGGGGAGAGAGCGGGACAGTGGGATTAGTTTGGGATTAATACACGGCAATGGGGAGAGAGTGAGACAGTGGGATTGGTTTGGGATTTGTACAGGGCTATGGGGAGAGAGTAGGGACAGTGGGATTAGTTTGGGGATTGATACAGGGCAATGCTGACAGAGTTGGGCAGTGGGATAAGTTTGGGGATTGATACAGGGCAATGGGGAGAGAGCGGGACAGTGGGATTAGTTTGAGATTGATACAGGGCTATGGGGAGAGAGTGGGGCAGTGGGATTAGTTTGGGGATTGATACAGGGCTATGGGGAGAGAGTGGGACAGTGGGATTAGTTGGAGTTTGATACAGGGCAATGGGGAGAGAGTGGGACAGTGGGATTAGTTTGGGATTGTTACAGGGCTATGGGGAGAGAGCAGGGACAGTGGGATTAGTTTGGGATTGATACAGGGCTATGGGGAGAGAGCGGGGCCGTGGGATTAGTTTGGGATTGATACAGGGCTATGGGGAGAGAGTGGGACAGTGGGATTAGTTGGGGATTGATAAAGGGCTGTGGGGAGAGAGAGGGAGAGTGGGATTAGTTTGGGATTGATACATTGCTATGGCGAGAGAGCGAGGCAGGGGGATTAGTTTGGGATTGATACAGGGCTATGGGGAGAGAGCGGGGCAGTGGGATTAGTGTGGGACTGATACAGGGCTGTGGGGAGAGAGTGGGACAGTGGGATTAGTTGGGGATTTATACAGGGCTATGGGGAGAGAGTGGGGTAGTGGGATTAGTTTGGGATTGATCCAGGGCTATGGGGACAGAGCGGTGAAGTGGGATTAGTTGGGGATTGATACAGGGCTATGGGGAGAGTGTGGGACAGTGGGATTAGTTTGGGATTGATACATTGCTATGGCGAGAGAGTGAGGCAGTGAGATTAGTTTGGGATTGATACAGGGCTATGGGGAGAGAGCGGGACAATGGCCTTAGTTTGGGGTTTGATACAGGGCTATGGGAAACGAGCGGGACAGTTGGATTAGTTGGGGATTTGTACAGGGCTTTGGGGAGAGAGCGGGACAGTGGGATTAGTTGGGGATTTGTACAGGGCTATGGGGAGAGAGTGGGATTAGTTTGTGATTGATAGAGGGCTGTGGAGAGAGAGTGAGGCAGTGGGATTAGTTTGAGATTGATACAGGGCTATGGGGAGTGAGTGGGACAATGGGATTAGTTGGGGATTTATACAAAGGCTATGGGGAGAGAGCGGGGCAGTGGGATTAGTTGGGGATTGATACAGGACTATGGGGAGAGTGCGGGACAGTGGGATTAGTTTGGGATTGATACAGGGCTATGGGGTGACAGCGGGACAGTGGGATTACTTTGGGATTGATACAGGACTATGGGGAGAGAGCGGGACAGTGGGATTAGTTGGGGATTTGTACAGGGCTATGGGGAGAGAGTGGGACAGTGGGATTAGTTTGGGGATTGACACAGGGCTATGGGGAGAGAGTGGGACAGTGGGATTAGTTTGGGATTGATACAGGGCTATGGGGAGAGAGCGGGACAGTGGGATTAGTTTGGGGATTGATGCAGGGCTATGGGGAGAGAGCGGGACACTGGGATTAGTTGGGGATTTGTACAGGGCTATGGGGAGAGAGCGGGACAGTGGGATTAGTTTGGGATTGATACAGGACAATGGGGAAAGAGCGGGACAGTGGGATTAGTTGGGGATTTGTACAGGGCTTGTGGGGAGAGAGCAGGACAGTGGGATTAGTTTGGGATTAATACAGGGCAATGGGGAGAGAGTGAGACAGTGGGATTGGTTTGGGATTTGTACAGGGCTATGGGGAGAGAGTAGGGACAGTGGGATTAGTTTGGGGATTGATACAGGGCAATGGGGACAGAGTTGGGCAGTGGGATAAGTTTGGGGATTGATACAGGGCAATGGGGAGAGAGCGGGACAGTGGGATTAGTTTGAGATTGATACAGGGCTATGGGGAGAGAGTGGGGCAGTGGGATTAGTTTGGGGATTGATACAGGGCTATGGGGAGAGAGTGGGACAGTGGGATTAGTTTGGGATTGTTACAGGGCTATGGGGAGAGAGCAGGGACAGTGGGATTAGTTTGGGATTGATACAGGGCTATGGGGAGAGAGCGGGGCCGTGGGATTAGTTTGAGATTGATACAGGGCTATGGGGAGAGAGAGGGACAGTGGGATTAGTTTGGGATTGATACATTGCTATGGCGAGAGAGCGAGGCAGGGGGATTAGTTTGGAATTGATACAGGGCTATGGGGAGAGAGCGGGGCAGTGGGATTAGTGTGTGACTGATACAGGGCTATGGGGAGAGAGTGGGGTAGTGGGATTAGTTTGGGATTGATACAGGGCTATGGGGACAGAGCGGTGAAGTGGGATTAGTTGGGGATTGATACAGGGCTATGGGGAGAGTGCGGGACAGTGGGATTAGTTTGGGATTGATACATTGCTATGGCGAGATAGTGAGGCAGTGAGATTAGTTTGGGATTGATACAGGGCTATGGGGAGAGAGCAGGGCAATGGCCTTAGTTTGGGGTTTGATACAGGGCTATGGGAAACGAGCGGGACAGTGGGATTAGTTGGGGATTTGTACAGGGCTATGGGGAGAGAGTGGGATTAGTTTGTGATTGATAGAGGGCTGTGGAGAGAGAGTGGGGCAGTGGGATTAGTTTGAGATTGATACAGGGCTATGGGGAGTGAGTGGGACAGTGGGATTAGTTGGGGATTTATACAAAGGCTATGGGGAGAGAGCAGGGCAGTGGGATTATTTGGGGATTGATACAGGGCTTTGGGGAGAGTGCGGGACAGTGGGATTAGTTTGGGATTGATACATTGCTATGGCGAGAGAGCGAGGCTGTGGGATTAGTTTGGGATTGATACAGGGCTATGGGGAGACAGCGGGACAGTGGGATTACTTTGGGATTGATACAGGACTATGGGGAGAGAGCGGGACAGTGGGATTAGTTGGGGATTTGTACAGGGCTATGGGGAGAGAGTGGGACAGTGGGATTAGTTTGGGGATTGACACAGGGCTATGGGGAGAGAGTGGGACAGTGGGATTAGTTTGGGATTGATACAGGGCTGTGGGGAGAGAGCGGGACACTGGGATTAGTTGGGGATTTGTACAGGGCTATGGGGAGAGAGCGGGACAGTGGGATTAGTTTGGGATTGATACAGGACAATGGGGAACGAGCGGGACAGTGGGATTAGTTGGGGATTTGTACAGGGCTATGGGGAGAGAGTGGGACAGTGGGATTAGTTTAGGGATTGACACAGGGCTATGGGGAGAGAGTGGGACAGTGGGATTAGTTTGGGATTGATACAGGGCTATGGGGAGAGAGCGGGACAGTGGGATTAGTTTGGCGATTGATACAGGGCTGTGGGGAGAGAGTGGGACAGAGGGATTAGTTGGGGATTGATACAGGGCTATGGGGAGAGAGTGGGACATTGGGACTAGTTTGGGACTTGTACAGGGCTATGGGGAGAGAGTTGGGCAGCGCGATTAGTTTGGGATTGATACAGGGCTATGGGGAGAGAGTTGGACAGAGGGATTAGTTGGGGATTGATACAGGGCAATGGGGAGAGAGTGGGACAGTGGGATTAGTTTGGGATTGATACAGTGCTATGGGGAGAGAGTTGGACAGAGGGATTAGTTGGGGATTGATACAGGGCTATGGGGAGAGAGTTGGACAGAGGGTTTAGTTGGGGATTGATACAGGGCTATGGGGAGCGAGTGGGCCAGAGGGATGAGTTTGGGATTGATACAGGGCTATGGGGAGAGAGTGGGACAGTGGGATTAGTTGGGGATTTGTACAGGGCTATGGGGAGAGAGCGGGACAGTGGGATTAGTTTGGGATTTGTACAGGTCAATGGGGAGAGAGTGGGACAGTGGGATTAGTTGGGGGTTTGGAAAGGGCTATGGGGAGAGAGTGGGACAGTGGGATTAGTTGGGGATTTGTACAGGGCTATGGGGAGAGAGTGGGACAGTGGGATTAGTTGTGGATTTGTACAGGGCTATGGGGAGAGAGTGGGTCAGTGGGATTAGTTTGGGATTGGTACAGGGCTATGGGGAGAGAGGGGACAGTGGGATTAGTTGGGGATTTGTACAGGGCTGTAGGAATCTTGTTGATTCTGTGCAGGAATGTGTCGGATCTTTATCAGTGTTTTTTATTTCCCCAATTCCCAGTTTTACTCGATGGGATCAGGGTGAGCCGAATAATTGGAATGGTCATGAAAACTGCGCCATCATCAGAGCCAGCGGATGGAATGATTACAGTTGTACTGATCACTTCCCTTTCATCTGTGAGAAAAGGGCACGGCCCTGCGTCGAGGCAGCTGATATTGAGAAATATTGTCCCTGAAGAGAGACTGGGACACAGAACGAGTGTGTCAGGATTGTCCAAAGATCCCCAGCCTCTCCTCCCTTCCCCACAATCCCCAACTGCCCGAGGCCACGTCCGAAAGGTGAAAGTTCATCTGTTCCCCTTCTCCCCCAGGGAGGAGCTCCATGCAGCGCCACCAGTGGTGGGAGGCAGGAATGACAGTGTGATGGTTGACACTGGAAAACCCCATTTTAAATCCAGGCAGGAATCCGGTGACATGTAACAGGACAGAAGTCCTACATTTCTCTAGCACCTTTCACTAATTCAGATGATCCCCAACCTTTTGCGCCAGTGCCAATGAAGCAACTCCTTACAATGTTTTCATAGTTGTCATGTCAGAAACGGAGCATTCAATCTGCGTGCAGTAAGCTCTCACTGGACTCGGGATTAAACTCAGTCACATCGGAAATACCCTTTGGACTTTTTCTTCCAGGACTCTGTAAATCATGTGAACTTATTTTAATCTCCACAGTTCTTGTACTGTTACTATCCATAGTTGTAAAAGTTTCCTTTTTCTATCCTTCATTACTGTGTCTGTGCATTTGTGTATGTGTGTGCGTTTGAATGTAAGAGTGTGAGGTGCTTTTATGTGAGTGTGTGAGCGTGAGTGTGGTTGTGTGAGTGTGTGTGTGTGAGTAGGCATGTCTGTGCGTTTGTGAGAATATGTTTGTGTGAATGTGTGTTTGTGCGATTGTGCGTGAGAGTGTGGATGGGTGTGTGGGTGTGTGTGAGGGTGTGAATGTGGAGGTTGACATTGTGAACATTCCTGCCCCGGGTTTTAAATGTAAATAAACTAACCAGAGTTGATCATAATGTGAGTTTGCTGTGAGTGATGAGTAAAGTGGATCAGACACACTGAGGGTTTGGGAAAACACACCACAACACACTTCACAAAGAATTCAAAACACCTTCTGCGTACGGACAGTTGGTGAGAGACAGAAGTACAGTTTGCCTGTCTCTCTCCTGTCCGGAGAGTTCATTCTGAGGAAGCTACCAACTCAGACATGTGTACAAGATCTCCAACTTTGTAATACTGCTCCCAACTTCTCAATTCCTTCATACACCAGCCTACGTACTTGTGCTGTAACCAATCCCTTAGGCATGTTCGGTGTCCTGATGTTTATCCAGGAAGTGACCACAATGAGCAGGAAAACACAACTGCTTCTTTTACCGATTAACTGAAATCTGTGTCCCTCTCATCCTCGCTCCTTCTCCCTATCTATCCACGATGCTGCTATCCCTTTCATAGAAACATAGAAACTCGGGGCAGGAGTCGGCCATTCGGCCCTTCGAGCCTGCTCCGCCATTCATTATCTTCATAGCTGATCATTCAACTCAATAGCCTGCTCCCGCTTTCTCCCCATACCGTTTGATCCCTTTCATCCCAAGAGCTATATCTAACTCCTCATTGAAAACATATAATGTTTTGGTCTCAACTACTTTCTGTGGTAATGAATTCCACAGGCTCACCACTCTCTGGGTAAAGGAATTTCTCCTCATCTCAGTCCTAAATGGTCTACCCCATATCCTCAGACTGTGACCCCTGGTTCTGGACCCCCCACCATCGGGAACATCCTTCCTGCACCTACCCTGTCTAGTCCTGTTAGAATTTTATAGGTTTCTATGAGATAACCCCCCTCATTCTTCTGAACTCCAGCGAATATAATCCTAATCGACTCAATCTATCAACATATGTCAGTCCCGCCATCGCAGGAATCAGTTGGGTAAACCATCGCTGCACTCTCTCTATAGCAAGTACATCCTTCCTCAGATAAGGAAACCAAAACTGCACACAATATTCCAGGTGTGGTCTCACCAAGGCCCTGTACAATTGCAGCAAGACATCCCTGTTCCTGTACTCGAATCCTCTGGCTCTGAAGGCCAACATACCATTTGCCTTCTTTACTGCCTGCTGCACCTGCATGCTTACCTTCAGCGACTGGTGTACAAGGACACCCAGGTCTCGTTGCACATTCCCCTCTCTCAATTTAAAGCCATTCAGATAATAATCTGCCTTCCTGTTTTTGCTACCAAAATGGATAACCTCACATTTATCCACATTATACTGCATCTGCCATGCATTTACCCACTCACTCAGCTTGTCCAAATCACACTGAAGCATCTCTGCATCCTCCTCACAGCTCACCCTCCCACCCAGCTTTGTGTCATCTGCAAACCTGGAGATATTACATTTAATTCCCTCATCTAAATCATGAATATATATTGTGAATAACTGGGGTCCCAGGACTGATCCCTGCGGTACCCCACTAGTCACTGCCTGCCATTCGGAAAAAGACCCATTTATTCCTTCTCTTTGTTTCCTGTCTGCCAACCAGTTTTCTTTCCATCTCAATACACTACCCTCAATCCCACGCGCTTTAATTTTACACCCCAGTCTCTTATGTGGGACTTTGTCGAAGGCTTTCTGAAAGTCCAAATAAACCACATCCACTGGCTCCCCCTCATCAACTCTACTCGTGACATCCTCCAAAAATTCCTGTAGATGCATCAAGCATGATTTCCCGTTCATAAATCTACGCTGACTCTGTCCGATTTTGCCATGGTTTTAGACATGCTCAGCTATTAAATCTTTTATAATGGACTCTAGAATTTTCCCCACTACCAATGTCTGGCTGACTGGTCTATAATTCCTTGTTTTCTCTATGCCTCCCTTTTTAAATAGTCGGGTTACATTAGCTACCCTCCAATCTGTAGGAACTGTTCCAGAGTCTATAGAATCTCGGAAGATGACCACCAATGATCCACTATTTCTAGGGCTACTTCCTTAAGTACTCTGGGATGTAGATTATCAGGCCCCGGGGATTTAACAGCCTTCAATCCCATCAATTTCCCCAACAACATTTCCCTACTAATACTGATTTCATTCAGTTCCTCCCTCTCACTAAACCCTTTGTTCCCCAACATTTCTGGGATGTTATTTGTGTCCTCCTTTGTGAAGACAGAACACATGTAGGTATTTAGTTGGACAGCCATTTCTTTGTTCCCCATTATAAATTCCCCTGTTTCTGTAAGGGACCTACATTTGTCTTCACCAATCTTTTTCTCTTCACATACCTATAGAACATTTTATGTTCCCTGCAAGCTTACCCTCGGGCTCTATTTTCCCCTTCTTAATCAATCCCTTGGTCCTCCTTTGCTGAATTCTAAACTGCTTCCATTCCTCAGATCTGTTGTTTTTTCTGGCCAATTTGCATGCCTCTTCCTTGCATCTAATACTCTCTCTAATTTCCCTCATAAGCCATGGTTTGGCCAACTTTCCTGTTTTACTTTTGCGCCAGACAGGAATAAACAATTGTTGCAGTACACCCATGTGATCTTTGAATGTTTGCCATTGCCTATCCACCATCATCCCTTTAAGTAACATTTCCCAATCCATCATAGCCAACTCGTGCCTCATACCATCGTAGTTTCCTTTATTAGGTTTCAGGACCCAAGTCTCAGAATCCACTACGTCACTCTCCATCTTGATGAAGAATTCTATCATATTATGGTCCTCATCCCCAAGGGGCCTCGCACACCTAGACTGCCAATTATTCCTTTCTCATTTCACAGTACCCAGTCAAGGATGGGCTGTTCTCTCGTTGGTTCCTCAAAGCGTTGGTCCAGAAAAACATCCCATATGCACTCCAGGAATTCCTCCTCTATGGTATTGTTACTAATTTGATTTGCCCAATCTATATGCAGATTAAAGTGACCCATAATTACAGATGTTTCTTCATTACATGCGTCTCTAATTTCCTGTTTAAGGCCATTCCCAACATCATCACTGCCATTTGGGGGTCTATATACAATCCCCACTAACGTTTTTTGCCCCTTAGTGTTTCTCAGCTCTACCCATACAGATTCCACATCATCGGAGCTAATATCTTTCCTCACTATTGCATTAATTTCTTCTTTAACCAGCAATGCAACTCCACCACCTTTTCCTTTTTGTCTGTCCTTCCTAAATACTGAATACCCCTGGATGGTCAGTTCCCTTCCCTGGTCACCCTGCAGCCATGTCTCCGTAATTCTGACTATATCATTCCTGTATATATTTATTTGCACGGTTAATTCATCCACTTTATTGTGAATGCTCCTCGCGTTAAGGCACAAAGCCTTAAGGCTTGTCTTTTTAACATTACTTGTCCCGTTCCCACTATTTTTCACTGAGGCCCTGTTTGATTCTGGCCCTTGATTTCTCTGACTATCACTTTGCTTATTCTGCTTTCTGTCTCTTGTTCTTGTCTGATTCCCCTTTCTCTGGCTCCTTGCATAGGTTCCCATCCCCCTGCCATTTTAGTTTAAATCCTCCCCAACCACTCTAGCAAATGTTCCCCCGGGACATCAGTCCCGGTCCTGCCCAGGTGTAACCCATCCGCTTTGAACTGGTCCCACCTCCCCCAAAACCAGTCCCAATGCCCCAGGAATCTGAAACCCTCCCCTTCACACCATCTCTTCAGTCACGTATTCATTTGATATATCCTGCTATTTCTACTCTGACTAGCACGTAGCACTGGTAGTAATCCTGAGATCACTACCTTTAAGGTCCTACTTTTTAAACTTACTTCCTAACTCCCTATATTCTGCTTTTCATCCCTTTTTTCACCAATGTCACTTGTACCAATGTGCACCACGACCACTGGCTGTTCACTCTCCCCCTTCAGAATGTCCTCTAGATGCTCTGACACATCCTCAACCCTAGCACCAGGGAGGCAACGTACCATCCTGGAGTCTCGTTTGCAGCCACAGAAACACCTCTCTATTCCCCTTACAATTGCATTCCCACACATTTTACTCCTGCCCTGTGCAGCAGAGCCAAACATGGTGCAACGAATTTGTCTGTTGCTGCTTTCTCCTGAGAGGCCATTCCCCCCCACAGTATCCAAAGCGGTGTATCTGTTTTGCAGGGGAATAGCCACAGGAGATTGCTGCACTACCTGCCTAGTCCCCTTGCTTTGCCTGGAGGTCACCCATTCCCTTCCTGCCTGTGGACTCTTAGCCTGCGGTGTGACCACCTCTCTATACGTTCTATCCACGATACTCTCCACCTCGTGAATGCTCCAACGTGTCCCCAGCCGCCGCTCCAGCTCCAAAACCCCGGCTTCCAGGAGCTGCAGCTGGAGACACTTCCCACACACAGGCTGGTCCCGGGCACTGGAAACGTGCCCGGCTTCCCACATAGAGCAGGAGGAGCATACCACGGCTTTGAGCTCTCCTGCCATGACTCACCCCTTTAAATTAAATTAAACCTTTTGGAAGATACTTAATATCAAATAATATCAATTTCTCTTGGGCCCTTCTTCCCTTCTCCTCCCTGTTACAGAATATAGTCCTTACAAACAATGAGCCACAAAATATGATCTTAAAACCTATAAGCAATAAAAGTAGTAAATGCTTGCCCGCTGCACTCATGGTGCTCACAGGATCACCTCGTTCCCACCTCACTGACCTCCCCTCGTCACCTTTGCTCTTGTTCAACTCCCGACTCCTCTCGCGCTTCCCTCCAACTGACACAGAGCGCGCAGGGGGCGGGGTCACACAGAGCGCGCAGGGGGCGGGGTCACACAGAGCGCGCAGGGGGCGGGGTCACACAGAGCGCGCAGGGGGCGGGGTCACACAGAGCGGGCAGGGGGCGGGGTGACACAGTGCGCGCAGGGGGCGGGGTCATACAGAGCGCGCAGGAGGCGGAGTCACTCAGAGCAAGGAGGGGGCGGAGTCGCACAGAGCGGGGAGGGGGCGGAGTCACACAGAGAGGGCAGGGGCCGGGGTCACACAGAGCGGGGAGGGGGCGGAGTCACACAGAATGGGCAGGGGTCGGGTGCCACAGAGCGCCCAGGGGGCGGGGATCCACAGAATGGGCTGTTGTTGGATTCACTGAGCTCGCAGGGGGAGGTGTCACACAGAGTGGGCAGGGGGCGGGGTCACACGGAGCGGGCAGGAGGCGGGGTCACACAGAGCGGGCAGGTGGAGGGGTCACACAGAGCGGGCAGGGGTCGGGGTGCCACAGAGCGGGCAGGGGTCAGGGTCACACAGAGCGCGCAGGGGGCGGGGATACACAGAGCAGGCAGGGGGCGGGGATACACAGAATGGGCACGGTTGGATTCACTGAGCTCGCAGGGGGAGGAGTCACACAGAGTGGGCAGTGGGCGGGGTCACAGAGCGGGCAGTGGGCGGGGTCACACAGAGCGGGCTGGGGCGGTGATACACAGAATGGGCAGGGTGCGCGGTGCCACAGAGCGCGCAGGGGTAGGAGTCACACAGAGAGGGCAGGGAGCGGGGTCACAGAGAGCGGGCAGGGAGCGGGATCACAGAGAGCGGGCAGGGGGCGGGGTAACACAGAGCGGGCAGGGGGCGGAGTCACACAGAGCGGGGAAGGGGCGGGGTGCCACATAGCAGGCAGGGGGCGGGGAGACACTGAATGGAGAGGGGGCGGGATCACACGCAGCGGGCAGGAGGCGGGGTTACAGAGAGCGGACAGGGTGCAGGGTGACACGGAGCGGGCAGGGGGCGGGGTCACAGATAGTGGCAGAGGGCGGGGTAACACAGAGCGGGCAGGGGTCGGAGTCACACAGAGTGGGCAGGGGGCAGGGACACACGGAGTGGGCAGGGTGCGGGGACACACGGAGTGCGCAGGGGGCGGGGTGCCACAGAGTGCGCAGGGGGTGGGGTGATACAGAGCGGGCAGGGGGCGGGGACACACAGAGTGCGCAGGGGGTGGGGAGACACAGAGCGGGCAGGGAACGGGGATACACAGAGTGGGCAGGAGGTGGGGTGATACAGAGCGGGCAGGGGGCGGGGTCACACAGAGCGGGGAGGAGGTGGGGTGACACAGAGCGGCAGGGGGTGGGGTGATACAGAGCGGGGAGTAGGTGGGGTGATACATAGCGGGCAGGTGTCGGGGTGATACATACCGGGCAGGGGGCGTGTTGATGCAGAGAGGGCAGGGATCGGGGTGATACAGAGCGGGCAGGGGGCGGGGACACACAGAGTGCGCAGGGGGTGGGGAGACACAGAGCGGGCAGGGAACGGGGATACACAGAGTGGGCAGGAGGTGGGGTGATACAGAGCGGGCAGGGGGCGGGGTCACACAGAGCGGGGAGGAGGTGGGGTGACACAGAGCGGCAGGGGGTGGGGTGATACAGAGCGGGGAGGAGGTGGGGTGATACATAGCGGGCAGGTGTCGGGGTGATACATACCGGGCAGGGGGCGTGTTGATGCAGAGAGGGCAGGGATCGGGGTGATACAGAGCGGGAAGAGTGCGGAGTCACACAGAGCGGGAAGGGGGCGGAGTCACACAGAGAGTGGAGGGGGCGGAGTCACACAGAGTGAGGAGGGGTCGTAGTAACACAGAGCGGGGAGGGGGCGGAGTCACACAGATCGTGGACGGGCGGAGTCACACAGAGCGAGGAGGGGGCGGAGTCACACAGAGCGCGGAGGGGGCGGAATTACACAGAGCGAGGAGGGGGCGGAGTCACGCAGAGCGGGCTGAGGGAGGGGGCACACAGATCGGAGAGGGGGCGGAGTCACACAGAGTGGGCAGGGGGCAGGGACACACAGAGTGGGCAGGGGGCGGGGTGATACAGAGTGGGCAGGGGGTGGGGAGACACAGAGCGGGCAGGGAGCGGCGATACACAGAGCGGGCAGGGGGCGGGGTGATACAGAGCGGGCAGGGAGCGGGGATACACAGAGCGGGGAGGGGGCGAAGTCACACAGAGCGGGCAGGGGGCGGGGTGATACAGAGCGGGCAGGGTGCGGGGTGCCACAGAGCGGGCAGGGAGCGGGGATACACAGAGTGGGCAGGGGTTGGATTATCTGAGCCCGCAGGGGGTGGGGACACACAGAGCGGATAGGGCGCGGGGTCACACAAAGCAGGTAGGGTTCCAGGTGATACAAAGCGGGCAGGGGGCGGGGTCACACAGAGCGGAGAGGGGGCGGGGTCACACAGAGCGAGGAGGGGTCGTAGTCACACAGAGTGAGGAGGGGTCGGAGTCACACAGAGCGGGGAGGGGGCGGGGTAACACAAAGCAGGCAGGGTTCCAGGTGATACAGAGCGGGCAGGGGGCGGGGTCACACAGAGCGGAGAGGGGGCGGGGTCACACAGAGCGAGGAGGGGTCGTAGTCACAGAGAGTGAGGAGGGGTCGGAGTCACACAGAGCGAGGAGGGGCGGGGTCACACAGCGAAGAGTCGGCGGAGTCGCACAGAGCGGGAGTGGGCGGGGGTGACACAGAGCGGGGAGGGGGCAGAGTCACACAGAGCGAGGAGTGGGCGGAGTCACACAGACGGAGGAGGGGGCGGAGTCACACAGAGCGTGGAGGGGGCGGAGTCACACAGAGCGGGGAGGGGGCGGGGTGCCACATAGCAGGCAGGGGGCGGGGAGACACTGAATGGGGAGGGGGCGGGATCACACGCAGCGGGCTGGAGGCGGGGTCACAGAGAGCGGGCAGGGAGGCGGGGTGACACGGAGCGGGCAGGGGGCGGGGTCACAGAGAGCGGACAGGGGGCGGGGACACACAGAGTGGGCAGGGGCGGGGTGCCAGAGAGTGCGCAGGGAGTGGGGTGACACAGAGCACGCAGGGGGCAGGGTGATTCAGAGCGGGGAGGCGGCGAAGTCACACAGAGCGGGGAGGGGGCGGAGTCACAGAGTGCAGGGAGGGGGCGGGGTCACAGGGAGCGGGGAGGGGGCGGAGTCACACAGAGCATGGAGGGGTCGGAGTCACAGAGAGCGGGGAGGGGGTGGAGTCACACAGAGCATGGAGGGGTCGGAGTCACAGAGAGCGGTGTGGGGTCGTAGTCACAGAGCGAGGAGGGGTCAGAGTCAGACAGAGCGGGGAGGGGGTGGGGTGATACAGAGCGAGGAGGGAGCGGGGTCACACAGGGCGGGCAGGGGGCGGGGTCACACAGAGAGGGTAGGGGCGGGGTGACACGGAGCGGGCAGGGTCAGGGTGTCACAGAGCGGGCAGGGGTGGGGTGATACAGAGCGGGCAGGGGGTGGGGTGACACAGAGTGCGCAGGGGGCGAGGAGACACAGAGCGGGCAGGGGGCGGGGAGACACAGAATGGGCAGTGGTTGGATTCACTGAGCCCGCAGGGGACAGGATAACATAGAGCGGGCAGGGGGCCAGACCATACAGAACGCAGAGAGGGCGGGGTGATACAGAGTGCTCTTGAGAGGGGGTTACAGAGAGCGGGGAGGGGGCGGGGTCACAGAGAGCGTGGAGGGGGCGGGGTCACAGGGAGCGGGGAGGGGGCGGGGACACACAGAGTGGGTAGGGGGCGGGGTGCCACAGAGTGCGCAGGGGGTGGGGAGACAGAGCGGGCAGGGGGCGGGGTGATACAGAGCGGACAGGGGGCGGGGTGATACTGAGCGGGCAGGGGTCGGGGTGATACAGAGCGGGAAGAGGGCGGAGTCACACAGAGCGGGCACGGGGCGGAGTCACACAGAGCGGGCTGAGGGAGGGGGCACACAGAGCGGAGAGGGGGCGGAGTCACACAGAGTGGGCAGGGGGCGGGGTGCCACAGAGTGCGCAGGGGGTGGGGAGACACAGAGCGGGCAGGGAGCGGGGATACACAGAGCGCGCAGGGGGCGGGGTGACACAGAGCGGGGAGGAGGTGGGGTGATACAGAGCGGGCAGGGGGCGGGGTGATACAGAGCGGGCAGGGGGCGGGGTGATACAGAGCGGGGAGGAGGTGGGGTGATACAGAGCGGGCAGGGAGCGGGGAGACACAGAGCGGGGAGGGGGTGGGGTGGGGTGATACAGAGCGGGCAGGGGGCGGGGTCACACGGAGCGGGAGGGGGCGGGGTCACACAGAGAGGGAGGGGGCGGGGTCACACAGAGCGGGGAGGGGCGGAGTCACACAGAGCGGGGAGGGGGCGGAGTCACACAGACGGAGGAGGGGTCGTAGTCACACAGCGAGGAGGGGTTGGAGTCACACAGACGGAGGAGGGGGAGGAGTCACAGAGCGGGGAGGGGGCGGGGTGACACAGAGCACGCAGGGGGCGGGGAGACACTGAATGGGGAGGGGGCGGGATCACCCGCAGCGGGCTGGAGGCGGGGTTACAGAGAGCGGGCAGGGGGCGGGGCGACATGGAGCGGGCAGAGGGCGGGGTCACAGAGAGTGGGCAGGGGCGGGGTGCCACAGAGTGCGCAGGGGATGGCGAGACACAGAGCGGGCAGGGCGTGGGGTGCCACAGAGTGCGCAGGGGGCGGGGCCACAGAGTGCGCAGGGGGCGGGGTGCCACAGAGTGCGCAGGAGGTGGGGAGACACGGAGCGGGCAGGGAGCGGGGATACACAGAGTGGGCAGGAGGTGGGGTGATACAGAGCGGGGAGGGGGCGGGGTCACACAGAGCGGGGAGGGGGCAGAGTCACACAGAGCGGGGAGGGGGCGGGGTCACACAGAGCGGGGAGGGGGCAGAGTCACACAGAGCGAGAAGGGGTCGTAGTCACACAGAGCGAGGAGGGGTTGGAGTCACACAGACGGAGGAGGGGGCGGAGTCACACAGACGGAGGAGGGGGCGGAGTCACACAGAGCGAGGAGGGGTTGGAGTCACACAGACAGAGGAGGGGGCGGAGTCACACAGAGCGGGGCGGGGGCGGGGTGCCACATAGCAGGCAGGGGGCGGGGAGACACTGAATGGGGAGGGGGCGGGATCACACGCAGCGGGCTGGAGGCGGGGTCACAGAGAGCGGGCAGGGGGGCGGGGTGACACGGAGCGGGCAGGGGGCGGGGTCACACAGAGGGCGCAGGGGCGGGGTCACACAGAGCGCGCAGGGGGCGGGGTCACACAGAGTGGGCAGGAGGCGGAGTCAGACAAGGCGAGGAAGGGCCGGGGGCACACGGAGCGGAAAGGGGGCGGGGTCACACAGAGCGAGCAGGGGGGGGTCACACGGAGCGGGCAGGGGGCGGGGTCACACAGAGCGGGCAGGGTGCCGGTTGATACAGAGCGCGCAGCGGGCAGGATAACAAAGACCGGGCAGGGGGCCGGATCATACAGAGCGCAGAGAGGGAGGGGTGATACAGAGTGCTCTAGAGAGGGGGTTACAGAGAGCGGGGAGGGGGCGGGGTCACAGAGAGCGGGGAGGGGGCGGGGTCACAGGGAGCGGGCAGGGGGCGGAGACACAGAGAGCGGGCAAGGGGCGGGGTGATACAGAGCGAGGAGAAGTCGGAGTCACAAAGAGCGGGGAGGAGGTGGAGTCACACAGATCGGGCAGGGAGCGCGGTCACAGAGCGGGGCGGGGGCGGGGTGACACAGAGCACGCAGGGGACGGGGTGATACAGAGCGAGGAAGTGTCGTAGTCACACAGAGCGGGGAGGGGGCGCACAGTGCGGGTAGTGGGCGGGGTGACACTGAGCGGGGAGGGGGCGGGGTGACAGAGCGGAAAGGGGCGGGGTGACAGAGCACGCAGGTGGCGGGGTGACACAGAGCGAGGAGGGGTCGTAGTCACACAGAGCGGGGAGGGGGCGGAGTCACACAGAGCGGGTAGGGGGCGGGGTGACACAGAGCGAGGAGGGGGCGGGGTGACAGAGCGGAAAGGGGGTGGGGTGACACAGACCAAGGAGGGGGCGGAGTCACATAGCGAAGAGTGAGCGGAGACACACGGAACGGACAGGGGGCGGAGTCACAGAGGGCAGGCAGGGGGCGGAGACACACAGAGCGGGCAGGGGGCGGGGTGAGACAGAGCGGGCAGGGGGCGGGGTGCCATCGATCGAGGAGGGGGCGGGTTCACACAGACCGGGCAGGAGGTGGGATGACACAGAGTGGGCAGGGGACGGGGTCACAGAGCGGACGGGGGGCGGGGTGACAGAGCGGACAGGGGGCGGGGACACATAGAGCGGGCAGGGGGCGGGGTCACAACGAGCGGTCAAAGGGCGGTGTGACACATTGAACGCTGAGGGCGTGGTTACCCAGAGAGGGCAGGGGGCGGAGTGAAACAGAGCGGGCAGGGGGCGGGGTGACACAGAGTGCGCAGGGGGCGGGGTGACGCAGAGCGGGAAGGGGGCGGGGTCACACAGAGCGACCAGGGGGCGGGGTGATGTAGAGCGGGCAGGAGGCGGGGTCACAGAGAGTGGGCAGCGGGCGGGGACGCAGAGAGCGGTCAATGGGCGGGGTGACACAGTGCGCGCCGGGGGCGCGGACACAGAAAGCGATCAAAGGGCGGGGTGACACAGTGAATGCTGAGGGCGGGGTTACACAGCAAGTTGGAGGCGTGGTTACACAGAGAGGGCAGGGAGCAGGGTGACGCATAGCGGGCAGGGGGCGGGGTGACACAGAGCGGGCAGGGGGCGGGGTCACAGATTGGGAAGTGGGCGGGGTCACAGTGCGGGAAGGGGGCGGGGTCACACAGAGCGGGGAGGGGGCGGGGGTCGCATAGACCGGGCAGGGGGCGGAGTAACACAGAGCGGACAGGGGCCGGGGTGACAGAGAGTGCGCAGGGGGCGGGGTGACACAGAGCCAGAAGGGGGCGGGGTTACACAGGGCGAGCAGGGGGAGGGGTGACATAGAGCGGGCAGGGGGCGGGGTGATACAGAGCGAGGAGAAGTCGGAGTCACAAAGAGCGGGGAGGGGGCGGAATCACACAGAGCGAGGAGAAGTCGGAGTCACAAAGAGCGGGGAGGGGGCGGAGTCACACAGAGCGAGGAGGGGGCGGAGTCACACAGAGTGGGAAGGGGTGGAGTCACAGAGCGAGGGAGCGGAGTCACACAGAGCGGGAAGGGGGCGGAGGCACACAGAGCGCGCAAGAGGCGGGGTGATACACAGGGTGCAGGGGGCGGGGTCACACAGAGCGGGCAGGGGCCGAGGTCACACAGTGCGGTCAGGGGGCGGGGTCACACAGTGCGTTCAGGGGGCGGGGAGATACAGACTGCGCAGGGGGCGGGGTCACACAGCGCGGGCAGGAGGCGGGGTCACACAGAGCGGGCAGGGGGCGGGGTCACACAGAGCGGGCAGAGGGCGGGGTGATACAAGCGGGCAGGGGTCGGTGTCACACAGAGCGGGGAGGGGGCGAGGTCGCACAGAGCGCGCAGGGGGCGGGGACACACAGAGCGGTCAAGGGCCGGGGTTACACAGTGCGAGCAGGGGGCGCGGACACAGAGCGGGCAGGGCCAGGGTGACACAGAGCGGGAAGGGCCGGTGTCATACAGAGTGGGCAGGGGGCGGAGTCACAGAGAGCGGGCAGGTGGAGGAGACACACAGAGCCGGCAGGGGGCGGGGTGACACAGAGTGGGCAGCGGGCGGGCTGACACAGAGTGCGCGCAGGGTGTGGGGTGATACAGAGCGCGCAGGGGGAGGGGTGATACAGAGCGAGCACGGGGCGGGGTGACACAGAGCGGGAAGGGGGCGGGGTCACACAGAGCGGTCAAGGGGCGGGGTCACAGAGCGGGCAGGGGTCGGTGTCACACAGAGCGGGCAGGGGGCAGAGTCACACAGAGCGGGCAGGGGGCGGGGTCACACAGAGCGGGCAGAGGGCGGGGACACACAGAGCGGGCAGAGGGCGGGGTGATACAAGCGGGCAGGGGTCGGTGTCACACAGAGCGGGGAGGGGGCGATGTCGCACAGAGCGCGCAGGGGGCGGGGTCACACGGAGGGAGCAGGGGGCGGGGTGACACAGTGCGCGCAAGGGGCGGGGACACACAGAGCGGTCAAGGGCCGGTGTTACACAATGCGCGCAGGGGGCGCGGACACAGAGCGGGCAGGGCCGGGGTGACACAGAGCGGGCAGGGCCGGGGTGACACAGAGCGGGCAGGGCCGGGGTGATACAGAGTGGGCAGGGGGCGGAGTCACAGAGAGCGGGCAGGTGGAGGAGACACACAGAGCCGGCAGAGTGCGTGGTGACACAGAGTGGGCAGCGGGCGGGATGACACATTACGCGCAGGGGGTGGGGTGATACAGAGCGCGCAGGGGGCGGGGTGACACAGAGCGGAAAGGGGGCGGGGTGACACAGAGCGGGCAGGGGGCGGGGTCACACAGAGCGTGCAGTGGGCGGGGTGACACAGAGCGGGTAGGGTGCTCTGTGACACAGAGCGGGGACGGGGCTGGTTGACACGGAATCAGCGGGGCTCTGGGGTTTTACGGAGCCCGAAGACGGCGGGATTACAGAGAGCGCGCAGGGAGCGGGGTCACAGAGAGCGGGCAGGGTGGGTGCGTGACACAGAGCGGGCAGGGGGCGTAGTCACACAGAGCGACGAGGTGGCGTAGTCAAACAGAGCGGGGAGGGGGCGGAGTCACACAACGAGCAGGGGGCGGGGTGACACAGAGCGGGCAGTGGGCGGGGTTACACAGAGCGGGAAGGGGGCGGAGTCAAACAGAGCGAAGAGGGGGCGGGGTCGCACAGAGCGGGGAGGGGGTGGGGTCACACAGAGCGGGCAGGGGATGGGGTCACACAGAGAGGGCAGGGGGCGTAGTCACACAGAGCGACGAGGTGGCGTAGTCAAACAGAGCGGGGAGGGGGCGGAGTCACACAGAGCGAGCAGGGGGCGGGGTGACACAGCGGGCAGGGGCGGGGTCCCACAGAGCGGGCAGTGGGCGGGGTGACACAGAGCGGGTAGTGGGCGGGGTTACACAGAGCGGGGTTGGGGTCGGAGTCACACAGAGCGGGGCTGGGTCGGAGTCACACAGAGCGGGGAGGGGGCGGGGTCACACGGAGCGGGCAGGGGGAGGGGTCACACAGCGCGGGCAGAGGGCGGGGTGATACTGAGCGGGCAGGGGTCGGCGTCACACAGAGCGGGCAGGGGGCGAGGTCGCACAGAGCGCGCAGGGGGCGGGGTCACACAGAGGGGGCAGGGCGTGGTCACACAGACGGGCAAGGGCGGGGTCACACTGAGCAGTAAGGGAGCGGGGTGATACAGAGCGGGCAGGGGGCGGAGTCACACAGAGCGTTGAGGGGGCGGAGTCATGCAGAGCGCGGTGGGGTCGGAGTCACGCAGAGCGGGGAAGGGTCGGAGTCACACAGAGTGGGGAGGGGTTGTAGTCACACAGAGCAGGAAGGGGGCGGAGTCACACTGAGCGAGGAGGGGTCGTAGTCACACAGAGCGGGGAGGGGGCGGAGTCACACTGAGCGAGGAGGGGTCGTAGTCACACAGAGCGAGGAGAGGTCGTAGTCACACAGAGCGGGTAGGGGGCGGGGTCACACGGAGCGCGAAGGGGGCGGGGTGATACAGAGCGAGGAGGGGGCGGTGTCACACAGAGCGGGGAGGGGGCGGAGTCACAGAGAGCGGGCAGGTGGAGGAGACACAGACCAGGCAGGGGGCGTGTTGACACAGAGCGGACAGGAGGCGGGGTCACAGATTGGGCAGTGGGCGGAGTCACAGTGCGGGAAGCGGCGGGTCACACAGAGCGGGAAGGGTGCGGGGTCACACAGCGAGCAGGGGTCGGGGTGACACAGATGGATAGGGGGCGGGGTCGCATAGACCGGACTGGGGACGGAGTCACACAGAGCGGACAGAGGGCGGGGTGACACAGAGTGCGCAGGGGGCGGGGTGACACAGAGCTGAAAGGGGGCGGGGTGACACAGAGCGAGCAGGGGGCGGGGTCACAGAGAGCGGGCAGGGGGCGGAGACGAACAGACCAGGCAGGGGGCGTGTTGACACAGAGCGGACAGGAGGCGGGGTCACAGATTGGGCAGTGGGCGGAGTCACAGTGCGGGAAGCGGCGGGTCACACTGAGCGGGAAGGGTGCGGGGTCACACAGCGAGCAGGGGTCGGGGTGACACAGATGGATAGGGGGCGGGGTCGCATAGACCGGACTGGGGACGGAGTCACACAGAGCGGACAGAGGGCGGGGTGACACAGAGTGCGCAGGGGGCGGGGTGACACAGAGCGAGCAGGGGGCGGGGTCACAGAGAGCGGGCAGGGGGCGGAGACGAACAGAGCGGGCAGGGGGCGGAGTCACAGAGAGCGCGCAGGAGGCGGGTGACACAGAGTGGGCAGGGGAGGGGGTCACACAGCGCGCAGGGGGCGTGGTGACACAAAGCCGGCATGGGGCGGGGTCACACTGAGCGGGCAGGGGGCGGTGTCACACAGGGCGGGCAGGGGGCGGGGTGATACACAGGCTGCAGGGGGCTGTGTCACACACAGCGGGGAGGGGGCGGAGTCACACAGAGCGGGCAGGGGGCGGGGTGATACAGAGCGGGCAGGGGGCGAGGTCACACAGAGTGGGGAGGGGGCGGAGTCACATAGCGAGGAGTGAGCGGTGACACACAGTGCGGGCAGGGGGCGGAGTCACAGAGAGCGGGCAGGTGGAGGAGACACAGAGAGCAGGCAAGGGGCGGGGTCACACAGAGCGAGCAGGGGGCGGGGTCACAGAGCGGGAAGGGTGCGGGGTCACACAGCGAGCAGGGGTCGGGGTGACACAGATGGAAAGGGGGCGGGGTCGCATAGACCGGACTGGGGACAGAGTCACACAGAGCGGACAGAGGGCGGGGTGACACAGAGCGAGCAGGGGTCGGGGTGACACAGAACGGGAAGGGGGCGGAGTCACACAGAGCGGGCAGGGGGCGGTGTGACACAGAGCGGGCAGGGGGCGGGGTGATACAGTGCGAGGAGGAGGCGGTGTCACACGGAGTGGGCAGGGGCGGGGTGATACAGAGCGGGCAGGGGGCGGAGACACACGGCGGGCAGGGGGCGGAGTCACAGGGAGCGGGGAGGGGGCGGAGTCACACAGAGCGGGGAGGGGGCGGAGTCACAAAAAGCGGAGAGGGGGCGGAGTCACAAAAAGCGGGGAGGGGGCGGAGTCACACAGACCGGGCAGGGGGCGGGGTCACACAGACCGGGCAGGGGTCGGGGTGATACAGATCGAGGAGGGGGCGGGGTGACACAGAGCGGGCAGGGCGCGGGGTGCCACAGAGCGAGGAGGGGGCGGGGTCACACAGACCGGGCAGGGCGCGGAATGACACAGAGCGGGCAGGGGCGTGGTGACAGAGCGGACAGGGGGGCGGGGTGACAGAGCGGACAGGGGACCGGGACACATGGAGCGGGCAGGTGGCGGGTTCACAGACAGCGGTCAAGGGGCGGGGTGACACAGTGCGCGCACGGGGCGCGGATACACAGAGCGGTCAAAGGGCGGAGTGACACAGTTAACGCTGAGGGCGGGGTTAACAGCATGTTGGAGGCGTGATTACACAGAGAGGGCAGGGGGCGGGGTTACACAGAGCGGTCAGGGGGCGGGGTCACAGATTGGGCAGTGGGCGGGGTCACAGTGCGGGAATGGGGCGGGGTCACAAAGTGCGCGCTGGGGCGGGGTGATACACAGGGTGCAGGGGCCGGAAACACACAGAGCGGGGAGGGGGCGGAGTCACAAAGAGCGGGCAGGGGGCGGAGTCACACAGAGCGAGGAGGGGTCATAGTCACACAGAGCGGGAAGCGGGCGGAGTCACACAGAGCGGGGAGGGGGCGGGGTCACACAGAGCGGGCATGGGGCGGGCTGATACAGAGCGAGGAGGAGGCTGTGTCACACAGAGTGGGCAGGGGCGGGGTAATACAGAGCAGGCAGGGGACGAGGTCGCACAGAGCGCGCAGCGGGCGGTGTCACACAGAGCGGGCAGGGGGCGGGGTAACATAGAACGGGAAGGGGTCGGGGTCACACACAGCGAGCAGGGGGCGGGGTCAAACAGAGCGAGTAGCGGGCGGGGTGACACAAAGCATGCAGGGAGCGGGGTGACAGAGAGCAGGAAGGGGCGGGGTCACACAAAGCAAGCAGGGGGCGGGGTCACACAGTGGGCAGGGGGCGGGGTCAGACAGAGCGGGCAGGGGCCGGGGTCACACAGAGTGGTCAGGGGGCGGGGTGTCACAGAGCGGGCAGTGGGCGGGGCCAGAGAGCCGAAAGGGGGCGGGGTCACACAGCGAGCAGGGGGCGGAGTCACACAGAGCGGGCAGGGGGCGGGGTGACACAGAGCGAGCAGGGGGCGGGGTGACACAGAGTGAACAGGGGGCGGGGTGACAAAAAGCGGGCAGGGGGCGGGGTGACACAAAGCGGGCAGGGGGCGGGGTGACACAGAGCGGGCTGGAGGCGGGGTGACACAGAGCGGGAAGGGGGCGGGGGTGACACAGAGCGGGAGGGGGCGGGGTCACAACGAGAGCGTAGGGGGCGGGGTCGCTTAAAGCAGGCAGGTGGCGGGGCTCACAGTGCGGGAAGGGGGCGGGGTGATACAGAGCGGGAGGGGGCGGGGTCACAACGAGCTGGTAGGGGGCGGGGTCGCATATAGCTGGCAGGGGGCGGGGTCTCACAGTGCGGGCAGGGGGCGGGGTGATACAGGGCGGGCAGCGGGTGGGTTGACATAGATCGGGCAGGGGGCGGAGTCACACAGAGCGGACGGGGTCGGGTGCACACAGAGCGGGCAATGGGCGGGGTCACACAGAATGGGCAGGGGGCGGGGTGTCAGAGAGGGTGCAAGGGGCGGGTTGACACGGAATCCGTGGGGATGCGGGGTTTTGCGGAGCGCTCAGGGGGCGGGGTGACACAGCGGGCAGCAGGCGAGGTCACAGAGAGCGGGGAGTGGGCGGAGACACAGAGAGCAGGGAGGGGGCGACGTCACACAGAGCAGGGAGGGGGCTGAGTTACACAAAGCGGGGAGGCGGCAGAGTCACACAGAGCGGGGAGAGGACGGAGTCAAACAGAGCGGGGAGTGGGAGGGGACACACAAAGCGATGAGTGGGCGGAGTCACACAGAGCAGGGAGGGGGCCGGGTCACACAGAGCGGGAAGGGGGAGGAGTCACACAGAGCGGGGAGGGGCCGGGTCACACAGAGCGTGGAGGGGGTGGTGTTACACAGTGCGGGAAAGGGGCGGAGTCACACAGAGCGGTGTCGGGGTGTAGTCACACAGAGCGGGTAGTGGGCGGTGTCACACAGAGCGCGGAGGGGGCGGATCACAGAGAGCGAGGGGGGCGGTGTCACAGTGTGCGGTAAGGGGGCGGGGACACACGGAGCGGAGAGGGGGCGGAGTCACACAGAGTGGACAGGGGGCGGGGTGACAGGGCGGACAGGGTCGGGGTCACACAGATCGGGCAGGGGGCGTGGTGACACAAGCGGTCAAGGGGACAAGGAGCGGTCAGGGGGCGGGGTGATACAGAGCGGGCAGTGGCCTGGGTGAGACAGAGAGCGGGCAGGGGGCGTGGTCGCACAGGGACGGCCGGGGGCGGGGTCGCAGGGAGCCGGCTGAGGGCGGGGTCGCACAGAGCCGGCAGTGGGCGGGGTCGCACAGAGCCGGCGGGGGGTGGGGTCGCACTAAACCGTCAGGGGCCGGGGTCGCACAAAGCCGGCAGGGGGCGGGGTCACACAGAGCGGGCAGGGGGCGGGCTCACACAGAGCGGGCAGGGGGCGGGGTCACACAGAGCGGGCAGTGGGGCGGGGACACACAGAGCAGGCAGGGGGCGGGGTTACACAGAGCGGGCAGGGGGCGGGGTCAGACAGAGCGGGCAGGGGGCGGGGTCACACAGAGCGGGCAGGGGTCGGGGTCACACAGGGCGGGCAGGGGGCGGAGTCACACAGCTAGCAGGGGCGGGGTCACACAGAGCGGGCAGGGGTGTGGTCACACAGAGCGGGTAGGGGATGGGGTCACACAGAGAGACGAGGGGGCGCAGTCACACAGAGCGGGCAGGGGGCGTAGTCACACAGAGCGGGCAGTGGGCGGGGTCACAGAGCGGGTAGGGGGCAGGTACACACAGAGCGGTCAAGGGGCGGGGTGACACAGAGCGTTCAGGGGGCGGGGTGACACAGAGCGGGCAGCGGGTGGTGTGACACAGAGCGTTCGGGGCGGGGTGACACAGAGCGGGCAGGGGGCGAGGTCACACAGAGTGGGGAGAGGGCGGAGTCACATAGCGAGGAGTGAGCGGTGACACACAGAGCAGGCAGGGGGCGGAGTCACAGAGGGCGGGCAGGTGGAGGAGACACAGAGACCAGGCAGGGGGCGGGGTGACACAGAGCGGGCAGTGGGCGGGGTCACAGATTGGGCAGTGGGCGAGTCACAGATTGGGCAGTGGGCGAGTCACAGTGCGTGAAGCGGCGGGGTCACACAGAGCGGGAAGGGTGCGGGTCACACAGCAAGCAGGGGTCGGGGTGACACAGATTGATAGGGGGCGGGGTCGCATAGAACGGACTGGGGACGGAGTCACACAGAGCGGACAGAGGGCGGAGTGACACAGACCGCGCAGGGGGCGGGGTGACACAGAACGGGAAGGGGGCGGGGTGACACAGAACGGGGAGGGGGCGGGGTGACACAGAGCGAGCAGGGGGCGGGATGACACAGAGCGAGCAGGGGGCGGGTTGACACAGAGCGAGCAGGGGGCGGGGTGACACAGAGCGAGCAGGGGGCGGGGTGACACAGAGCGAGCAGGGGGCGGGGTGACACAGAGCGGGCAGGGGGCGTGGACACACAGAGCGCGCAGCGGGCGGGGTCACACAGAGCGCGCAGGGGTCGGGGTCACACAGAACGGGAAGGGGTCGGGGTCACACACAGCGAGCAGGGGCGGGGTGACACTTAGCGCACAGGGTGCGGGGTGATACAGAACGGGAAGGGGGCGGGGTCACACAGAGCGGGGAGGGGGCGGGGTCACATAGAGCGGGCAGGGGGCGGGGTGACACAGAGCGAGGAGGAGGCGGTGTCACACAGAGTGGCCAGGGGGCGGGGTGATACAGAGCGGGCAGGGGGCGAGGTCACACAGAGCGCGCAGCGGGCGGGGTCACACAGAGCGCGCAGGGGTCGGGGTCACACAGAAATGGAAGGGGTCGGGGTCACACACAGCGAGCAGGGGGCGGGGTGACACTTAGCGCACAGGGGGCGGAGACACACAGCGGGGAGGGGGCGGAGTCACAGAGAGCGGGCAGGGGGCGGAGACACACAGCGGGGAGGGGGCGGAGTCACAGAGAGCGGGCAGGGGGCGGGGTGATACAGAGCGAGGAGAAGTCGGAGTCACACAGAGCGCGCAGGAGGCGGGGTCACACAGACCGGGCAGGGGGCGTGGTGACACAGAGCGAGGAGGGGGCGGGGTGACACAGAGCGGGGAGGGGGCGGGGTCACACAGAGCGGGCTGGGGGCGGGGACACATAGAGCGGGCAGGTGGCGGGTTCACAGAGAGCGGTCAAGGGGCGGGGTGAAACAGTGCGCGCACGGGGCGCGGACACAGCGTGGTCAAAGGGCGAGGTGACACAGTTAACGCTGAGGGCGGGGTTAACAGCATGCTGGAGGCGTGATTACACAGAGAGGGCAGGGAGCGCGGTCACACAGAGCGGGCAGGGGGCGGGGTCACAGATTGGGCAGTGGGCGGGGTCACAGTGCGGGAAGGGGGCGGGGTCACAAAGCGCGCGCAGGGGGCGGGGTGATACACAGGGTGCAGGGACCGGAGTCACACAGAGCGGGGAGGGGACGGAGTCACACAGAGCGGGCAGGGGGCGGGGTGATACAGAGCGAGGAGGCGGTGTCACAGAGAGCGGGCAGGGGGCGGGGTGACACTTAGCGCGCAGGGGGCGGAGTCACAGTGGGGGCAGTGGGCGGGGTCAGAGAGCCGAAAGGGGGCGGGGTCACACAGAGCGGGCAGTGGGCGGGGTGACACAAAGGGGGCAGGGGGCGGGGTGACACAGAGCGAGCAGTGGGCGGTGTCACAGGGTGCGGTAAGGGGGCGGGGTGACACGGAGCGGGGAGGGGGCGGAGTCACACAGAGCGGAAAGGGCGACAAGGAGCGGTCAGGGGGCGGGGTGACACGGAGCGGGGAGGGGGCGGTGTCACACAGAGCGGAAAGGGGGCGGGATGACAGAGCGGACAGGGGGCGGGGTGACAGGTCGGACAGGAGGCGGGGTCACACAGAGCGGGCAGGGGCGGGGTCGCATATCGGGCAGGGGGCGTGGTAACACAAGCGGTCAGGGGGACAAGAAGCGGGCAGGGGCCTGGGTGATACACAGAGCGGGCAGTGGGCGTGGTCGCACACAGACGGCTGGGGGCGGGGTCGCACAGAGCCGGCAGTGGGCGGGGTCGCACAGAGCCGGCGGGGGGTGGGGTCGCACTAAACAGTCAGGGGCCGGGGTCGCACAATGACGGCAGGGGGCGGGGTCACACAGAGCGGGCAGGGGGCGTGGTCACACAGGGCGGGAAGGGGGCGGGGTCACACAGGGCGGGCAAGGGGCGCGGTCACGCAGGGCGGCCAGGGGGCGGGGTCACACAGCGGGCAGGGGGCGGGGTCACACAGCGGGCAGGGGGCGTGGTCACACACAGCGGGCAGGGGGCGGTGTCACACAGGGCGGACAGGGGGCGGGGTCACACAGGGCGGGCAGGGGGCGGGGTCACACAGGGCGGACAGGGGGCGGGGTCACACACAGCGGGCAGGGGGCGGGGTCACACACAGCGGGCAGGGGGCGGGGTTACTAACTTCTTGTGATCCATGCACCAGGACACCCAGATCCCTCTGTACCGCAGAGTTCTGAAATCTCTCTCCGTTTCAATAGAATACTGTGTTTCTGTTCTTCCTGCCTCCTGGGCAGCTTCACCTTTTCCCACGTTACACTCCATCTGCCAAATTATTGCCCACCCGCTTGACCTGTCCATATCCCTTTGCAGAGCCTCTACCTCCTGTTGATGACTGACTTTCCCACCTATCCTGCTGTCATTGGCAGATTTAGTGACCACACATTCGCTGCCCTCATCCAATTCACTCATATAAATGGTGAATCGTTGAAGTCCCAGCACTGAGCACTGAGGCTCTCCGCTCATCACATCTTGCCAACCCGAGATAAACCCATTTACCCAGAGAGTGGGATATGGAGAGAGAGATGGTGAGAGAGATTGAGAGTGAGGGAGAGAGGGAGAGAGATGGTGAGAGAGATTGAGAGAGAGGGAGACAGAGAGAGAGATGGTGAGAGAGATTGAGAGAGAGGGAGACAGAGAGAGAGAGAGATGGTGAGAGAGATTGAGGGAGAGGGACTGAAGACCTTGGAGTCAGTACAACCAGCCTCTCATTCTGATCTCAGGGGAAGTGTCATTATGAAATGGAACCAAGAGGCAGAAACAGTTTTGAGGGAGTTTTCACCCTGACATTGAGTCTGAGGAAAGAATGAGACACATTTGAGCGAGAGAGAGACGCAGACAGGACAGCAATGGACGAGAGAGACCCCTCAGACACAAACCATGGAGCAGGAAAGCGACAACATGAATATGAGACACATATAAAATAATATGTCAGGGCCCAGTGAACATAGGTTAAACTGATCAACAGAGGGAGAGGGAGAGAGAGAGAGACAGGGGTTGGGGGACAGATGGAGGGACAGGGAGTGAGGGTAAGAGAGAGAGAAGGTGAGAGAGATTGAGAGAGAGGGAGACAGAGAGAGAGATGGTGAGAGAGATTGAGAGAGAGGCTGACAGAGAGAGAGATGGTGAGAGAGAATCAGAGAGAGGGAGACAGAGAGAGAGATGGTGAGAGAGATTGAGAGAGAGGCATACAGAGAGAGAGATGGTGAGAGAGATTGAGAGAGAGGGAGAACGAGAGAGATGGTGAGAGAGATTGAGAGAGAGGGAGACAGAGAGAGAGATGGTGAGAGAGATTGAGAGAGAGGGAGACAGAGAGAGAGATGGAGGGAGATTGAGAGAGAGGGAGACAGAGAGAGATGGTGAGAGAGATTGAGAGAGAGGGAGACAGAGAGAGAGATGGTGAGAGAGATTGAGAGAGAGGCATACAGAGAGAGAGATGGTGAGAGAGATTGAGAGAGAGGGAGAGAGAGAGAGAGAGATGGTGAGAGAGATTGAGAGAGAGGGAGACAGAGAGAGAGATGGTGAGAGAAATTGAGACAGAGGGAGACAGAGAGAGAAATGGTGAGAGAGATTGAGGGAGAGGGACTGCAGACCCTGGAGTCAGTACAACCAGCCTCTCATTCTGATCTCAGGGGAAGTGTCATTGTGAAATGGAACCAAGGGGCAGAAACAGTTTTGAGGAAGTTTTCGCCCTGACATTGAGTCTGAGGAAAGACTGAGACACATTTGAGAGAGAGAGAGAAGCAGACAGGACAGGAAGGGAGGAGAGAGACCCCTCAGACACAAACCATGGAGCAGGAAAGCAACTACATGAATATGAGACACATCTAAAACAATATGTCAGGGCCCAGTGTACATAGGTTAAACTGTTCAACAGAGGGACAGGGAGAGAGAGAGAGAGACAGGGGTTGGGGGGAAGATGGATGGAAAGGGAGTGAGGGCATGAAAGAGAGAGGGAGACAGAGAGAGCAATGGTAAAAGAGATTGAGAGAGAGATGGAGAGAGAGAGAGATGGCAAGAGAGATTGAGAGAGAGGGAGACAGAGAGAGAGATGGAGAGAGAGGGAGACAGAGAGAGATGTTGAGAGAGATTGAGAGAGTGGGATATGGAGAGAGAGATGGTGAGAGAGATTGAGAGTGAGGGAGAGAGGGAGAGAGATGGTGAGAGAGATTGAGAGAGAGGGAGACAGTGAGAGAGATGGTGAGAGAGATTGAGAGAGAGGGAGACAGAGAGAGAGATGGTGAGAGAGATTGAGAGAGAGGGAGACAGAGAGAGAGATGGTGAGAGAGATTGAGGGAGAGGGACTGCAGACCCTGGAGTCAGCACAACCAGCCTCTAATTCTGATCTCAGGGAAGTGTCATTGTGAAATGGAACCAAGAGGCAGAAACAGTTTTGAGGAAGTTTTCGCCCTGACATTGAGTCTGAGGAAAGACTGAGACACATCTGAGAGAGAGAGAGAGACGCAGACAGGACAGGAACGGTGGAGAGAAACCCCTCAGACACAAACCATGAAGCAGGAAAACAACTACATGAATATGAGACACATCTAAAACAATATGACAGGGCCCAGTGAATATAGGTTAAACTGTTCAACAGAGGGAGAGGGAGAGAGAGAGAGAGAGACAGGGGTTGGGGGATAGATGGAGGGACAGCGAGTGAGGGCAAGATAGATAGAGGGAGACAGAGATAGAGGGAGACAGAGAGAGAGATGATGAAAGAGACTGAGAGAGAGGGAGACAGAGAGAGAGATGGTGAGAGAGATTGAGAGAGAGGGAGACAGAGAGAGAGATGGCGAGAGAGATTGAGAGAGAAGGAGACAGAGAGAGAGAAGCTAAGAGAGATTGAGAGAGAGGGAGAAAGAGAGAGAGATGGTGAGAGAGATTGAGAGAGAGGAGACAGAGAGAGAGATGGTGAGAGATATTGAGAGAGAGAGACAGAGCGAGAGATGGTGACAGAGATTGAGAGAGAGGGAGACAGAGAGGGAAATGGAGGGAGAGATTGAGAGAGAGGGAGACAGTGAGAGAGATGGTGAGAGAGATTGAGAGAGAGCAAGACAGAGAGAGAAATGGTGAGAGAGATTGAGGGAGAGTGACTGCAGCCCCTGGAGTCAGTACAACCAGCCTCTCATTCTGATCTCAGGGGAAGTGTCATTGTGAAATGGAACCAAGAGGTAGAAACAGTTTTGAGGAAGTTTTCGCCCTGACATTGAGTCTGAGGAAAGAATGAGACACATTTGAGCGAGAGAGAGACGCAGACAGGACAGCAATGGACGAGAGAGACCCCTCTGACACAAACCATGGAGCAGGAAAGCGACAACATGAATATGAGACACATCTAAAACAATATGTCAGGGCCCAGTGAACATAGGTTAAACTGTTCAACAGAAGGAGAGGTAGAGAGAGAGAGACAGGGGTTGGGGGACAGATGGAGGGGCAGGGAGTGAGGGTAAGAGAGAGAGAGGGAGACAGAGAGATAGAGGGAGACAGAGAGAGAGATGGTGAGAGAGATTGAGAGAGAGGGAGATAGAGAGAGAGATGGCGAGAGAGATTGAGAGAGAGGGAGATGGTGAAAAAGTTGGTGAGAGAGATTGAGAGAGGGGGAGACAGAGAGAGATGGTGAGAGAGATTGAGAGAGAAGCAGACAGAGAGAGAGATGGTGAGAGAGATTGAGAGAGAAGGAGACAGAGAGAGAGATGGCGAGAGAGATTGAGAGAGAGGGAGATAGAGAGAGAGATGGTGAGAGCGATTGAGAGAGAGGGAGACAGAGAGAGAGATGGTGAGATAGATTGAGAGAGAGGGAAACAGAGAGAGAGAAGGTGAGAGAGATTGAGAGAGAGGGATAAGGAGAGAGAGATGGTGAGAGAGATTGAGAGCAAGGGAGAGAGAGAGAGAGATGGTGAGAGAGATTGAGAGAGAGGGAGACAGAGAGAGAGATGGTGAGAGAGATTGAGAGAGAGGAAGACAGAGAGAGAGATGGTGAGAGAGATTGAGAGAGAGGGAGACAGAGAGAGATGGTGAGAGAGATTGAGAGAGAGGGAGACAGAGAGTGAGATGGTGAGAGAGATTGAGAGAGAAGGAGACAGAGAGAGAGATGGTGAGATAGATTGAGAGAGAGAGAGACAGAGAGAGAGACGGTGAGAGAGATTGAGAGAGAGGCATACAGAGAGAGAGATGGTGAGAGAGATTGAGAGAGAGGGAGACAGAGAGAGAGAGATGGTGAGAGAGATTGAGAGAGAGGGAGACAGAGGGAGAGATGGTGAGAGAGATTGAGAGAGAGAGACAGAGCGAGAGATGGTTAGAGAGATTGAGAGAGGGAGACAGAGAGGGAGATGGAGGGAGAGATTGAGAGAGAGCGAGACAGTGAGAGAGATGGTGAGAGAGATTCAGAGAGAGGGAGATGGTGAAAAAGTTGGAGAGAGAGATTGAGACAGAGGGAGACAGTGAGAGAGATGGTGAGAGAGATTGAGAGAGAGGGAGACAGAGAGAGAGAGATGGTGAGAGAGATTGAGGGAGAGTGACTGCAGCCCCTGGAGTCAGTACAACCAGCCTCTCATTCTGATCTCAGGGGAAGTGTCATTATGAAATGGAACCAAGTGGTAGAAACAGTTTTGAGGAAGTTTTCGCCCAGACATTGAGTCTGAGGAAAGACTGAGACACATCTGAGAGAGAGAGAGAGAAGCAGACAGGACAGGAACGGAGGAGAGAGACCCCTCAGACACAACCCATGGAGCAGGAAAGCAACTACATGAATATGAGATACTTCTAAAACAATATGTAAGGGCCCAGTGAACATAGGTTAAACTGTTGAACAGAGGGACTGGGAGAGAGAGAGAGAGACAGGGATTGGGGGGAAGATGGATGGAAAGGGAGTGAGGGCAAGAGAGAGAGAGGGAGACAGACAGAGCGATGGTAAAAGAGATTGAGAGAGAAGGAGACAGAGAGAGAGATGGCGAGAGAGATTGAGAGAGAGGGAGATAGAGAGAGAGATGGTGAGAGCTATTGAGAGAGAGGGAGACAGAGAAAGAGATGGTGAGATAGATTGAGAGAGAGGGAAACAGGGAAAGAGAAGGTGAGAGAGATTGAGAGAGAGGGATAAGGAGAGAGAGATGGTAAAAGAGATTGAGAGAGAGGGAGACAGAGAGTGAGATGGCGAGCGAGATTGAGAGAGAGGGAGACAGAGAGAGATATGGTGAGAGAGATTGAGAGAGAGGGAGACAGAGAGAGAGATGGTGAGATAGATTGAGAGAGAGGGAAACAGAGAGAGAGATGGTGAGAGTGATTGAGAGAGAGGGATATGGAGCGAGAGATGGTGAGAGAGATTGAGAGAGGGAGACAGAGAGGGAGATGGAGGGAGAGATTGAGAGAGAGCAAGACAGTGAGAGAGATGGTGAGAGAGATTCAGAGAGAGGGAGGTGGTGAAAAAGTTGGTGAGAGAGATTGAGACAGAGGGAGACAGTGAGAGAGATGGTGAGAGAGATTGAGAGAGAGGGAGACAGAGAGAGAGAGATGGTGAGAGAGATTGAGGGAGAGTGACTGCAGCCCCTGGAGTCAGTACAACCAGCCTCTCATTCTGATCTCAGGGGAAGTGTCATTGTGAAATGGAACCAAGTGGCAGAAACAGTTTTGAGGAAGTTTTCGCCCTGACATTGAGTCTGAGGAAAGACTGAGACACATCTGAGAGAGAGAGAGAGAAGCAGACAGGACAGGAACGGAGGAGAGAGACCCCTCAGACACAACCCATGGAGCAGGAACGCAACTACATGAATATGAGATACTTCTAAAACAATATGTAAGGGCCCAGTGAACATAGGTTAAACTGTTGAACAGAGGGACTGGGAGAGAGAGAGAGAGACAGGGGTTGGGGGGAAGATGGATGGAAAGGGAGTGAGGGCAAGAGAGAGAGAGGGAGACAGACAGAGCGATGGTAAAAGAGATTGAGAGAGAAGGAGACAGAGAGAGAGATGGCGAGAGAGATTGAGAGAGAGGGAGATAGAGAGAGAGATGGTGAGAGCGATTGAGAGAGAGGGAGACAGAGAGAGAGATGGTGAGAGAGATTGAGAGAGAGGGATAAGGAGAGAGAGATGGTGAGAGAGATTGAGAGCAAGGGAGAGAGAGAGAGAGATGGTGAGAGAGATTGAGAGAGAGGGAGACAGAGAGAGAGATGGTGAGAGAGATTGAGAGAGAGGAAGACAGAGAGAGAGATGGTGAGAGAGATTGAGAGAGAGGGAGACAGAGAGAGATGGTGAGAGAGATTGAGAGAGAGGGAGACAGAGAGTGAGATGGTGAGAGAGATTGAGAGAGAAGGAGACAGAGAGAGAGATGGTGAGGTAGATTGAGAGAGAGAGAGACAGAGAGAGAGACGGTGAGAGAGATTGAGAGAGAGGCATACAGAGAGAGAGATGGTGAGAGAGATTGAGAGAGAGGGAGACAGAGAGAGAGCGATGGTGAGAGAGATTGAGAGAGAGGGAGACAGAGGGAGAGATGGTGAGAGAGATTGAGAGAGAGAGACAGAGCGAGAGATGGTGAGAGAGATTGAGAGAGGGAGACAGAGAGGGAGATGGTGAGAGAGATTGAAGGAGAGGGAGACAGAGAGGGAGATGGAGGGAGAGATTGAGAGAGAGGGAGACAGAGAGAGATGGTGAGAGAGATTGAGGCAGAGGGAGACAGTGAGAGAGATGGGGAGAGAGTTTGAGAGAGAGGGAGACACAGAGAGAGATGGTGAGAGAGATTGAGAGAGAGGGAGACAGAGAGAGAGATGGTGAGAGAGATTGAGAGAGAGGGACTGCTGCCCCTGGAGTCAGTACAACCAGCCTCTCATTCTGATCTCAGGGGAAGTGTCATTGTGAAATGGAACCAAGAGGCAGAAACAGTTTTGAGGAAGTTTTCGCCCTGACATTGAGTCTGAGGAAAGACTGAGACACATCTGATAGAGAGAGAGTGAAGCAGACAGGACAGGAACGGAGGAGAGAGACCCCTCAGACACACACCATGGAGCAGGAAAGCAACAACATGAATATGAGATACTTCTAAAACAATATGACAGGGCCCAGTGAACATAGGTTAAACTGTTGAACAGAGGGACTGGGAGAGAGAGAGAGAGACAGGGGTTGGGGGGAAGATGGATGGAGGGAAGAGTGAGGGCAAGAGAGAGAGAGGGAGACAGACAGAGCGATGGTAAAAGAGATTGAGAGAGAAGGAGACAGAGAGAGAGATGGCGAGAGAGATTGAGAGAGAGGGAGATAGAGAGAGAGATGGTGAGAGCTATTGAGAGAGAGGGAGACAGAGAAAGAGATGGTGAGATAGATTGAGAGAGAGGGAAACAGGGAGAGAGAAGGTGAGAGAGATTGAGAGAGAGGGATAAGGAGAGAGAGATGGTAAAAGAGATTGAGAGAGAGGGAGACAGAGAGTGAGATGGCGAGCGAGATTGAGAGAGAGGGAGACAGAGAGAGATATGGTGAGAGAGATTGAGAGAGAGGGAGACAGAGAGAGAGATGGTGAGCTAGATTGAGAGAGAGGGAAACAGAGAGAGAGATGGTGAGAGTGATTGAGAGAGAGGGATATGGAGCGAGAGATGGTGAGAGAGATTGAGAGCGAGGGAGAGAGAGAGAGATGGTGAGAGAGATTGAGAGAGATGGAGACAGTGAGAGAGATGGTGAGATAGATGGAGAGAGAGGGAGACAGAGAGAGAGATGGTGAGAGAGATTGAGAGAGAGGCATATAGAGAGAGAGATGGTGAGAGAGATTGAGAGCGAGGGAGAGAGAGAGCGAGATGGTGAGAGAGATTGAGAGAGAGGGAGACAGAGAGAGAGAGATGGTGAGAGAGATTGAGAGAGCGGGAGACAGAGAGAGAGATGGTGAGAGAGATTGAGAGAGAGGAAGACAGAGAGAGAGATGGTGAGAGAGATTGAGAGAGAGGGAGACAGAGAGAAATGGTGAGAGAGATTGAGAGAGAGGGAGACAGAGAGAGAGACGGTGAGAGAGATTGAGAGAGAGGCATACAGAGAGAGAGATGGTGAGAGAGATTGAGAGAGAGGGAGACAGAGAGAGAGAGATGGTGAGAGAGATTGAGAGAGAGGGAGACAGAGGGAGAGATGGTGAGAGACATTGAGAGAGAGACAGAACGAGAGATGGTGAGCGAGATTGAGAGAGAGGGAGACAGAGATGGAGATGGTGAGAGAGATTGAAAGAGAGGGAGACAGAGAGGGAGGTGGAGGGAGAGATTGAGAGAGAGGGAGACAGAGAGAGATGGTGAGAGAGATTGAGAGAGAGGGAGACAGTGAGAGAGATGGTGAGAGAGATTGAGAGAGAGGGAGACACAGAGAGAGATGGTGAGAGAGATTGAGAGAGAGGGAGACAGTGAGAGAGATGGTGAGATAGATTGAGAGAGAGGGAGACAGAGAGAGAGAGATGGTGAGAGGGATTGAGGGAGAGTGACTGCAGCCCCTGGAGTCAGTACAACCAACCTCTCATTCTCATCTCAGGGGAAGTGTCATTGTGAAATGGAACCAACTGGCAGAAACAGTTTTGAGGAAGTTTTCGCCCTGACATTGAGTCTGAGGAAAGACTGAGACACATCTGAGAGAGAGAGAGAGAAGCAGACAGACAGGAACGGTGGAGAGAGTCCCCTCAGACAAAAATCATGGAGCAGGAAAGCAACTACATGAAAATGAGACACATCTAAAACAATTTGTCAGGGCCCAGTGAACATAGGTTAAACTGTTCAACAGAGGGACAGGGAGAGAGACAGAGAGACAGGAGTTGGGGGGAAGATGGATGGAAATGGAGTGAGGGCAAGAGAGAGAGAGGGAGACAAAGAGAGCGATGGTAAAAGAGATTGAGAGAGAGGGAGACAGAGAGTGAGATGGCGAGCGAGATTGAGAGAGAGGGAGACAGAGAGAGAGACGGTGAGAGAGATTGAGAGAGAGGCATACAGAGAGAGAGATGGTGAGAGAGATTGAGAGAGAGGGAGACAGAGAGAGAGATGGTGAGAGAGATTGAGAGAGAGGGAGACAGAGGGAGAGATGGTGAGAGAGATTGAGAGAGAGAGACAGAGCGAGAGATGGTGAGAGAGATTGAGAGAGAGGGAGAAAGAGAGGGAGATGGTGAGAGAGATTGAGAGAGAGGGAGACAGAGAGAGAGATGGTGAGAGAGATTGAGAGAGAGGAAGACAGAGAGAGAGATGGTGAGAGAGATTGAGAGAGAGGGAGACAGAGAGAGATGGTGAGAGAGATTGAGAGAGAGGGAGACAGAGAGTGAGATGGTGAGAGAGATTGAGAGAGAAGGAGACAGAGAGAGAGATGGTGAGATGGATTGAGAGAGAGGGAGACAGAGAGAGAGACGGTGAGAGAGATTGAGAGAGAGGCATACAGAGAGAGAGATGGTGAGAGAGATTGAGAGAGAGGGAGACAGAGAGAGAGAGATGGTGAGAGAGATTGAGAGAGAGGGAGACAGAGGGAGAGATGGTGAGAGAGATTGAGAGAGAGAGACAGAGCGAGAGATGGTGAGAGAGATTGAGAGAGAGGGAGACAGAGAGGGAGATGGTGAGAGAGATTGAAAGAGAGGGAGACAGAGAGGGAGATGGAGGGAGAGATTGAGAGAGAGGGAGGCAGAGAGAGATGGTGAGAGAGATTGAGACAGAGGGAGACAGTGAGAGATGGTGAGAGAGATTGAGAGAGAGGGAGACTCAGAGAGAGATGGTGAGAGAGATTGAGAGAGAGGGAGACACAGAGAGAGATGGTGAGAGAGATTGAGAGAGAGGGAGACAGAGAGAGAGAGATGGCGAGAGAGATTGAGGGAGAGTGACTGCAGCCCCTGGAGTCAGTACAACCAGTCTCTCATTCTGATCTCAGGGGAAGTGTCATTGTGAAATGGAATCAAGTGGCAGAAACAGTTTTGAGGAAGTTTTCGCCCTGACATTGAGTCTGAGGAAAGACTGAGACACATCTGAGAGAGAGAGAGAGAAGCAGACAGACAGGAACGGTGGAGAGAGTCCCCCAGACAAAAACCATGGAGCAGGAAAGCAAGTACATGAATATGAGACACATCTAAAACAATTTGTCAGGGCCCAGTGAACATAGGTTAAACTGTTCTACAGAGGGACAGGGAGAGAGAAAGAGAGACAGGAGTTGGGGGGAAGATAGATGGAAATGGAGTGAGGGCAAGAGAGAGAGAGAGGGAGACAGAGAGAGCGATGGTAAAAGAGATTGAGAGAGAGGGAGACAGAGAGTGAGATGGCGAGCGAGACTGAGAGAGGGAGACAGAGAGAGATATGGTGAGAGAGATTGAGAGAGAGGGAGACAGAGAGAGAGATGGTGAGATAGATTGAGAGAGAGGGAAACAGAGACAGAGATGGTGAGAGTGATTGAGAGAGAGGGATATGGAGCGAGAGATGGTGAGAGAGATTGAGAGCGAGGGAGAGAGAGAGAGATGGTGAGAGAGATTGAGAGAGATGGCGACAGAGAGAGAGATGGTGAGATAGATGGAGAGAGAGGGAGAGAGAGAGAGATGGTGAGAGAGATTGAGAGAGGGAGACTGAGAGAGAGAAGGTGAGAGAGATTGAGAGAGAGGGAGACAGAGAGAGAGATGGTGAGAGAGATTGAGAGAGAGGGAGACAGAGAGAGAGAAGGTGAGACAGATTTTGAGAGAGGGAGACAGAGAGAGAGATGGTGAGAGAGATTGAGAGAGAGGTGACAGAGAGAGAGATGGTGAGAGAGATTGAGAGAGAGGGAGACAGAGAGAGATGGTGAGAGAGATTGAGAGAGAGGGAGACAGATAGAGAGAAGGTGAGAGAGATTGAGTGTGAGGGAGACAGAGAGAGAGATGGTGAGATAGATTGAGAGAGAGGGAGATGGTGAAAAAGTTGGTGAGAGAGATTGAGAGAGAGGGAGACAGAGAGAGATGGTGAGAGAGATTGGGAGAGAAGCAGACAGAGAGAGAGATGGTGAGAGAGATTGAGACAGAGGGAGACAGAGAGAGATGGTGAGAGAGATTGAGAGAGAGGGAGACAGAGAGAGAGATGGTGAGAGAGATTGAGAGAGAGGGACTGCTGCCCCTGGAGTCAGTACAACCAGCCTCTCATTCTGATCTGAGGGGAAGTGTCATTGTGAAATGGAACCAAGAGGCAGGAACAGTTTTGAGGAAGTTTTCGCCCTGACATTGAGTCTGAGGAAAGACTGAGACACATCTGAGAGAGAGAGAGAGAAGCAGACAGACAGGAACGGTGGAGAGAGTCCCCTCAGACAAAAATCATGGAGCAGGAAAGCAACTACATGAAAATGAGACACATCTAAAACAATTTGTCAGGGCCCAGTGAACATAGGTTAAACTGTTCAACAGAGGGACAGGGAGAGAGACAGAGAGACAGGAGTTGGGGGGAAGATGGATGGAAATGGAGTGAGGGCAAGAGAGAGAGAGGGAGACAAAGAGAGCGATGGTAAAAGAGATTGAGAGAGAGGGAGACAGAGAGTGAGATGGCGAGCGAGATTGAGAGAGAGGGAGACAGAGAGAGAGACGGTGAGAGAGATTGAGAGAGAGGCATACAGAGAGAGAGATGGTGAGAGAGATTGAGAGAGAGGGAGACAGAGAGAGAGATGGTGAGAGAGATTGAGAGAGAGGGAGACAGAGGGAGAGATGGTGAGAGAGATTGAGAGAGAGAGACAGAGCGAGAGATGGTGAGAGAGATTGAGAGAGAGGGAGAAAGAGAGGGAGATGGTGAGAGAGATTGAGAGAGAGGGAGACAGAGAGAGAGATGGTGAGAGAGATTGAGAGAGAGGAAGACAGAGAGAGAGATGGTGAGAGAGATTGAGAGAGAGGGAGACAGAGAGAGATGGTGAGAGAGATTGAGAGAGAGGGAGACAGAGAGTGAGATGGTGAGAGAGATTGAGAGAGAAGGAGACAGAGAGAGAGATGGTGAGATGGATTGAGAGAGAGGGAGACAGAGAGAGAGACGGTGAGAGAGATTGAGAGAGAGGCATACAGAGAGAGAGATGGTGAGAGAGATTGAGAGAGAGGGAGACAGAGAGAGAGAGATGGTGAGAGAGATTGAGAGAGAGGGAGACAGAGGGAGAGATGGTGAGAGAGATTGAGAGAGAGAGACAGAGCGAGAGATGGTGAGAGAGATTGAGAGAGAGGGAGACAGAGAGGGAGATGGTGAGAGAGATTGAAAGAGTGTGAGACAGAGAGGGAGATGGAGGGAGAGATTGAGAGAGAGGGAGACAGAGAGAGATGGTGAGAGAGATTGAGACAGAGGGAGACAGTGAGAGAGATGGTGAGAGAGATTGAGAGAGAGGGAGACTCAGAGAGAGATGGTGAGAGAGATTGAGAGAAAGGGAGACACAGAGAGAGATGGTGAGAGAGATTGAGAGAGAGGGAGACAGAGAGAGAGAGATGGCGAGAGAGATTGAGGGAGAGTGACTGCAGCCCCTGGAGTCAGTACAACCAGTCTCTCATTCTGATCTCAGGGGAAGTGTCATTGTGAAATGGAATCAAGTGGCAGAAACAGTTTTGAGGAAGTTTTCGCCCTGACATTGAGTCTGAGGAAAGACTGAGACACATCTGAGAGAGAGAGAGAGAGAAGCAGACAGACAGGAACGGTGGAGAGAGTCCCCCAGACAAAAACCATGGAGCAGGAAAGCAAGTACATGAATATGAGACACATCTAAAACAATTTGTCAGGGCCCAGTGAACATAGGTTAAACTGTTCTACAGAGGGACAGGGAGAGAGAGAGAGAGACAGGAGTTGGGGGGAAGATAGATGGAAATGGAGTGAGGGCAAGAGAGAGAGAGGGAGACAGAGAGAGCGATGGTAAAAGAGATTGAGAGAGAGGGAGACAGAGAGTGAGATGGCGAGCGAGACTGAGAGAGAGGGAGACAGAGAGAGATATGGTGAGAGAGATTGAGAGAGAGGGAGACAGAGAGAGAGATGGTGAGATAGATTGAGAGAGAGGGAAACAGAGAGAGAGATGGTGAGAGTGATTGAGAGAGAGGGATATGGAGCGAGAGATGGTGAGAGAGATTGAGAGCGAGGGAGAGAGAGAGAGATGGTGAGAGAGATGGAGAGAGATGGCGACAGAGAGAGAGAGATGGTGAGATAGATGGAGAGAGAGGGAGAGAGAGAGAGATGGTGAGAGAGATTGAGAGAGGGAGACTGAGAGAGAGAAGGTGAGAGAGATTGAGAGAGAGGGAGACAGAGAGAGAGATGGTGAGAGAGATTGAGAGAGAGGGAGACAGAGAGAGAGAAGGTGAGACAGATTTTGAGAGAGGGAGACAGAGAGAGAGATGGTGAGAGAGATTGAGAGAGAGGGAGATGGTGAAAAAGTTGGTGAGAGAGATTGAGAGAGAGGGAGACAGAGAGAGATGGTGAGAGAGATTGGGAGAGAAGCAGACAGAGAGAGAGATGGTGAGAGAGATTGAGAGAAAGGCAGACAGAGAGAGAGATGGTGAGAGAGATTGTGAGAGAGGGAGACAGAGAGAGATGGTGAGAGAGATTGAGAGAGAGGGAGACAGAGAGTGAGATGGTGAGAGAGATTGAGAGAGAAGGAGACAGAGAGAGAGATGGTGAGATGGATTGAGAGAGAGGGAGACAGAGAGAGAGACGGTGAGAGAGATTGAGAGAGAGGCATACAGAGAGAGAGATGGTGAGAGAGATTGAGAGAGAGGGAGACAGAGAGAGAGAGATGGTGAGAGAGATTGAGAGAGAGGGAGACAGAGGGAGAGATGGTGAGAGAGATTGAGAGAGAGAGACAGAGCGAGAGATGGTGAGAGAGATTGAGAGAGAGGGAGACAGAGAGGGAGATGGTGAGAGAGATTGAAAGAGAGGGAGACAGAGAGGGAGATGGAGGGAGAGATTGAGAGAGAGGGAGACAGAGAGAGATGGTGAGAGAGATTGAGACAGAGGGAGACAGTGAGAGAGATGGTGAGAGAGATTGAGAGAGAGGGAGACTCAGAGAGAGATGGTGAGAGAGATTGAGAGAGAGGGAGACACAGAGAGAGATGGTGAGAGAGAATGAGAGAGAGGGAGACAGAGAGAGAGAGATGGCGAGAGAGATTGAGGGAGAGTGACTGCAGCCCCTGGAGTCAGTACAACCAGCCTCTCATTCTGATCTCAGGGGAAGTGTCATTGTGAAATGGAATCAAGTGGCAGAAACAGTTTTGAGGAAGTTTTCGCCCTGACATTGAGTCTGAGGAAAGACAGAGACACATCTGAGAGAGAGAGAGAGAAGCAGACAGACAGGAACGGTGGAGAGAGTCCCCCAGACAAAAACCATGGAGCAGGAAAGCAAGTACATGAATATGAGACACATCTAAAACAATTTGTCAGGGCCCAGTGAACATAGGTTAAACTGTTCTACAGAGGGACAGGGAGAGAGAGAGAGAGACAGGAGTTGGGGGGAAGATAGATGGAAATGGAGTGAGGGCAAGAGAGAGAGAGGGAGACAGAGAGAGCGATGGTAAAAGAGATTGAGAGAGAGGGAGACAGAGAGTGAGATGGCGAGCGAGACTGAGAGAGAGGGAGACTCAGAGAGAGATGGTGAGAGAGATTGAGAGAAAGGGAGACACAGAGAGAGATGGTGAGAGAGATTGAGAGAGAGGGAGACAGAGAGAGAGAGATGGCGAGAGAGATTGAGGGAGAGTGACTGCAGCCCCTAGAGTCAGTACAACCAGTCTCTCATTCTGATCTCAGGGGAAGTGTCATTGTGAAATGGAATCAAGTGGCAGAAACAGTTTTGAGGAAGTTTTCGCCCTGACATTGAGTCTGAGGAAAGACTGAGACACATCTGAGAGAGAGAGAGAGAGAAGCAGACAGACAGGAACGGTGGAGAGAGTCCCCCAGACAAAAACCATGGAGCAGGAAAGCAAGTACATGAATATGAGACACATCTAAAACAATTTGTCAGGGCCCAGTGAACATAGGTTAAACTGTTCTACAGAGGGACAGGGAGAGAGAGAGAGAGACAGGAGTTGGGGGGAAGATAGATGGAAATGGAGTGAGGGCAAGAGAGAGAGAGGGAGACAGAGAGAGCGATGGTAAAAGAGATTGAGAGAGAGGGAGACAGAGAGAGATGGTGAGAGAGATTGGGAGAGAAGCAGACAGAGAGAGAGATGGTGAGAGAGATTGAGAGAAAGGCAGACAGAGAGAGAGATGGTGAGAGAGAATCAGAGAGAGGGAGAGAGAGAGAGAGATGGTGAGAGAGATTGAGAGAGAGGGAGACAGAGAGAGAGATGGTGAGAGATATTGAGAGAGAGAGACAGAGCGAGAGATGATGACAGAGATTGAGAGAGAGGGAGACAGAGAGGGAGATGGTGAGAGAGATTGAGACAGAGGGAGACAGAGAGAGATGGTGAGAGAGATTGAGAGAGAGGGAGACAGAGAGAGAGATGGTGAGAGAGATTGAGAGAGAGGGACTGCTGCCCCTGGAGTCAGTACAACCAGCCTCTCATTCTGATCTGAGGGGAAGTGTCATTGTGAAATGGAACCAAGAGGCAGGAACAGTTTTGAGGAAGTTTTCGCCCTGACATTGAGTCTGAGGAAAGACTGAGACACATCTGAGAGAGAGAGAGAAGCAGACAGGACAGGAACGGAGGAGAGAGACCCCTCAGACACAAACCATGGAGCAGGACACCGACTACATGAACATGAGACACATCAAAAGCAACACGACAACTCCCAGTGAACGTAGGTTAAACTGTTCAATAGAGGGAGAGAGAGAGAGAGGGGAGGGAGAAAGAGAGAGACTGAGCGGTTGGGGGTACAGATAGTGGGACAGAGACTGAGGGTGAGAGAGAGAGAGAGAGAGCGAGAGAGAGACAGAAAGACAGAAAGTGTATGACAATTATAAAGACACCGAGAGACAAGAGAGCAAAATAAGGAATGAAAAAGAGAGACAGACAATCAGACAGAGAGAGAGAGATGGGGAGAGAGAGATGGTGAGTGAGATTGAGTAAGGGAGAGGAAGAGAAATGGAGAGATATATTGAGAGTGTGAGAGAAAGAGAGAGAGAGATAGTGAGAGACATTGAGAATGAGAAAGACAGAGAGAGGTAGGGTTAGAGAGTTTGAGAGCGAGAGAGACTGAGAGAGAGATGGTGCGAGGGAAAGAGAAAAACAGAGAGAGAGATGGTGAGAGTGACTGAGAGAGAGAGAGACAGAGAGACGGTGAGAGAGATTGAGAGAGAGGGAGACAGAGAGAGATCGTGACAGACATTGAGGCTGAGATGTGAGAGAGATGGTGAGAGGAACTGAGAGTGAGAGAGATGGTGAGAAGGGCTGAGAGTGAGAGAGACAGCGAGAGAGATGGTGAGAGGGACTGAGAGTGAGAGAGACAGCGAGAGAGATGGTGAGAGGGACTGAGAGTGAGAGAGACAGCGAGAGAGATGCTGCGAGGGACTGAGACTGAGAGAGGCAGTGAGAGAGATGGTGCACAGTGCATACTTGATGGGCCAAAGGGCCTCTTCTGCACTGTGTGATTCTGTGACAGCAACTACATGAATATGAGACACATCAGAACCGACAGGACAGCACCAAGTGAACATAGGTGAACATTTACACTAGAGGGAGAGAGAGCAGAAAAGTGAAGGACAGGGAGAGAGAGGGAGAGAGAGAGGGAAAGGTAAAGAGAGAGAATGAGGGGTTGGTATGTAAAAAAAACCAGGCCAGAGATACTCTGCTACGACTATACACTGCATAAAGCTACGGCATTCTGTGACACTCTAGCAGTTAGTGCAGATGGAAGTACTGAGAGTTAGGGCGAGAGAGAGAGACAGAAAGACAGAAAGAGTATGAAAATTATAAAGAAACCGAGAGACAAAGAGAGAGAGGAAATGAATGAAAAAGAGAGAGAGAGAGAGTCAGACAGAGAGAGATGGTGAGAGAGATTGAGAGTGAGAGATGAGAGAGATAGATGGTGAGAGAGCTTGAAGAGGGGGAGATAG
Organism: Isurus oxyrinchus; assembly: GCA_026770705.1. Lineage (NCBI taxonomy): Eukaryota > Metazoa > Chordata > Chondrichthyes > Lamniformes > Lamnidae > Isurus > Isurus oxyrinchus. The sequence continues at coordinate 3,130,487 of JANJGN010000043.1, forward strand.
AGAGAGCGAGCTGGAGAGAGAGAGAAATTGAGACATAGAGACAGGGTGAGAGATTTTAAGAGACAAAATGGTGAGAGAGATTGAGAGAGAGGGACAGAGAGAGAGAGAGATGGTGAGAGAGATTGAGAGAGAGGGACAGAGAGAGAGAGAGATGGTGAGAGAGATTGAGAGAGAGGGAGACAGAGAGAGAGATAGTGAGAAAGACTGAGAGAGAGGGACACAGAGAGAGATGGTGAGAGAGATTGAGAGAGAGGGAGACAGAGGTGAGAGAGATTGAGAGAGAGGGAGACAGAGAGAGAAATGTTGAGTGAGATTGACAGAGAGGGACAGAGAGAGAGAGAGATGGTGAGAGAGATTGAGAGAGAGAGACAGAGGTAGAGATCGTGAGAGAGATTGAAATTGAGACAGAGAGAGAGATAGTGAGAGATTGAGAGAGAGGGAGACAGAGAGAGAGATGGTGAGAGAGATTGAGAGGAGAAGGAGACAGAGAGAGAAATGGTGAGAGAGATTGAGAGAGAGTGAGACCGAGAGAGATGGTGAGAGAGACTGACAGAGTTTGAGAGAGATTGAGAGAGAGGGAGACAGAGAGATAAATGGTGAGAGAGATTGAGAGAGAGGGAGACAAAGAGAGATGGTGAGAGAGATTGAGAGAGATTGAGAGAGAGCGAGACAGAGAGAAATGGTGTGAGAGATTGAGAGAGAGGGACACAGTGAGAGAGAGATGGTGAGAGAGATTGAGAGAGAGGGAGACAGAGAGAGATGGTGAGAGAGATTGAGAGAGAGAGAAATGGTGAGAGAGATGGTGAGAGAGATTGAGAGAGAGGGAGAGAGAGAGAGAGATGGTGAGAGAGAGGGAGACAGAGAGAGAGATGGTGAGAGAAATTGAGAGAGAGGGAGACAGAGAGAGAGATGGTGAGAGATTGAGAGAGAGGGAGACAGAGAGAGATGGTGAGAGTGATTGAGAGAGAGGGAGACAGAGAGAGAGAGATGGTGAGAGAGATTGAGAGAGAGGGAGACAGAGAGAGAGAGATGCTGAGAGAGATTGAAAGAGAGGGACACAGTGAGAGAGATGGTGAGAGAAATTGAGTGAGAGGGAGACAGAGGGAGTGATGGTGAGAGATATTGAGAGAGAAGGAGACAGAGAGAGAGATGGTGAGAGAGATGGAGAGAGAGGGAGACGGAGAGAGAGAGATGGTGAGAGAGATTGAGAGAGAGGGAGACAGAGAGAGAGATGGTGAGAGAATGAGAGAGAGGGGGACAGAGAGAGAGTTGGTGGGAGAGATTGAGAGAGAGGGACTGCTGCCCCTGGAGTCAGTACAACCAGCCTCTCATTCTGATCTCAGGGGAAGTGTCATTGTGAAATAGAACCAAGAGGCAGAAACAGTTTTGAGGAAGTTTTCGCCCTGACATTGAGTCTGAGGAAAGACTGAGACACATCTGAGAGAGAGAGAGAAGCAGACAGGAATGGTATTGAGTAGAGAGACCCCTCAGACACAAACCATGGAGCAGGAAAGCAACTACATAAATATGAGACACGTCAAAAACAATATGACAGGGCCCAGTGAACATAGGATAAACTGTTCAACAGAGAGAGAGGGACAGAGAGAGAGACAGGGGTTGGGGGACAGATGGAGGGACAGGGAGTGAGGCCAAGAGAGAGAGAGGCAAACAGAGAGCGCGCTGGTGAGGGAGATTGAGAGAGAGAGAGATTGTGAGAGACGTTGAGAGAGAGGGAGGCAGAGAGAGCGATGGTGACAGAGTTTAAGAGAGAGGGGGACAGAGAGAGAGATGGTGAGAGAGATTGAGAGAGAGGGAGACCGAGAGAGAAATGGTGAGAGAGATTGAGAGAGAGGGGGACAGGGAGAGAGTTGGTGGGAGAGATTGAGGGAGAGTGACTGCAGCCCCTGGAGTCAGTACAACCAATCTCTCATTCTCATCTCAGGGGAAGTGTCATTGTGAAATGGAACCAAGTGGCAGAAACAGTTTTGAGGAAGTTTTCGCCCTGACATTGAGTCTGAGGAAAGACTGAGACACATCTGAGAGAGAGAGAGAGAAGCAGACAGACAGGAACGGTGGAGAGAGTCCCCTCAGACAAAAATCATGGAGCAGGAAAGCAACTACATGAATATGAGACACATCTAAAACAATTTGTCAGGGCCCAGTGAACATAGGTTAAACTGTTCAACAGAGGGACAGGGAGAGAGAAAGAGAGACAGGAGTTGGGGGGAAGATAGATGGAAATGGAGTGAGGGCAAGAGAGAGAGAGGGAGACAAAGAGAGCGATGGTAAAAGAGATTGAGAGAGAGGGAGAGAGAGAGTGAGATGGCGAGCGAGATTGAGAGAGAGGGAGACAGAGAGAGAGACGGTGAGAGAGATTGAGAGAGAGGCATACAGAGAGAGAGATGGTCAGAGAGATTGAGAGAGAGGGAGACAGAGAGAGAGATGGTGAGAGAGATTGAGAGAGAGGGAAACAGAGGGAGAGATGGTGAGAGAGATTGAGAGAGAGAGACAGAGCGAGAGATGGTGAGAGAGATTGAGAGAGAGGGAGAAAGAGAGGGAGATGGTGAGAGAGATTGAGAGAGAGGGAGACAGAGAGAGAGATGGTGAGAGAGATTGAGAGAGAGGAAGACAGAGAGAGAGATGGTGAGAGAGATTGTGAGAGAGGGAGACAGAGAGAGATGGTGAGAGAGATTGAGAGAGAGGGAGACAGAGAGTGAGATGGTGAGAGAGATTGAGAGAGAAGGAGACAGAGAGAGAGATGGTGAGATGGATTGAGAGAGAGGGAGACAGAGAGAGAGACGGTGAGAGAGATTGAGAGAGAGGCATACAGAGAGAGAGATGGTGAGAGAGATTGAGAGAGAGGGAGACAGAGAGAGAGAGATGGTGAGAGAGATTGAGAGAGAGGGAGACAGAGGGAGAGATGGTGAGAGAGATTGAGAGAGAGAGACAGAGCGAGAGATGGTGAGAGAGATTGAGAGAGAGGGAGACAGAGAGGGAGATGGTGAGAGAGATTGAAAGAGTGTGAGACAGAGAGGGAGATGGAGGGAGAGATTGAGAGAGAGGGAGACAGAGAGAGATGGTGAGAGAGATTGAGACAGAGGGAGACAGTGAGAGAGATGGTGAGAGAGATTGAGAGAGAGGGAGACTCAGAGAGAGATGGTGAGAGAGATTGAGAGAGAGGGAGACACAGAGAGAGATGGTGAGAGAGAATGAGAGAGAGGGAGACAGAGAGAGAGAGATGGCGAGAGAGATTGAGGGAGAGTGACTGCAGCTCCTGGAGTCAGTACAACCAGCCTCTCATTCTGATCTCAGGGGAAGTGTCATTGTGAAATGGAATCAAGTGGCAGAAACAGTTTTGAGGAAGTTTTCGCCCTGACATTGAGTCTGAGGAAAGACTGAGACACATCTGAGAGAGAGAGAGAGAAGCAGACAGACAGGAACGGTGGAGAGAGTCCCCCAGACAAAAACCATGGAGCAGGAAAGCAAATACATGAATATGAGACACATCTAAAACAATTTGTCAGGGCCCAGTGAACATAGGTTAAACTGTTCTACAGAGGGACAGGGAGAGAGACAGAGAGACAGGAGTTGGGGGGAAGATAGATGGAAATGGAGTGAGGGCAAGAGAGAGAGAGGGAGACAGAGAGAGCGATGGTAAAAGAGATTGAGAGAGAGGGAGACAGAGAGTGAGATGGCGAGCGAGACTGAGAGAGAGGGAGACAGAGAGAGATATGGTGAGAGAGATTGAGAGAGAGGGAGACAGAGAGAGAGATGGTGAGATAGATTGAGAGAGAGGGAAACAGAGAGAGAGATGGTGAGAGTGATTGAGAGAGAGGGATATGGAGCGAGAGATGGTGAGAGAGATTGAGAGCGAGGGAGAGAGAGAGAGATGGTGAGAGAGATTGAGAGAGATGGCGACAGAGAGAGAGATGGTGAGATAGATGGAGAGAGAGGGAGAGAGAGAGAGATGGTGAGAGAGATTGAGAGAGAGAGACTGAGAGAGAGAAGGTGAGAGAGATTGAGAGAGAGGGAGACAGAGAGAGAGATGGTGAGAGAGATTGAGAGAGAGGGAGACAGAGAGAGAGAAGGTGAGACAGATTTTGAGAGAGGGAGACAGAGAGAGAGATGGTGAGAGAGATTAAGAGAGAGGTGACAGAGAGAGAGATGGTGAGAGAGATTGAGAGAGAGGGAGACAGAGAGAGATGGTGAGAGAGATTGAGAGAGAGGGAGACAGATAGAGAGAAGGTGAGAGAGATTGAGTGTGAGGGAGACAGAGAGAGAGATGGTGAGATAGATTGAGAGAGAGGGAGATGGTGAAAAAGTTGGTGAGAGAGATTGAGAGAGAGGGAGACAGAGAGCGATGGTGAGAGAGATTGGGAGAGAAGCAGACAGAGAGAGAGATGGTGAGAGAGATTGAGAGAAAGGCAGACAGAGAGAGAGATGGTGAGAGAGAATCAGAGAGAGGGAGAGAGAGAGAGAGATGGTGAGAGAGATTGAGAGAGAGGGAGACAGAGAGAGAGATGGTGAGAGATATTGAGAGAGAGAGACAGAGCGAGAGATGATGACAGAGATTGAGAGAGAGGGAGACAGAGAGGGAGATGGAGGGAGAGATTGAGAGAGAGCGAGACAGTGAGAGAGATGGTGAGAGAGATTGAGAGAGAGGGAGACAGAGAAAGAGATGGTGAGAGAGATTGAGACAGAGGGAGACAGAGAGAGATGGTGAGAGAGATTGAGAGAGAGGGAGACAGAGAGAGAGATGGTGAGAGAGATTGAGAGAGAGGGACTGCTGCCCCTGGAGTCAGTACAACCAGCCTCTCATTCTGATCTCAGGGGAAGTGTCATTGTGATATGGAACCAAGAGGCAGGAACAGTTTTGAGGAAGTTTTCGCTCTGAGATTGAGTCTGAGGAAAGACTGAGACACATCTGAGAGAGAGAGAGAAGCAGACAGGACAGGAACGGAGGAGAGAGACCCCTCAGACACAAACCATGGAGCAGGACACCGACTACATGAACATGAGACACATCAAAAGCAACACGACAGCTCCCAGTGAACGTAGGTTAAACTGTTCAATAGAGGGAGAGAGAGAGAGAGGGGAGGGAGAAAGAGAGAGACTGAGCTGTTGGGGGTACAGATAGTGGGACAGAGACTGAGGGTGAGAGAGAGAGAGAGAGAGCGAGAGAGAGACAGAAAGACAGAAAGTGTATGACAATTATAAAGACACCGAGAGACAAGAGAGCAAAATAAGGAATGAAAAAGAGAGACAGACAATCAGACAGAGAGAGAGAGATGGGGAGAGAGAGATGGTGAGTGAGATTGAGTAAGGGAGAGGAAGAGAAATGGAGAGATATATTGAGAGTGTGAGAGAAAGAGAGAGAGAGATAGTGAGAGACATTGAGAATGAGAAAGACAGAGAGGTAGGGTTAGAGAGTTTGAGAGCGAGAGAGACTGAGAGAGAGATGGTGCGAGGGAAAGAGAAAAACAGAGAGAGAGATGGTGAGAGTGACTGAGAGAGAGAGAGACAGAGAGATGGTGAGAGAGATTGAGAGAGAGGGAGACAGAGAGAGATCGTGACAGACATTGAGGCTGAGAGGGACAGAGAGAGAAATGGTGAGAGCGACTGAGAGTGAGAGAGACAGTGAGAGAGATGGTGCACAGTGCATACTTGATGGGCCAAAGGGCCTCTTCTGCACTGTGTGATTCTGTCACGGCAACTACATGAATATGAGACACATCAGAACTGACAGGACAGCGCCATGTGAACATAGGTTAACATTTACACTAGAGGGAGTGAGAGAGAGAGAGAGAGAGAATAATGGGGTGGGGGACAGGTCAAAGGACTGAGATTGCAGGAGAGAGAGAGATAGAGACAGAAAGACAGAAAGATTATGAAAACTATAAAAAAACCGAGACACAGAGAGAGGGAGGAAAGGAATGAAAAAGAGAGAGTCAGGCAGATAGAGAGAGATGAGAGAGATTGAGAAAGAGAGAGGCAGAGAAATGGAAATAAATATTGAGAGTGGGAGAGACAGAGAGAGAGGTGATGAGAGAGACAGAGAGATTGACAGAGACAGAGCGAGAGATGGTGAGAGAGATTAAGAGTGAGAGAGACAGAGAGAGTGTCATAGAGAGATAGAGAGAGACATGGTGCGAGAGTTTGAGAGAGGCACTGAAAGAGAGATCGTCACAGACATTGAGCCTGAAAGAGAAAGAGAGAGATGGTGAGAGAGATTAAGAGTGAGAGAGACAGAGAGAGTGACATAGAGAGACAGAGAGAGAGATGGTGCGAGAGATTGAGAGAGAGAGGCACTGAGAGAGAGATCGTTACAGGCATTGAGGCTGAGACGTGAGAGAGATGGTGAGCGGAACTGAGAGTGAGAGAGACAGTGAGAGAGATGGTGCGAGGGACTGTGAGAGAGACAGCGAGAGAGATGGTGCACAGAGCATACTCGATGGGCCAAAGGGCCTCTTCTGCACTGTGTGATTCTGTGATTCTGTGACAGCAGCTACATGAATATGAGACACATCAGAACCGACAGGATAGCACCAAGTGAACATAGGTTAACATTTACACTAGAGGGAGAGAGAGCAGTAAAGTGAAGGACAGGGAGAGAGAGGGAGAGAGAGAGGGAAAGGTAAAGAGAGAGAATGAGGGGTTGGTATGTAAAAAAAACCAGGCCAGAGATACTCTGCTACGACTACACACTGCATAAAGCTATGGCATTCTGTGACACTCTAGCAGTTAGTGCAGATGGAGGTACTGAGAGTTAGGGCGAGAGAGAGAGCCAGAAAGACAGAAAGAGTATGAAAACTATAAAGAAACCGAGAGACCAAGAGAGAGAGGAAAGGAATGAAAAAGAGATAGAGAGAGAGTCAGACAGAGAGAGATGGTGAGAGAGATTGAGAGTGAGAGAGATAGATGGTGAGAGAGCTTGAGAGAGGGGGAGATAGAGAGAGCGAGCTGGAGACAGAGAGAAATTGAGACGTAGAGACAGGGTGAGAGATTTTAAGAGACAAAATGGTGAGAGAGATTGAGAGAGAGGGACAGAGAGAGAGAGATGGTGAGAGAGATTGAGAGAGAGACAGAGGTAGTGATCGTGAGAGAGATTGAAATTGAGACAGAGAGAGAGGTAGTGAGAGATTGAGAGAGAGGGAGACAGAGAGAGAGATGGTGAGAGAGATTGAGAGCGAGGGAGAGAGAGAGAGAGATGGTGAGAAAGACTGAGAGAGAGCGAGACAGAGAGAGAGATGGTGAGAGAGATTGAGAGAGAGGGACACAGAGAGAGAGATGGTGAGAGAGATTGAGAGAGAGGGAGATGGTGAAAAAGTTGGTGAGAGAGATTGAGAGAGAGGGAGACAGAGGTGAGAGAGATTGAGAGAGAGGGAGACAGAGAGAGAGATGGTGAGAGAGATTGAGAGAGAGGGAGACAGAGAGAGAGATGGTGAGAGATTGAGAGAGAGGGAGACAGAGAGAGAGATGGTGAGAGTGATTGAGAGAGAGTGATACAGAGAGAGAGAGATGGTGAGAGAGATTGAGAGAGAGGGAGACAGAGAGAGAGATGGTGAGAGAGATTGAAAGAGAGGGACACAGTGAGAGAGATGGTGAGAGAAATTGAGAGAGAGGGAGACAGAGGGAGTGATGGTGAGAGATATTGAGAGAGAAGGAGACAGAGAGAGAGATGGTGAGAGAGATGGAGAGAGAGGGAGACGGAGAGAGAGATTTTGAGAGAGATGGAGAGAGAGGGAGACAGAGAGAGAGAGATGGTGAGAGAGATTGAGAGAGAGGGAGACAGAGAGAGAGATGGTGAGAGAGATTGAGAGAGAGGGAGACAGAGAGAGAGATGGTGAGAGAGATTGAAAGAGAGGGAGACAGAGAGAGAGATGGTGAGAGAGATTGAGAGAGAGGGACTGCTGCCCCTGGAGTCAGTATAACCAGCCTCTCATTCTGATCTCAGGGGAAGTGTCATTGTGAAATGGAACCAAGAGGCAGAAACAGTTTTGAGGAAGTTTTCGCCCTGACATTGTGTCTGAGGAAAGACTGAGACACATCTGAGAGAGAGAGAGAAGCAGACAGGACAGGAACGGAGGAGAGAGACCCCTCAGACACAAACCATGGAGCAGGACACCGACTAGATGAATATGAGACACGTCAAAAACAATATGACAGGGCCCAGTGAACATAGGTTAAACTGTTCAACAGAGAGAGAGGGACAGAGAGAGAGAGACAGGGGTTGGGGGACAGATGGAGGGACAGGGAGTGCGGCCAAGAGAGAGAGAGGCAAACAGAGAGCGCGCTGGTGAGGGAGATTGAGAGAAAGAGAGATTGTGAGAGAAATTGAGAGAGAGGGAGACAGAGAGAGAGATGGTGAGAAAGATTGAGAGAGAGGGAGACAGAGAGAGGTGGTGAGAGACGTTGAGAGAGAGGGAGGCAGAGAGAGCGATGGTGAGAGAGTTTGAGAGAGAGGGGGACAGAGAGAGAGATGGTGAGAGAGATTGAGAGAGAGGGAGACAGAGAGAGAGATGGTGAGAGAGATTGAGAGAGAGGGAGACAGAGAGAGAGATGGTGAGAGAGATTGAGAGAGAGAGAGACAGAGAGAGCGATGATGAGAGAGATTGAGAGAGAGGGAGACAGAGACAGATTGTGATGGACATTGAGGCTGAGAGGGACAGAGAGAGAAATGGTGAGAGCGACTGAGAGTGAGAGAGGCATGAGAGAGATGGTGCACAGTGCATACTCGATGGGCCAAAGGGCCTCTTCTGCGCTGTGTGATTCTGTGATTCTGTGACAGCAACTACATGAATATGAGACGCATCAGAACGGACAGGACAGCAGCAAGTGAATATAGGTTAACATTTACACTAGAGGGAGAGAGAGCAGTGAAGAGAAGGACAGGGAGTGAGTGGGACAGAGAGAGAATGAGGGGTTGGTATGTAAAAAAAACCAGGCCCGAGATACTCTGCTACGACTATACACTGCATAAAGCTACGGCATTCTGTGACACTCTAGCAGTTAGTGCAGATGGAGGTACTGAGAGTTAGGGCGAGAGAGAGAGACAGAAAGAGTATGAAAATTATAAAGAGACCGAGAGACAAAGAGAGAGAGGAAAGGAATGAAAAAGAGATAGAGAGAGAGTCAGACAGAGAGAGAGAGATGGTGAGAGAGATTGAGAGAGTGAGTGACGGAGAGAGAGATGGTGAGAGAGATTGAGAGAGAGGGAGACAGAGAGAGAGATGGTGAGAGAGATTGAGAGAGCGGGAGACAGAGTGAGAGATGGTGAGGGAGATTGAGAGAGAGGGATACAGAGAGAGAGATGGTGAGAGAGATTGAGAGAGAGGGAGACAGAGAGAGAGATGGTGAGAGAGATTGAGAGAGCGGGAGACAGAGAGAGAAATGTTGAGAGACATTGAGAGAGAGGAAGGCAGAGAGAGAGATGGTGAGAGAGATTGAGAGAGACGGAGACAGAGAGAGAGATGGTGAGAGAGATTGAGAGAGAGGGAGACAGAGAGAGAAATAGTGAGGGAGATTGAGAGAGCCGGAGACAGAGAGAGAAATGTTGAGAGACATTGAGAGAGAGGAAGGCAGAGAGAGAGATGGTGAGAGAGATTGAGAGAGACGGAGACAGAGAGAGAGATGGTGAGAGAGATTGAGAGAGAGGGAGACAGAGAGAGAAATAGTGAGGGAGATTGAGAGAGAGGGAGACAGTGAGAGAGATGGTGAGAGAGATTGAGTGAGAGGGAGACAGAGAGAGAGATGGTGAGAGAGATTGAGAGAGAGGGACTGCTGCCCCTGGAGTCAGTACAACCAGCCTCTCATTCTGATCTCAGGTGAAGTGTCATTGTGAAATGGAACCAAGAGGCAGGAACAGTTTTGAGGAAGTTTTCGCCCTGAGATTGAGTCTGAGGAAAGACTGAGACACATCTGAGAGAGAGAGAGAAAAGCAGACTGGACAGGAACAGAGGAGAGAGACCCCTCAGACACAAACCATGGAGCAGGACACCGACTACATGAACATGGGACACATCAAAAGCAACACGGCAGCTCCCTGTGAACATAGGTTAAACTGTTCAATAGAGGGAGAGAGAGAGAGAGGGGAGGGAGAAAGAGAGAGACTGAGGGGTTGGGGGTACAGATAGTGGGACAGAGACTGAGGGTGAGAGAGAGAGAGAGAGAGCGAGAGAGAGACAGAAAGACAGAAAGGGTATGACAATTATAAAGACACCGAGAGACAAGAGAGCAAAATAAGGAATGAAAAAGAGAGACAGACAATCAGACAGAGAGAGAGAGATGGGGAGAGAGAGATGGTGAGTGAGATTGAGTTAGGGAGAGGAAGAGAAATGGAGAGATATATTGAGAGTGTGAGAGAAAGAGAGTGAGAGATAGTGAGAGATATTGAGAATGAGAAAGACAGAGAGAGGAAGGGTTAGAGAGTTTGAGAGCGAGATAGACTGAGAGAGAGATGGTGTGAGAGAAATAGAGAAAGAGAGAGAGAGATGGTGAGAGTGATTGAGAGAGAGACAGAGACAGAGAGAGAGATCGTGACAGACATTGAGGCTAAGAGGGACAGAGAGAGAAATGGAGACAGCGACTGAGAGTGAGAGAGACAGTGAGAGAGATGGTGAGAAAGATTGAGAGAGAGAGACAGAGAGAGAGAGATGGTGAGAGAGATTGAGAGAGACGGAGACAGAGAGAGATCGTGACAGACATTGAGGCTGAGAGGGACAGAGAGAGAAATGGTGAGAGCGACTGAGAGTGAGAGAGACAGTGAGAGAGATGGTGCTCAGTGCATACTTGATGGGCCAAAGGGCCTCTTCTGCACTGTGTGATTCTGTCACGGCAACTACATGAATATGAGATACATCAGAACTGACAGGACAGCGCCATGTGAACATAGGTTAACATTTACACTAGAGGGAGTGAGAGAGAGAGAGAGAATAATGGGGTGGTGGACAGGTGAAGGGACTGAGATTGCAGGAGAGAGAGAGATAGAGACAGAACGACAGAAAGATTATGAAAACTGTAAAAAAAACCGAGACACAGAGAGAGGGAGGAAAGGAATGAAAAAGAGAGAGTCAGGCAGATAGAGAGAGATGTTGAGAAAGATTGAGAAAGAGAGAGGCAGAGAAATGGAAATAAATATTGAGAGTGGGAGAGACAGAGAGAGAGGTAATGAGAGAGACAGAGAGATTGACAGAGACAGAGCGAGAGATGGTGAGAGAGATTAAGAGTGAGAGAGACAGAGAGAGTGTCATAGAGAGACAGAGAGAGAGATGGTGCGAGAGTTTGAGAGAGGCACTGAAAGAGAGATCGTCACAGACATTGAGCCTGTGAGAGAAAGAGAGAGAGATGGTGAGAGAGATTGAGAGAGAGAGGCACTGAGAGAGAGATCGTTACAGACATTGAGGCTGAGATGTGAGAGAGATGGTGAGAGGAACTGAGAGTGAGAGAGATGGTGAGAAGGGCTGAGAGTGAGAGAGACAGCGAGAGAGATGGTGAGAGGGACTGAGAGTGAGAGAGACAGCGAGAGAGATGGTGAGAGGGACTGAGAGTGAGAGAGACAGCGAGAGAGATGCTGCGAGGGACTGAGAGTGAGAGAGGCAGTGAGAGAGATGGTGCACAGTGCATACTTGATGGGCCAAAGGGCCTCTTCTGCACTGTGTGATTCTGTGACAGCAACTACATGAATATGAGACACATCAGAACCGACAGGACAGCACCAAGTGAACATAGGTGAACATTTACACTAGAGGGAGAGAGAGCAGAAAAGTGAAGGACAGGGAGAGAGAGGGAGAGAGAGAGGGAAAGGTAAAGAGAGAGAATGAGGGGTTGGTATGTAAAAAAAACCAGGCCAGAGATACTCTGCTACGACTATACACTGCATAAAGCTTCGGCATTCTGTGACACTCTAGCAGTTAGTGCAGATGGAGGTACTGAGAGTTAGGGCGAGAAAGAGAGACAGAAAGACAGAAAGAGTATGAAAATTATAAAGAAACCGAGAGACAAAGAGAGAGAGGAAATGAATGAAAAAGAGAGAGAGAGAGAGTCAGACAGAGAGAGATGGTGAGAGAGATTGAGAGTGAGAGATGAGAGATAGATGGTGAGAGAGCTTGAAGAGGGGGAGATAGAGAGAGCGAGCTGGAGAGAGAGAGAAATTGAGACATAGAGACAGGGTGAGAGATTTTAAGAGACAAAATGGTGAGAGAGATTGAGAGAGAGGGACAGAGAGAGAGAGAGATGGTGAGAGAGATTGAGAGAGAGGGACACAGAGAGAGAGAGATGGTGAGAGAGATTGAGAGAGAGGGAGACAGAGAGAGAGATAGTGAGAAAGACTGAGAGAGAGGGACACAGAGAGAGATGGTGAGAGAGATTGAGAGAGAGGGAGACAGAGGTGAGAGAGATTGAGAGAGAGGGAGACAGAGAGAGAAATGTTGAGTGAGATTGACAGAGAGGGACAGAGAGAGAGAGAGAGATGGTGAGAGAGACTGAGAGAGAGAGACAGAGGTAGAGATCGTGAGAGAGATTGAAATTGAGACAGAGAGAGAGATAGTGAGAGATTGAGAGAGAGGGAGACAGAGAGAGAGATGGTGAGAGAGATTGAGAGGAGAAGGAGACAGAGAGAGAAATGGTGAGAGAGATTGAGAGAGAGTGAGACCGAGAGAGATGGTGAGAGAGACTGACAGAGTTTGAGAGAGATTGAGAGAGAGGGAGACAGAGAGATAAATGGTGAGAGAGATTGAGAGAGAGGGAGACAAAGAGAGATGGTGAGAGAGATTGAGAGAGATTGAGAGAGAGCGAGACAGAGAGAAATGGTGTGAGAGATTGAGAGAGAGAGAAATGGTGAGAGAGATGGTGAGAGAGATTGAGAGAGAGGGAGAGAGAGAGAGAGATGGTGAGAGAGAGGGAGACAGAGAGAGAGATGGTGAGAGAGATTGAGAGAGAGGGAGACAGAGAGAGAGATGGTGAGAGATTGAGAGAGAGGGAGACAGAGAGAGATGGTGAGAGTGATTGAGAGAGAGGGAGACAGAGAGAGAGAGATGGTGAGAGAGATTGAGAGAGAGGGACACAGTGAGAGAGATGGTGAGAGAAATTGAGTGAGAGGGAGACAGAGGGAGTGATGGTGAGAGATATTGAGAGAGAAGGAGACAGAGAGAGAGATGGTGAGAGAGATGGAGAGAGAGGGAGACGGAGAGAGAGATTTTGAGAGAGATGGAGAGAGAGGGAGACAGAGAGAGAGAGATGGTGAGAGAGGTTGAGAGAGAGGGAGACAGAGAGAGAGATGGTGAGAGATTGAGAGAGAGGGGGACAGAGAGAGAGTTGGTGGGAGAGATTGAGAGAGAGGGACTGCTGCCCCTGGAGTCAGTACAACCAGCCTCTCATTCTGATCTCAGGGGAAGTGTCATTGTGAATTAGAACCAAGAGGCAGAAACAGTTTTGAGGAAGTTTTCGCCCTGACATTGAGTCTGAGGAAAGACTGAGACACATCTGAGAGAGAGAGAGAAGCAGACAGGAATGGAGTTGAGTAGAGAGACCCCTCAGACACAAACCATGGAGCAGGAAAGCAACTACATAAATATGAGACACGTCAAAAACAATATGACAGGGCCCAGTGAACATAGGATAAACTGTTCAACAGAGAGAGAGGGACAGAGAGAGAGACAGGGGTTGGGGGACAGATGGAGGGACAGGGAGTGAGGCCAAGAGAGAGAGAGGCAAACAGAGAGCGCGCTGGTGAGGGAGATTGAGAGAGAGAGAGATTGTGAGAGACATTGAGAGAGAGGGAGGCAGAGAGAGCGATGGTGAGAGAGTTTAAGAGAGAGGGGGACAGAGAGAGAGATGGTGAGAGAGATTGAGAGAGAGGGAGACCGAGAGAGAAATGGTGAGAGAGATTGAGAGAGAGCGATGATGAGAGAGATTGAGAGAGAGGGAGACAGAGACAGATTGTGACGGACATTGAGGCTGAGAGGGACAGAGAGAGAAATGGTGAGAGCGACTGAGAGTGAGAGAGACATGAGAGAGATGGTGCACAGTGCATACTCGATGGGCCAAAGGGCCTCTTCTGCGCTCTGTGATTCTGTGACAGCAACTACATGAATATGAGACACATCAGAACGGACAGGACAGCACCAAGTGAATATAGGTTAACATTTACACTAGAGGGAGAGAGAGCAGTGAAGAGAAGGACAGGGAGTGAGTGGGACAGAGAGAGAATGAGGGGTTGGTATGTAAAAAAAATCCAGGCCAGAGATACTCTGCTAAGACTATACACTGCATAAAGCTACGGCATTCTGTGACACTCTAGCAGTTAGTGCAGATGGAGGTACTGAGTGTTAGGGCGAGAGACAGAGACAAAAAGACAGAAAGAGTATGAAAATTATAAAGAGACCGAGAGACAAAGAGAGAGAGGAAAGGAATGTAAAACAGATAGAGAGAGAGTCAGACAGAGAGAGAGATGGTGAGAGAGATTGAGAGAGAGGGAGACAGAGAGAGAGATGTTGAGAGAGATTGAGAGAGCGGGAGACAGAGAGAGAGATGGTGAGAGAGATTGAGAGAGAGGGATACAGAGAGAGAGATGGTGAGAGAGATTGAGAGAGAGGGAGACAGAGAGAGAGATGGTGAGAGAGATTGAGAGAGAGGGAGACAGAGAGAGAGATGGTGAGAGAGAATAAGAGTTGGGAGACAGAGAGAGAAATGTTGAGAGACATTGAGAGAGAGGAAGGCAGAGAGAGAGATGGTGAGAGAGATTGAGAGAGACAGAGACAGAGAGAGAGATGGTGAGAGAGATTGAGAGAGAGGGAGACAGTGAGAGAGATGTTGAGAGAGATTGAGTGAGAGGGAGACAGAGAGAGAGATGGTGAGAGAGATTGAGAGAGAGGGAGACAGTGAGAGAGATGGTGAGAGAGATTGAGAGAGATGGACTGCTGCCCCTGGAGTCAGTACAACCAGCCTCTCATTCTGATCTCAGGGGAAGTGTCATTGTGAAATGGAACCAAGAGGCAGGAACAGTTTTGAGGAAGTTTTCGCCCTGAGATTGAGTCTGAGGAAAGACTGAGACATATCTGAGAGAGAGAGAGAAGCAGACAGGACAGGAACGGAGGAGAGAGACCCCTCAGACACGAACCATGGAGCAGGACACCGACTACATGAACATGAGACACATCAAAAGCAACACGACAGCTCCCAGTGAACGTAGGTTAAACTGTTCAATAGAGGGAGAGAGAGAGAGAGGGGAGGGAGAAAGAGAGAGACTGGGCGGTTGGGGGTACAGATAGTGGGACAGAGACTGAGGGTGAGAGAGAGAGAGAGAGAGAGAGAGCGAGAGAGAGACAGAAAGACAGAAAGAGTATGACAATTATAAAGACACCGAGAGACAAGAGAGCAAGATAAGGAATGAAAAAGAGAGACAGACAATCAGACAGAGAGAGAGAGATCGGGAGAGAGAGATGGTGAGTGAGATTGAGTTAGGGAGAGGAAGAGAAATGGAGAGATATATTGAGAGTGTGAGAGAAAGAGAGAGAGAGATAGTGAGAGACATTGAGAATGAGAAAAACAGAGAGAGGTAGGGTTAGAGAGTTTGAGAGCAAGAGAGACTGAGAGAGAGATGGTGCGAGGGAAAGAGAAAAACAGAGAGAGATGGTGAGAGTGACTGAGAGAGAGAGAGACAGAGAGATGGTGAGAGAGATTGAGAGAGAGGGAGACAGAGAGAGATCGTGACAGACATTGAGGCTGAGAGGGACAGAGAGAGAAATGGTGAGAGCGACTGAGAGTGAGAGAGACAGTGAGAGAGATGGTGCACAGTGCATACTTGATGGGCCAAAGGGCCTCTTCTGCACTGTGTGATTCTGTCACGGCAACTACATGAATATGTGACACATCAGAACTGACAGGACAGCGCCATGTGAACATAGGTTAACATTTACACTAGAGGGAGTGAGAGAGAGAGAGAGAGAATAATGGGGTGGGGGACAGGTGAAGGGACTGAGATTGCAGGAGAGAGAGAGATAGAGACAGAAAGACAGAAAGATTATGAAAACTATAAAAAAACCGAGACACAGAGAGAGGGAGGAAAGGAATGAAAAAGAGATAGAGAGAGAGTCAGACAGAAAGAGAGATGGTGAGAGAGATTGAGAGAGTGAGTGACGGAGAGTGAGATGGTGAGAGAGATTGAGAGAGAGGGAGACAGAGAGAGAGATGGTGAGAGAGATTGAGAGAGAGGGATACAGAGAGAGAGATGGTGAGAGAGATTGAGAGAGAGAGAGACAGAGAGAGAGATCGTGACAGACATTGAGGCTGAGAGGGACAGAGAGAGAAATGGTGAGAGCGACTGAGAGTGAGAGAGACAGTGAGAGAGATGGTGCACAGTGCATACTTGATGGGCCAAAGGGCCTCTTCTGCACTGTGTGATTCTGTCACGGCAACTACATGAATATGAGACGCATCAGAACTGACAGGACAGCGCCATGTGAACATAGGTTAACATTTACACTAGAGGGAGTGAGAGAGAGTGAGAGAATAACGGGGTGGGGGACAGGTGAAAGGACTGAGATTGCAGGAGAGAGAGAGATAGAGACAGAAAGACAGAAAGATTATGAAAACTATAAAAAAACCGAGACACAGAGAGAGGGAGGAAAGGAATGAAAAAGAGATAGAGAGAGAGTCAGACAGAAAGAGAGATGGTGAGAGAGATTGAGAGAGTGAGTGACGGAGAGTGAGATGGTGAGAGAGATTGAGAGAGAGGGAGACAGAGAGAGAGATGGTGAGAGAGATTGAGAGAGCGGGAGACAGAGAGAGAGATGGTGAGAGAGATTGAGAGAGAGGGATACAGAGAGAGAGATGGTGAGAGAGATTGAGAGAGAGAGAGACAGAGAGAGAGATCGTGACAGACATTGAGGCTGAGAGGGACAGAGAGAGAAATGGTGAGAGCGACTGAGAGTGAGAGAGACAGTGAGAGAGATGGTGCACAGTGCATACTTGATGGGCCAAAGGGCCTCTTCTGCACTGTGTGATTCTGTCACGGCAACTACATGAATATGAGACGCATCAGAACTGACAGGACAGCGCCATGTGAACATAGGTTAACATTTACACTAGAGGGAGTGAGAGAGAGAGAGAGAGAATAACGGGGTGGGGGACAGGTGAAAGGACTGAGATTGCAGGAGAGAGAGAGATAGAGACAGAAAGACAGAAAGATTATGAAAACTATAAAAAAACCGAGACACAGAGAGAGGGAGGAAAGGAATGAAAAAGAGGGAGTCAGGCAGATAGAGAGAGATGAGAGAGATTGAGAAAGAGAGAGGCAGAGAAATGGAAATAAATATTGAGAGTGGGAGAGACAGAGAGAGAGGTAATGAGAGAGACAGAGAGATTGACAGAGACAGAGCGAGAGATGGTGAGAGAGATTAAGAGTGAGAGAGACAGAGAGAGTGACATAGAGAGACAGAGAGAGAGATGGTGCGAGAGATTGAGAGAGAGAGGCACTGAGAGAGAGATCGTTACAGACATTGAGGCTGAGACGTGAGAGAGATGGTGAGAGGAACTGAGAGTGAGAGAGACAGCGAGAGAGATGGTGCGAGGGACTGAGAGTGAGAGAGACAGCGAGAGAGATGTTGCACAGTGCATACTCGATGGGCCAAAGGGCCTCTTCTGCACTGTGTGATTCTGTGATTCTGTGACAGCAGCTACATGAATATGAGACACATCAGAACCGACAGGATAGCACCAAGTGAACATAGGTTAACATTTACACTAGAGGGAGAGAGAGCAGTGAAGAGAAGGACAGGGAGAGAGAAGGAGAGAGAGAGGGAGAGGGAAAGGTAAAGAGAGAGAATGAGGGGTTGGTATGTAAAAAAAACCAGGCCAGAGTTACTCTGCTACGACTATACACTGCATAAAGCTATGGCATTCTGTGACACTCTAGCAGTTGTGCAGATGGAGGTACTGAGAGTTAGGGCGAGAGAGAGAGACAGAAAGACAGAAAGAGTATGAAAATTATAAAGAAACCGAAAGACAAAGAGAGAGAGGAAAGGAATGAAAAAGAGATAGAGAGAGAGTCAGACAGAGAGAGATGGTGAGAGAGATTGAGAGTGAGAGAGTGAGAGAGATAGATGGTGAGAGAGCTTGAGAGAGGGGGAGATAGAGAGAGCGAGCTGGAGACAGAGAGAAATTGAGACGTAGAGACAGGGTGAGAGATTTTAAGAGACAAAATGGTGAGAGAGATTGAGAGAGAGGGACAGAGAGAGAGAGATGGTGAGAGAGATTGAGAGAGAGACAGAGGTAGAGATCGTGAGAGAGATTGAAATTGAGACAGAGAGAGAGATAGTGAGAGATTGAGAGAGAGGGAGACAGAGAGAGAGATGGTGAGAGAGATTAAGAGCGAGGGAGAGAGAGAGAGAGATGGTGAGAAAGACTGAGAGAGAGGGAGACAGAGAGAGAGATGGTGAGAGAGATTGAGAGAGAGGGACACAGAGAGAGAGATGGTGAGAGAGATTGAGAGAGAGGGAGATGGTGAAAAAGTTGGTGAGAGAGATTGAGAGAGAGGGAGACAGAGGTGAGAGAGATTGAGAGAGAGGGAGACAGAGAGAGAAATGTTGAGAGAAATTGAGAGAGAGGGAGACAGAGGGAGATAGTGAGAGAGATTGACAGAGAGGGACAGAGAGAGAGAGATGGTGAGAGAGATTGAGAGAGAGAGACAGAGGTACAGATCGTGAGAGAGATTGAAATTGAGACAGAGAGAGAGATAGTGAGAGATTGAGAGAGAGGGAGACAGAGAGAGAGATGGTGAGAGAGATTGAGAGGAGAAGGAGACAGAGAGAGAAATGGTGAGAGAGATTGAGAGAGAGTGAGACAGAGAGAGATGGTGAGAGAGATTGAGAGAGAGTGAGACAGAGAGAAATGGTGAGAGAGATTGAGAGAGAGGGACACAGTGAGAGAGAGATGGTGAGAGAGATTGAGAGAGAGGGAGACAGAGAGAGATGGTGAGAGAGATTGAGAGAGAGAGAAATGGTGAGAGAGATGGTGAGAGAGATTGAGAGAGAGGGAGAGAGGGAGAGAGATGGTGAGAGAGAGGGAGACAGAGAGAGAGATGGTGAGAGAGATTGAGAGAGAGGGAGACAGAGAGAGAGATGGTGAGAGATTGAGAAGGAGGGAGACAGAGAGAGAGATGGTGAGAGTGATTGAGAGAGAGTGATACAGAGAGACAGAGATGGTGAGAGAGATTGAGAGAGAGGGAGACAGAGAGAGAGATGGTGAGAGAGATTGAAAGAGAGGGACACAGTGAGAGAGATGGTGAGAGAAATTGAGAGAGAGGGAGACAGAGGGAGTGATGGTGAGAGATATTGAGAGAGAAGGAGACAGAGAGAGAGATGGTGAGAGAGATGGAGAGAGAGGGAGACGGAGAGAGAGATTTTGAGAGAGATGGAGAGAGAGGGAGACAGAGAGAGAGAGATGGTGAGAGAGGTTGAGAGAGAGGGAGACAGAGAGAGAGATGGTGAGAGAGATTGAGAGAGAGGGAGACAGAGAGAGAGATGGTGAGAGAGATTGAGAGAGAGGGAGACAGAGAGAGAGATGGTGAGAGAGATTGAGGGAGAGGGACTGCTGCCCCTGGAGTCAGTACAACCAGCCTCTCATTCTGATCTCAGGGGAAGTGTCATTGTGAAATGGAACCAAGAGGCAGAAACAGTTTTGAGGAAGTTTTCGCCCTGACATTGAGTCTGAGGAAAGACTGAGACACATCTGAGAGAGAGAGAGAGAAGCAGACAGGACAGGAACGGAGGAGAGAGACCCCTCAGACACAAACCATGGAGCAGGAAAGCAACTACATGAATATGAGACACATCTAAAACAATATGACAGGGCCCAGTGAACATAGGTTAAACTGTTCAACAGAGAGAGAGGGACAGAGAGAGAGACAGGGGTTGGGGGACAGATGGAGGGACAGGCAGTGAGGCCAAAAGAGAGAGAGATGGTGAGAGAGATTGAGAGAGGGTGAGAGAGGGAGAGAGATGGTGAGAGAGAGGGAGACAGAGAGAGAGATGGTGAGAGAGATTGAGAGAGAAGGAGACAGAGAGAGAGATGGTGAGAGAGATGGAGAGAGAGGGAGACGGAGAGAGAGATTTTGAGAGAGATGGAGAGAGAGGGAGACAGAGAGAGAGAAATGGTGAGAGAGGTTGAGAGAGAGGGAGACAGAGACCGCGCTGGTGAGGGAGATTGAGAGAGAGAGAGATTGTGAGAGACGTTGAGAGAGAGGGAGACAGAGAGAGAGATGGTGAGAAAGATTGAGAGAGAGGGAGATAGAGAGAGATGGTGAGAGACGTTGAGAGAGAGGGAGGCAGAGAGAGCGATGGTGAGAGAGTTTGAGAGAGAGTGGGACAGAGAGAGAGATGGTGAGAGAGATTGAGAGAGAGGGAGACAGAGAGAGAAATGTTGAGAGAAATTGAGAGAGAGGGAGACAGAGGGAGATAGAGAGATTGACAGAGAGGGACAGAGAGAGAGAGATGGTGAGAGAGATTGAGAGAGAGAGACAGAGGTACAGATCGTGAGAGAGATTGAAATTGAGACAGAGAGAGAGATAGTGAGAGATTGAGAGAGAGGGAGACAGAGAGAGAGATGGTGAGAGAGATTGAGAGGAGAAGGAGACAGAGAGAGAAATGGTGAGAGAGATTGAGAGAGAGTGAGACAGAGAGAGATGGTGAGAGAGATTGAGAGAGAGTGAGACAGAGAGAAATGGTGAGATAGATTGAGAGAGAGGGACACAGTGAGAGAGAGATGGTGAGAGAGATTGAGAGAGAGGGAGACAGAGAGAGATGGTGAGAGAGATTGAGAGAGAGAGAAATGGTGAGAGAGATGGTGAGAGAGATTGAGAGAGAGGGAGAGAGGGAGAGAGATGGTGAGAGAGAGGGAGACAGAGAGAGAGATGGTGAGAGAGATGGAGAGAGAGGGAGACGGAGAGAGAGATTTTGAGAGAGATGGAGAGAGAGGGAGACAGAGAGAGAGAGATGGTGAGAGAGGTTGAGAGAGGCGGAGACAGAGAGAGAGATGGTGAGAGAGATTGAGAGAGAGGGAGACAGAGAGAGAGATGGTGAGAGAGATTGAGAGAGAGGGAGACAGAGAGAGAGATGGTGAGAGAGATTGAGGGAGAGGGACTGCTGCCCCTGGAGTCAGTACAACCAGCCTCTCATTCTGATCTCAGGGGAAGTGTCATTGTGAAATGGAACCAAGAGGCAGAAACAGTTTTGAGGAAGTTTTCGCCCTGACATTGAGTCTGAGGAAAGACTGAGACACATCTGAGAGAGAGAGAGAGAAGCAGACAGGACAGGAACGGAGGAGAGAGACCCCTCAGACACAAACCATGGAGCAGGAAAGCAACTACATGAATATGAGACACATCTAAAACAATATGACAGGGCCCAGTGAACATAGGTTAAACTGTTCAACAGAGAGAGAGGGACAGAGAGAGAAACAGGGGTTGGGGGACAGATGGAGGGACAGGCAGTGAGGCCAAAAGAGAGAGAGATGGTGAGAGAGATTGAGAGAGGGTGAGAGAGGGAGAGAGATGGTGAGAGAGAGGGAGACAGAGAGAGAGATGGTGAGAGAGATTGAGAGAGAAGGAGACAGAGAGAGAGATGGTGAGAGAGATGGAGAGAGAGGGAGACGGAGAGAGAGATTTTGAGAGAGATGGAGAGAGAGGGAGACAGAGAGAGAGAGATGGTGAGAGAGGTTGAGAGAGAGGGAGACAGAGAGCGCGCTGGTGAGGGAGATTGAGAGAGAGAGAGATTGTGAGAGACGTTGAGAGAGAGGGAGACAGAGAGAGAGATGGTGAGAAAGATTGAGAGAGAGGGAGATAGAGAGAGATGGTGAGAGACGTTGAGAGAGAGGGAGGCAGAGAGAGCGATGGTGAGAGAGTTTGAGAGAGAGTGGGACAGAGAGAGAGATGGTGAGAGAGATTGAGAGAGAGGGAGACAGAGAGAGCGATGATAAGAGAGATTGAGAGAGAGGGAGACAGAGACAGATTGTGACGGACATTGAGGCTGAGAGGGACAGAGAGAGAAATGGTGAGAGCGACTGAGAGTGAGAGAGACATGAGAGAGATGGTGCACAGTGCATACTCGATGGGCCAAAGGGCCTCTTCTGCGCTGTGTGATTCTGTGATTCTGTGACAGCAACTACATGAATATGAGACACATCAGAACGGACAGGACAGCACCAAGTGAATATAGGTTAACATTTACACTAGAGGGAGAGAGAGCAGTGAAGAGAAGGAAAGGGAGTGAGTGGGACAGAGAGACAATGAGGGGTTGGTATGTAAAAAAAACCAGGCCAGAGATACTCTGCTACCACTATACACTGCATAAAGCTACGGCATTCTGTGACACTCTAGCAGTGAGTGCAGATGGAGGTACTGAGAGTTAGGGCGAGAGAGAGAGACAGAAGGACCGAAAGAGTATGAAAATTATAAAGAAACCTAGAGACAAAGAGAGAGAGGAAAGGAATGAAAAAGAGATAGAGAGAGAGTCAGACAGAGAGAGAGAGATGGTGAGAGAAATTGAGAGAGTGAGTGACGGAGAGAGAGATGGTGAGAGAGATTGAGAGAGAGGGAGACAGAGAGAGAGATGGTGAGAGAGATTGAGAGAGCGGGAGACAGAGAGAGAGATGGTGAGAGAGATTGAGAGAGAGGGATACAGAGAGAGAGATGGTGAGAGAGATTGAGAGAGAGGGAGACAGAGAGAGATGGTGAGAGAGATTGAGAGAGAGGGAGACAGAGAGAGAGATGGTGAGAGAGAATAAGAGTTGGGAGACAGAGAGAGAAATGTTGAGAGACATTGAGAGAGAGGAAGGCAGAGAGAGAGATGGTGAGAGAGATTGAGAGAGACGGAGACAGAGAGAGAGATGGTGAGAGAGATTGAGAGAGAGGGAGACAGAGAGAGAGATAGTGAGAGAGATTGAGAGAGAGGGAGACAGTGAGAGAGATGGTGAGAGAGATTGAGTGAGAGGGAGACAGAGAGAGAGATGGTGAGAGAGATTGAGAGAGAGGGACTGCTGCCCCTGGAGTCAGTACAACCAGCCTCTCATTCTGATCTCAGGGGAAGTGTCATTGTGAAATGGAACCAAGAGGCAGGAACAGTTTTGAGGAAGTTTTCGCCCTGAGATTGAGTCTGAGGAAAGACTGAGACACATCTGAGAGAGAGAGAGAAGCAGACAGGACAGGAACGGAGGAGAGAGACCCCTCAGACACAAACCATGGAGCAGGACACCGACTACATGAACATGAGACACATCAAAAGCAACACGACAGCTCCCAGTGAACGTAGGTTAAACTGTTCAATAGAGGGAGAGAGAGAGAGAGGGGAGGGAGAAAGACAGAGACTGAGGGGTTGGGGGTACAGATAGTGGGACAGAGACAGGGTGAGAGAGAGAGAGAGAGAGAGAGAGCGAGAGAGAGACAGAAAGACAGAAAGAGTATGACAATTATAAAGACACCGAGAGACAAGAGAGCAAGATAAGGAATAAAAAAGAGAGACAGACAATCAGACGGAGAGAGAGAGAGATGGGGAGAGAGAGATGGTGAGAGAGATTGAGAGAGAGGGAGACTGAGAGAGAGAAGGTGAGAGAGATTGAGAGAGAGGGAGACAGAGAGAGAGATGGTGAGAGAGATTGAGAGAGAGGGAGACAGAGAGAGAGATGGTGAGAGAGATTGAGAGAGAGGGAGACAGAGAGAGAGAAGGTGAGAGAGATTGAGAGAGAGGGAGACAGAGAGAGAGATGGTGAGAGAGATTGAGAGAGAGGGAGACAGAGAGAGAGAGATGGTGAGAGAGATTGAGAGAGTGAGTGACGGAGAGAGAGATGGTGAGAGAGATTGAGAGAGAGGGAGACAGAAAGAGAGGTGGTGAGAGAGATTGTGAGAGAGGGAGACAGAGAGAGAGATGGTGAGAGAGATTGAGAGAGAGGGATACAGAGAGAGAGATGGTGAGAGGGATTGAGAGAGAGGGAGACAGAGAGAGATGGTGAGAGAGATTGAGAGAGAGGGAGACAGAGAGAGAGATGGTGAGAGAGAATAAGATTTGGGAGACAGAGAGAGAAATGTTGAGAGACATTGAGAGAGAGGTAGGCAGAGAGAGAGATGGTGAGAGAGATTGAGAGAGACGGAGACAGAGAGAGAGATGGTGAGAGAGTTTGAGAGAGAGGGAGACAGAGAGAGAGAGATGGTGAGAGAGATTGAGAGAGAGGGACTGCTACCCCTGGAGTCAGTACAACCAGCCTCTCATTCTGATCTCAGGGGAAGTGTCATTGTGAAATGGAACCAAGAGGCAGGAACAGTTTTGAGGAAGTTTTCGCCCTGAGATTGAGCCTGAGGAAAGACTGAGACACATCTGAGAGAGAAAGAGAAGCAGACAGGACAGGAACGGAGGAGAGAGACCCCTCAGACACAAACCATGGAGCAGGACACAGACTACATGAACATGAGACACATCAAAATCAACACGACAGCTCCCAGTGAACGTAGGTTAAACTGTTCAATAGAGGGAGAGAGAGAGAGAGGGGAGGGAGAAGGACAGAGACTGAGGGGTTGGGGGTACAGATAGTGGGACAGAGACTGAGGGTGAGAGAGAGAGAGAGAGAGAGAGAGCGAGAGAGAGACAGAAAGACAGAAAGTGTATGACAATTATAAAGACACCGAATGACAAGAGAGCAAGATAAGGAATGAAAAAGAGAGACAGACAATCAGACAGAGAGAGAGAGAGATCGGGAGAGAGAGATGGTGAGTGAGATTGAGTAAGGGAGAGGAAGAGAAATGGAGAGATATATTGAGAGTGTGAGAGAAAGAGAGAGAGAGATAGTGAGAGACATTGAGAATGAGAAAGACAGAGAGAGGTAGGGTTAGAGAGTTTGAGAGCGAGAGAGACTGAGAGAGAGATGGTGCGAGGGAAAGAGAAAAACAGAGAGAGAGATGGTGAGAGTGACTGAGAGAGAGAGAGACAGAGAGATGGTGAGAGAGATTGAGAGAGAGGGAGACAGAGAGAGATCGTGACAGACATTGAGGCTGAGAGGGACAGAGAGATAAATGGTGAGAGCGACTGAGAGTGAGAGAGACAGTGAGAGAGATGGTGCACAGTGCATACTTGATGGGCCAAAGGGCCTCTTCTGCACTGTGTGATTCTGTCACGGCAACTACATGAATATGAGACACATCAGAACTGACAGGACAGCGCCATGTGAACATAGGTTAACATTTACACTAGAGGGAGTGAGAGAGAGAGAGAGAGAATAATGGGGTGGGGGACAGGTGAAGGGACTGAGATTGCAGGAGAGAGAGAGATAGAGACAGAAAGACAGAAAGATTATGAAAACTATAAAAAAACCGAGACACAGAGAGAGGGAGGAAAGGAATGAAAAAGAGAGAGTCAGGCAGATAGAGAGAGATGTTGAGAGAGATTGAGAAAGAGAGAGGCAGAGAAATGGAAATAAATATTGAGAGTGGGAGAGACAGAGAGAGAGGTAATGAGAGAGACAGAGAGATTGACAGAGACAGAGCGAGAGATGGTGAGAGAGATTAAGAGTGAGAGAGACAGAGAGAGTGTCATAGAGAGAGATGGTGCAAGAGTTTGAGAGAGGCACTGAAAGAGAGATCGTCACAGACATTGAGCCTGAGAGAGAAAGAGAGAGAGATGGTGAGAGAGATTAAGAGTGAGAGAGACAGAGAGAGTGACATAGAGAGACAGAGAGAGAGATGGTGCGAGAGATTGAGAGAGAGAGGCACTGAGAGAGAGATCGTTACAGACAGTGAGGCTGAGACGTGAGAGAGATGGTGAGAGGAACTGAGAGTGGGAGAGACAGAGAGAGAGGTAATGAGAGAGACAGAGAGATTGACAGAGACAGAGCGAGAGATGGTGAGAGAGATTAAGAGTGAGAGAGACAGAGAGAGTGACATAGAGAGACAGAGAGAGAGATGGTGCGAGAGATTGAGAGAGAGAGACACTGAGAGAGAGATCGTTACAGACATTGAGGCTGAGACGTGAGAGAGATGGTGAGAGGAACTGAGAGTGAGAGAGAGATGGTGAGAAGGGCTGAGAGTGAGAGAGACAGCGAGAGAGATGGTGCGAGGGACTGAGAGTGAGAGAGACAGCGAGAGAAATGGTGCGCAGTGCATACTCGATGGGCCAAAGGGCCTCTTCTGCACTGTGTGATTCTGTGACGGCAACTACATGAATATGAGACACATCAGAACCGACAGGACAGCACCAAGTGAACATAGGTTAACATTTACACTACAGGGAGAGAGAGCAGTAAAGTGAAGGACAGGGAGAGAGAGGGAGAGAGAGAGGGAGAGGTAAAGAGAGAGAATGAGGGGTTGGTATGTAAAAAAATCCAGGCCAGAGATACTCTGCTACCACTACACACTGCATAAAGCTACAGCATTCTGTGACACTCTAGCAGTTAGTGCAGATGGAGGTACTGAGAGTTAGGGCGAGAGAGAGAGACAGAAAGACAGAAAGAGTATGAAAATTATAAAGAAACCGAGAGACAAAGAGAGAGAGGAAAGGAATGAAAAAGAGAGAGAGAGAGAGTCAGACAGAGAGAGATGGTGAGAGAGATTGAGAGTGAGAGAGTGAGAGAGATAGATGGTGAGAGAGCTTGAGAGAGGGGGAGATAGAGAGAGCGAGCTGGAGAGAGAGAGAAATTGAGACATAGAGACAGGGTGAGAGATTTTAAGAGACAAAATAGTGAGAGAGATTGAGAGAGAGGGACAGAGAGAGAGATGATGCTCAGTGCATACTCGATGGGCCAAAGGGCCTCTTCTGCACTGTGTGATTCTGTGACAGCAACTACATGAATATGAGGCACATCAGAACCGACAGGACAGCACCAAGTGAACATAGGTTAACATTTACACTAGAGGGAGAGAGAGCAGTGAAGAGAAGGACAGGGAGAGAGAGGGAGAGAGAGAGGGAGAGGGAAAGAGAGAGAATGAGGGGTTGGTATGTAAAAAAAAAACAGACCAGAGATACTCTGCTACCACTATACACTGCATAAAGAGAGATTGAGAGAGAGGGAGACAGAGAGAGATGGTCAGAGAGATTGACAGAGTTTGAGAGAGATTGAGAGAGATTGAGAGAGAGGGAGAAAAGGTGAGAGAGATTGAGAGAGAGGGAGACAGAGAGATAAATGGTGAGAGAGATTGAGAGAGAGGGAGACAAAGAGAGATGGTGAGAGAGATTGAGAGAGATTGAGAGAGAGGGAGACAAAGAGAGATGGTGAGAGAGATTGAGAGAGATTGAGAGAGAGTGAGACAGAGAGAAATGGTGAGAGAGATTGAGAGAAAGGGAGACAGTGAGAGAGAGATGTTGAGAGAGATTGAGAGAGAGGGAGACAGAGAGAGAGATGGTGAGAGAGATTGAGAGAGAGAAATGGTGAGAGATGGTGAGAGAGATTGAGAGAGAGGGAGAGAGAGAGAGAGATGGTGAGAGAGAGGGAGACAGAGAGAGAGATGGTGAGAGTGATTGAGAGGGAGACAGATAGAGAGAGATGGTGAGAGAGATTGAGAGAGAGGGAGACAGAGAGAGAGATGGTGAGAGAGATTTAAAGAGAGGGAGACAGAGAGAGAGATGGTGAGAGAGATTGAGAGAGTGGGACTGCTGCCCCTGGAGTCAGTACAACCAGCCTCTCATTCTGATCTCAGTGGAAGTGTCATTGTGAAATGGAACCAAGAGGCAGAAACAGTTTTGAGGAAGTTTTCGCCCTGACATTGAGTCTGAGGAAAGACTGAGACACATCTGAGACAGAGAGAGAGAGAGAAGCAGACAGGACAGGAACGGAGGAGAGAGACCCCTCAGACACAAACCATGGAGCAGGAAAGCGACAACATGAATATGAGACACGTCAAAAACAATATGATAGGGCCCAGTGAACATAGGTTAAACTGTTCAACAGAGGGAGAGAGAGAGAGAGAGACAGGGGTTGGGGGACAGATGGAGGGACAGGGAGTGAGGGCAAGAGAGAGAGAGGCAAACAGAGAGCGCGCTGGTGAGGGAGATTGAGAGAGAGGGAGACAGAGAGAGGTTGTGAGAGAAATTGAGAGAGAGGGAGACAGAGAGACAGATGGTGAGAGATTGAGAGAGAGAGAGACAGAGAGAGAGATGGTGAGAGTGATTGAGAGAGAGGGAGACAGAGAGAGAGAGAGATGGTGAGAGAGATTGAGAGAGAGGGAGACAGAGAGAGAGATGGTGAGAGAGATTGAAAGAGAGGGACACAGTGAGAGAGATGGTGAGAGAAATTGAGAGAGAGGGAGACAGAGGGAGAGATGGTGAGAGATATTGAGAGAGAAGGAGACAGAGAGAGAGATGGTGAGAGAGATTGAGAGAGAGGGAGACGGAGAGAGAGATTTTGAGAGAGATTGAGAGAGAGGGAGACAGAGAGAGATGGTGAGAGAGATTGAGAGGGAGACAGAGAGAGAGATGGTGAGAGAGATTGAGAGAGAGGGAGACAGAGAGAGAGATGGTGAGAGAGATTGAGAGAGAGGGAGACAGAGAGAGAGATGGTGAGAGAGATTGAGAGAGAGGGAGTCAGAGAGAGAGAGATGGTGAGAGATATTGAGAGAGAGGGAGTCAGAGAGAGAGATGGTGAGAGAGATTGTGGGAGAGGGACTGCTGCCCCTGGAGTCAGTACAACCAGCCTCTCATTCTGATCTCAGTGGAAGTGTCATTGTGATATGGAACCAAGAGGCAGAAACAGTTTTGAGGAAGTTTTAGCCCTGACATCGAGTCTGAGGAAAGACTGAGACACATCTGACAGAGAGAGAGAAGCAGACAGGACAGGAACGGAGTAGAGAGACCCCTCAGACACAAACCATGGAGCAGGACACCGACTTCATGAATATGAGACACATCAAAAACAACACGACAGACCCCAGTGAACGTAGGTTAAACTGTTCAATAGATGGAGAGGGAGAGAGAGAGAATTATGGTTTGGAGGACAGGTGAAGGGACTGAGAGTGCAAGAGAGAGAGAGATAGAGTCAGAAAGACAGAAAGATTATGAAATTTATAAAAAAAAACGAGACTCAGTGAGAGGGAGGAAAGGAATGAAAAAGAGAGAGTCAGGCAGAGATAGAGAGATGGTGAGAGAGATTGAGAAAGAGAGACGCAGAGAAATGGAAATAAATATTGAGTGTGGGAGAGACAGAGAGAGAGGTGATGAGAGAGACAGAGAGATTGACAGAGACAGAGCGAGAGATGGTGAGAGAGATTAAGGGTGAGAGAGACAGAGAGAGTGACATAGAGAGACAGAGAATGTAGGTTAAAGTGTTCAATGGAGGGAGAGAGAGAGAGATTGAGAGTGAGAGGGACAGAGCGAGAGGGATAGAAACAGAGGGTGAGATGGAGAGAGTGAGGGGGCAACATAGTGAGATTGAGATGGAGGGGTAACTACACGGTATCTAACCCCGTGCGGTACCTGTCCTGGGAGTGTTTGATGGGGACGGTGTAGAGGGATCTTTACTCTGTATCTAACTCTCATCCATTGTATAGTTTCTGTTTCCGTTTTCCAGACGATCTGGAGATCTCATACGCGGAGCTGAATCTTCTTCCTGCCTCCGGGACATCTAAGCTCCATACAACAGGTCAGTTACGGATATCGTATGTCGGTCATAAGATACTGATTTGTGCCCAACCTGCTGCACTTTAGTCGTTTCTCAATTGCGTTGAACATGATGCATTAGATAGACCCTGATTCTTTCAGTTTCATCTTAAGTTACGTCTGAGTCAATATCATAGCTGATCCATCTCCTCTCTGCTTGTTACACCTTAGTTTCGTATCTGTTAGATCTTAGTTATGGGTCTGCTAATCTCTGTTTGGAAATCAAATACACTCCTCCTGTCACAACTGTTCTCTTCCCTGTCAGTTACATCTCAGTTACATTTCAGTTGCATCGTAGTAACGTCACAGTTAAGCAAGAGTCCTGACCCTGTTGTACACCTGTAGTATGTCACTTGCTTCTTAGTTGCCTGTGTGTTACATCTCAATTACACTTCGCTTACACGTCCATCACACATCCGTTGTATCTTAGCTGCGTTTCTGTTAGACCTCAGCCACGTGATGATCGCACCGTAGTTACATGCCTGCTGTTGCTCGGATTCCATGCCTGCTCGTTTTGTGTTACACTTGTTCTATTGGTGAATTAAGTGTCTGCTAAGTCGCATTTACTTCTCAACTGCCTGTAGTTGCAGTTGAGATGCACCTAGTTCTAGTTACGTCTTGGCGTGCTCCAGAGCTGATTGTCATGTCGGTGTGTGTGTTGCTGGTCTGTCGTTGGCCTCTGCTTCCCACCTACGTCACACGTACTGACCAAACTGTCCTCACATTCTTCATCCCTTCTCACTCCCTCTCTCCGTCTCTCTGCAACTCTCTTAGGTGAACAGGAACCAAGTTACGCCCAAGTCAACTTCACTCCGCAGAGTCCGCAGCAGAACCAAGTCCCGGAGGTGACCCCAGATAAAGGTCAGTCATCCTGGGAGTGTGGGGTCAGAGGTCACAATATTCAGGACAGACAGGGAGGGAGGGACATGCTGAAGGATGAAGAGATTCACCTCCCGATCCCTGTAACCTCCTCCAGCCCCTACACCCCTCCCTATCTCTGTAACCTCCTCCAGCCCCTACACCCCTCCCTATCTCTGTAACCTCCTCCAGCCCCTACATCCCTCCCTATCTCTGTAACCTCCTCCAGCCCCTACACCCCTCCCTATCTCTGTAACCTCCTCCAGCCCCTACACCCCTCCCTATCTCTGTAACCTCCTCCAGCCCCTACACCCCTCCCTATCTCTGTAACCTCCTCCAGCCCCTACACCCCTCCCTATCTCTGTAACCTCCTCCAGCCCCTACATCCCTCCCTATCTCTGTAACCTCCTCCATTCCCTACACCCCTCCCTATATCTGTAACCTCCTCCAGCCCCTACACCCCTCCCTATCTCTGTAACCTCCTCCAGCCCCTACAATTCTCCCTATCTCTGCAACCTCCTCCAGCCCCTACAACCCTCAATATCTCTGTAACCTCCTCCAGCCCCTACAAACCTCAATATCTCTGTAACCTCCTCCAACCCCTACAAACCTCAATATCTCTGTAAACTCCTCTAACCCCTACAACCCTCCCTATCTCTGTAACCTCCTCCAACCACTACAAACCTCCCTATCTCTGTAACGTCCTCCAGCCCTACATCCCTCCCTATCTCTGTAACCTCCTCCATCCCCTACACCCCTCCCTATATTTGTAACCTCCTCCAGCCCCTACATCCCTCCCTATCTCTGTAACCTCCTCCAGCCCCTACACCCCTCCCTATCCCTGTAACCTCTTCCAGCCACTAAACCTCTCCCTATCTCTGTACCCTCCTCCAGCCCCTACACCCCTCCCTATCTCTGTAACCTCCTCCAACCCCTACAACCCTCCCTATCTCTGTAACCTTCTCCAGACTCGAACAAACCTCCCTATATCTGAAACCTCCTCCAACCCCTCCAACCCTCCCTATATCTGTAACCTCCTCCAGCCCCTATAACCCTCCCTTCCTCTGTAACCTCCTTCACACCCTACACTGCTCCCTATTTCTGTAACCTCCTCCAGCCACTACAGCCCTCCCTATCTCTGTAACCTCCTCCAGCCACTGCACCCCTCCCTAACTCTGTGACCTCCTCCAACCCCTACAACCCTCCCTATTTCTGTAACCTCCTCCAGCCCCTACAAACCTCCCTATCTCTGTAACCTCCTCCAGCCCCTACTCTCCTCCCTATCTCTGTAACCTCCTCCAACCCCTACAAACCTCCCTATATCTGTTAAGTCCTCCAGACCCTACAACCCTCCCTATATCTGTAACCTCCTCCAGCCCCTACAACCCTCCCTATATCAGTAACCTCCTCCAAACACTCCAACCCTCCCTATATCTGTAACCTCCTCCAGCTCCTATAACCCTCCCTTCCTCTGTAACCTCCTCCAGCCACTACACCCCTCCCTATCTCTGTAACCTCCTCCAGCCCCTACATCCCTCCCTATCTCTGTAACCTCCTCCAGCTCCTATAAGCCTCCCTTCCTCTGTAACCTCCTCCAGCCACTACACCCCTCCCTATCTCTGTAACCTCCTCCAGCCCCTACATCCCTCCCTATCTCTGTAACCTCCTCCAGCCCCTACAACCCTCCATTCCTCTGTAACCTGCTCCAGCCCCTACACCCCTCCCTATCTCTGTAATCGCCTCCTGCCCCTACAACTCTCACTAACTCTGTAACCTCCCCCAGCCACTACACCCCTGCCTATCTCTATAACCTCCTCCAGCCCCTACAACCCTCACTATCTCTGTAACCTCCTCCAGCCCATACAACCCTCCATTCCTCTGTAACCTCCTCCAGCCCCTCCAACCCTCCCTATCTCTGTAATCGCCTCCAGCCCCTACAACTCTCACTAACTCTGTAACCTCCCCCAGCCACTACAACTCTCACTATCTCTGTAACCTCCTCCAGCCCCTACAACCCTCCCTATCTCTGTAACCTCCTCCAGCCCATACAACACTCCCTATCTCTGTAACCTCCTCCAGCCCCAACAGCCCTCCCTATCTCTGTAACCTCCTCCAGCTCCTACAGCCCTCCCTATCTCTGGAAACTCCTCCAGCCCCTACAACCCTCCCATCTCTGTAAATCCCTCCAGCCCCTACACTCCTCCCTATCTCTGTAACCTCCTCCAACCACTACAACCCACCCTATATCTGTAAAGTCCTCCAGAACCTACAACCCTCCCTATATCTGTAACCTCCTCCAGCCCCTACAACCCTCCCTATATCAGTAACCTCCTCCAACCCCTCCAACCCTCCCTATATCTGTAACCTCATCCAGCCCCTATAACCCTCCCTTCCTCTGTAACCTCCTCCAGCCCCTACACCCCTCCCTATCACTGTAACCTCCTCCAACCCCAACACACCTCTGTCTCTCTCGCTCTCTCTGTCTCCCTAAATCTCTCTCTCTCTGCCTCTTTCTCTCTGCCTCAATTTCTCTGTTCCTCTTCCCTCCTTTAAGACGCCCCTTGTACTGATCTCTGTGTCTGAGCTTTTGCTTTCCTGTCCCTAATATCTCCCTGTGTGACTCGGTGTTCGATTCTCTTTGATAACCCTCCTGTACCGTGTGCTGGGATGTGAAACCAGGGATATGAACGAGTAACATGGCTGTTGTTCCTCTCGATAAGGGAGGTAGATACGTCACCATTGTCTGTTCCGTACAGTTCCACAGGCTGCTCAACATGGGTCAATCTGTACTTCTCTATTCCAGGTCAAACTGGACAGAAAACAGCTGGAGGAAGAAGCTCAAAAAAATCCAGATGTCTCATCGTGGTCGGACTTATTCTCTTAATCTGTGGCCTGGCAGTTATTACAGGTCTCACAGTCCACGGTACGGGGAGGAACATCTCAATGTAACAGCCTGATACACACCACACCCCTCACTGTAACACTGATATATCCCACACCCCTCACTGTAACACTCTGATATATCCCACACCCCTCACTGTAACACTCTGATATATCCCACACCCCTCACTGTAACACTCTGATATATCCTACACCCCTCACTGTAACACTCTGATATACCCCACACCCCTCACTGTAACACTGATATATCCCACAACCCTCACTGTAACACTCTGATATATCCCACACCCCTCACTGTAACACTCTGATATATCCTACACCCCTCACTGTAACACTCTGATATACCCCACACCCCTCACTGTAACACTCTGATATATCCAACACCCCTCACCGTAACACTGTGATATATCCCACACCCCTCATTGTAACACTCTGATATATTCCACACCCCTCACTGTAACACTGATATATCCCACACCCCTCACTGTAACACTCTGATATATTCCACACCCCTCACTGTAACACTGATATATCCCACACCCCTCACTGTAACACTCTGATATATCCCACACCCCTCACTGTAACACTGATATATCCCATACCCCTCACTGTAACACTCTGATATACCCCACAACCTTCACTGTAACGCTCTGATATATCCCACACCCCTCACTGTAACACTGATATATCCCACACACCTCATTGTAACACTCTGATATATTCCACACCCCTCACTGCAACACTCTAATATATCCCACACCCCACACTGTAACACTCTGATATACCCCACAACATTCACTGTAACGCTCTGATATATCCCACACCCCTCACTGTAACACTGTGATATATCCCACACCCCTCACTGTAACACTCTGATATAGCACACACCCCTCACGGTAACACTGTGATATATCCCACACCCCTCACTGTAACACTCTGATATATTCCACACCCCTCACTGTAACACTGATATATCCCACACCCCACACTGTAACACTCTGATATACCCCACAACCTTCACTTTAACGCTCTGATATATCCCACACCCCTCACTGTAACACTGATATATCCTACACCCCTCATTGTAACACTCTGATATATTCCACACCCCTCACTGTAACACTCTAATATATCCCACACCCCTCACTGTAACACTGATATATCCCACACCCCTCACTGTAACACTGATATATCAAACACCCCTCACTGTAACACTCGGATATATCCCACACCCCTCACTGTAACAGACTGATACATCCCGCAC
Source organism: Isurus oxyrinchus (assembly GCA_026770705.1). NCBI lineage: Eukaryota > Metazoa > Chordata > Chondrichthyes > Lamniformes > Lamnidae > Isurus > Isurus oxyrinchus. Next base: position 3,165,131 of record JANJGN010000043.1, read on the forward strand.
TCCTCACAATAACACTCTGATAGATCACACAGCCTCACGGTAACACTCAGATATATCACACACGCTCACAGTAACACTCAGATATATCAGACACCCTTCACTGTAACAACCTGATATATCTCACACTCCTCACTGTAACACCCTGGTATAACCCACACCGCACTGCAACACTCTGATATATCCCACACACCTCACTCTAACACTCTGATATACCCCACAACCCTCACTGTAACACTTTGATATATCCCACACCCCTCACTGTAACACTCTGATATATCCCACAGCCCTCACTGTAACACTCTGATATACCCCACACCCCTCACTGTAACATTCTGATATATCCCACACCCCTCACTGTAACATTCTGATATATCCCACACCCCTCACTGTAACACTCTGATATATCCCTCACCCCTCACTGTAACAGTCTGATATATCCCACACCCCTCACTGTAACACCCTGATACATCCCACACCCCTCACTGTAACACTGATATGTCCCACACCCCTCATTATAACACTCTGATATATCCCACATCCCTCACTGTAACACTCTGATATATCCCACAACCCTCACTGTAACACTCTGATATATCCCACACCCCTCACTGTAACATTCTGATATATCCCACACCCTTCACTGTAACTCTCTGATATATCCCACACCCCTCACTGTAACACTCTGACATATCCCACACCCCACACTGTAACACTCTGATATATCCCACACCCCTCACTGTAACTCTTTGATACATCCCACACCCCTCACTGTAACACTGATATATCCCACACCCCTCATTGTTACACTCTGATATATCCCACACCCCTCACTGTAACACTCTGATATATCCCACAACCCTCACTGTAACACTCTGATATATCCCACACCCCTCACTGTAACACTCTGATATATCCCACACCCCTCACTGTAACACTCTGATATATCCCACACCCCTCAATGTAACACTCTGATATATCCCACACCCCTCACTGTAACACTCTGATATATCCCACAACCCTCACTGTAACACTCTGATATATCCCACACCCCTCAATGTAACACTCTGATATATCCCACACCCCTCACTGTAACACTCTGATATAGGTCACACCCCTCACTGTAACACGCAGGAGAGGTTTAGACGGATTGTTCTGGAGAGGAGAAACTTCAGTTCCAAGGAGAGACGGGAGAGGTTGGGACTGTTCTCCTTGGAGAGAAGGAGGCTGAGAGGGGATTTGATGGAGACTTTCAGAATCAAGAGGGGGCTGGACAGAGGAGAGGGGGAGAAGCTGTTCTCACTGGGCCCAGAGGATACGGATTTTTAAGCGATTTGCGAAAGAATCAAACGCGATGTGAGAGAAAACGTTTTCACACGCCGAGTGGTTCGGGTCTGGGATGAGCTGCCTGTTCGTGTGGGGGAGGCAGGTTCAATCGAGGCATTCAAGGGGGCATTGGATGGTTATTTGAACCGATATAATGTGCAGGGGGACAGGGGGGAAAAGGCAGGGCGATGACAGTGGGTACTAACGCTCATTCGGAGAGACAGTGTAGACATGATGGGCCAAATGGCCTCTTTCTGTGTGGTTCAGACCCTGTGGTTCTGTGACCCTGTGAGTTCTGTGACCCTGTGAGTCTCTCAGTCCTACAGATGGACAAGGACATGACGGGGCTGAACGGAAAGATCTGGAATATGTCCGAGACCCTTGAACAGATGCTCAGAGACCGAAGATCCTTCTGCACCATCCTCCGAAGCTGCTCAGGTGAGTTGGTGCTGACGGTCGCAACCCCCTACCCCACTCTCCCATCCACCCACGCTCTGTCCCGTTGGGATCTCCCCCACCCCCTAAATCCCCACCCCTACCCCTGTCTCTCCACCCCCTGTCTCCCCACCCCCTGTCTCCCCACCCCCACCCCCTGTCTCCCCACCCCCTGTCTCCCCACCCCCACCCCGTCTCCCCACCCCCACCTCATATCTCCTCGGCCCAACCCCCACCCCCACACACTGTCTCCCCACCCCACCCCCCTGTCTGACCACCCCCACCCCTGTCTGCCCACCCCCAACCCTGTCTCCCCACCCCCAGCCCCTGTGTCCCAACCCACTGTCTCCCCACCCCCACCCCCTGACTCCCCACCCCCACCCCCTGTCTCCCCACCCCCTGTCTCCCCACCCCCACCTCTGTCTCCCCACACCCACACCCCCACACCCTGTGTCCCCACCCCCTGTCTCCCCACACCCACCCCCACCCCCTGTCTCCCCACCCCCACCCCCACCCCCCTGGCTCCCCACCCCCACCCTCCCCATCCACCAGTCAGGGCCTCAATCTCCAAGCGGGGGAAGTCCGCACTATCCCGGCCTCTGCCTCCCGGAGTTTGGGACAGGCGAGGGGATGAATCGATCGGGGGGGTCTGTCCGACAGATTGAAGGGATTGGATAAGATGCAGGCGGGCGATCCAAACTCGAAGCCTGAGGCCTACAGGCGAAACCACGGCGACCGGACCCGAGGCGTTGAACTCAATAAAGAGATTCGATTGGGTGGATGGAGAGAAACGATTTCCTCTGATCCGGTGGGTTGTGGGGGAGCCGGGGAGGGGGAGTCGGGAACAAGGGGCAAGAAGGTTAAAATTGGAGCCAGGACGTTCAGGGGGGACATCAGGAAACACCTCTTCACACAAAGGGGAGCGGAAATCAGGAACTCTCCCCCCACCCAAACCCCGAAATAAACTGTGGGGGCCGGAGGTCAAAGGGCAACGTCAAAACTGAGATTGAGAGATTGTTGTTGGGGACGGAGGGTCACGGAACCGAGGGGGTTAAGGTACAGAGCAGATCCAATAGAATGGTGTAAAATACTCCAGAGGGGCTGAATGGCCTCCTCCTGTACCTGTGTAACAGGCTCGAGAGGGGCTGAATGGCCTCCTCCTTTTCCTGTGTAACATGCTCAAGAGGGGCTGTATGGCCTCCTCATGATCCTGTGTAACAGGTTCGAGAGGGGCTGAATGGCCTCCTCCTGTTCCTGTGTAACAGGCTCGAGACGGACTGAATGGCCACCTCCTGTTCCTGTTTAACAGGCTCGAGAGGGACTGAATGGCCTACTCCTGTTCCTGTGTAACATGCTCAAGAGGGGCTGAATGGCCTCCTCATTATCCTGTGTAACAGTTTCGAGAGGGGCTGAATGGTCTCCTCCTGATCCTGTGTAACACGCTTGAGAGGGGCTGAATGGCCTCCTCATGATCCTGTGTAACAGGTTCGAGAGGGGCTGAATGGTCTCCTCCTGATCCTGTGTAACACGCTCGAGAGGGGCTGAATGGTCTCTTCCTGATCCTGTGTAACAGGCTCGAGAGGGGCTGCATGGTCTCTTCCTGATCCTATGTAACAGGCTCGAGAGGGGCTGAATGTTCTCCTCCTGTTCCTAATGTTTCGATGTATTTCTCTGAATTAAGTCTTTATAATTCTGCAGAGTCTCCCTGTCCGAACGGCTGGAAAGTTCATAATCATCATTGCTATAGATTCTCAACAAATAAAGTAAACTGGGACTCCGCAAAACAACAATGTGAAACCCAAACTTCACACCTCATCATCATAAATACAGAACAGGAACAGGTGAGAATGACAAATGCATCAGTCAGAGTGAGATAGACAGAGAATATCCCTCGAAACTGTCCCTATCAAACACTCCCAGGACAGGTGCAGCACGGGGTTAGATACAGAGTAAATCTCCCTCTACACCGTCCCCATCAAACACTCCCAGGACAGGTACAGCACGGGGTTAGATACACAGTAAAGCTCCCTCTACACTGTCCCCATCAAACACTCCCAGGACAGTTACAGCACGGGGTTAGATACAGAGTAAAGCTCCCTCTACACTGTCCCCATCAAACTCTCCCAGGGCAAGTACAGCACAGCGTAAGATACAGACTGAAGCTCCCTCTACACTGTCCTCATCAAACACTCCCAGGACAGGTACAGCACGGGGTTAGATACAGAGTAAAGCTCCTTCTGCACTGTCCCCATCAAACACTCCCAGGACAGGTACAGCACGGGGTTAGATACAGAGTAAATCTCCCTCTACACCGTCCACATCAAACACTCCCAGGACAGGTACAGCACGGGGTTAGATACAGAGTAAAGCTCCTTCTGCACTGTCCCTCATCAAATACTCCCAGGACAGGTACAGCACGGGGTTAGATACAGAGTAAAGCTCCCTCTACACCCTCCCCATCAAACAGTCCCAGGACAGGTACAGCACGGGTTTAGATACAGAGTAAAGCTCCCTCTACACTGTTCCCATCAAACACTCGCAGGACAGGTACAGCACGGGGTTAGATACAGAGTAAATCTCACTCTACACCGCCCCATCAAACACTCCCAGGACAGGTACAGCACAGGGTTAGATACAGAGTAAATCTCACTGTACACCGTCCCCATCAAACACTCTCAGGACAGGTACAGCACGGGGTTAGATACAGAGTAAAGCTCCCTCTACACCGTCCCCATCAAACACTCCCAGGACAGGTACAGCACGGGGTTAGATACAGAGTAAAGCTCCCTCTACACCCTCCCCATCAAACAGTCCCAGGACAGGTACAGCACGGGGTTAGATATAGAGTAAAGCTCCCTCTACTCTGTTCCCATCAAACACTCGCAGGACAGGTACAGCACGGGGTTAGATACAGAGTAAATCTCACTCTACACTGTCCCCATCAAACACTCCCGGGACAGGTACAGCACGGGGTTAGATACAGAGTAAAGCTCCCTCTACACCGTCCCCATCAAACACTCCCGGGACAGGTACAGCACGGGGTTAGATACAGAGTAAATCTCCCTCTACACTGTCCCCATCAAACACTCCCAGGACAGGTACAGGACGGGCTTAGATACAGAGTAAATCTCCATCTACACCGTCCCCATCAAACACTCCCAGGACAGGTACAGCACGGGGTTAGATACAGAGTAAAGCTCCCTCTACACTGTCCCCATCAAACACTCCCAGGACAGGTACAGCACGGGGTTAGATACAGAGTAAAGCTCCCTCTACACTGTTCCCATCAAACACTCCCAGGACAGGTACAGCACGGAGTTAGATAGAGTAAATTTCCCTCTACACTACATGGACGAGGGTTTCAGCAGTCGATGAGCTGAGACCGGGGTGGTACTGGGTGATGTTACGGAGTTGGGAAGAGGCCGTCTTGGTGACGATGTGGATATGAGGTGGGAATCCCATCTCCAGGTTAAACACGATCCCAGGATTCTGAACAGTCTGGGTCAAACTCAGGGAGTCCCACGATGGAGTCAGTAAATCGGGAATGGAGTTTGGAACAGAGACGGAAAACAACAGCTTCAGTCTTCCCGATATTTAATCAGAGGGAATGAGGCAGAATTTCCTGAGAAAGGGTTTGTCGGTATTTTGGGTATCAGTTGTGTGTGTGTGTGTGTGTGTGTGTGAGTTAAGGCAGTCATACTAACTGATCACATTCCATCATTGTATCTGCTGCAGAATTTCACAAAGAAATCTATCGATAAGAAGCCTGGGGATTACTGGATCGGACTAACAGATCGAGAGAGTGAAGGAAACTGGAAATGGGTGGATGGGAACCCAGTGAGGTGACTCCCTGCGTCGCATGGAGAGAGGGCGGGACAGGGGGATTAGTTTGGGATTGATACAGGACTATGGGGAGAGAACGGGACAGTGGGATTAGTTTGGGGATTGATACAGGGCTGTGGGGAGAGAGTGGGGCAGTGGGATTAGATTGGGATTGATACAGGGCTATGGGGAGAGAGGGGGACTGTGGAATTAGTTTGGGGATTGATACAGGGCTATGGGGAGAGAGCGGGACAGTGGAATTAGTTTGGGATTGATACAGGGCTGTGGGGATAGAGCGGGACAGTGGAATTAGTTGGGGATTGATACAGGTCTATGGGGAGAGACTGGGGCAGTGGGATTAGTTTGGGATTGATACAGGGCTATGGGGAGAGAGCAGGACAGTGGGATTAGTTTGGGGATTGATACAGGGCTATGGGGAGAGACTGGGGCAGTGGGAGTAGTTTGGGGATTGATACAGGTCTATGGGGAGAGAGTTGGGCAGTGGGATTAGTTTGGGGATTGATACAGGGCGATGGGGAGAGTGTTGGCAGTGGGATTAGTTTGGGGATTGATACAGGGCTATGGGGAGAGCGTGGGACAGTGGGATTAGTTTGGGATTGATACAGGGCTATGGGGAGATAGCGGGACAGTGGGATTAGTTTGGGGATTGATACAGGTCTATGGGGAGAGAGCGGGGCAGTGGGATTAGTTTGGGGATTGATACAGGGCTATGGAGAGGGACTGGGACAGTGGGAATAGTTTGGGATTGGTACAGGACTATGGGGAGAGAGTGGGACCATGGGATTAGTTTGGGGATTGATACAGGGCTATAGGGAGAGAGCGGGGCAGTGGGAATAGTTTGGGATTAATACAGGGCTATGGGGTGAGAGTGGGACAGTGGGATTAGTTTGGGGATTGATACAGGGCTATAGGGAGAGAGTTGGGCAGGAGGATTAGTTTGGTGATTGATACAGGGCCATGGTGAGAGAGTTGGGCAGTGGGATTAGTATGGGGATTGTTATGGGGCTATGGGGAGAGTGTTGACAGTGGGATTAGTTTGAGGATTGATACAGGGCTATGGGGAGATAGCGGGACAGTTGGATTAGTTTGGAGATTGATACAGGTCTATGGGGAGAGAGCGGGGCAGTGGGATTAGTTTGGGGATTGATACAGGGCTATGGAGAGGGAGTGGGACAGTGGGATTAGTTTGGGATTGGTACAGGACTATGGGGAGAGAGTGGGACCGTGGGATTAGTTTGGGGATTGATACAGGGCTATAGGGAGAGAGCCGGGACAGTGGGATTAGTTTGGGGATTGATACAGCGCTATGGGGAGAGAGCCGGGACAGTGGGATTAGTTTGGGGATTGATACAGGGCTATAGTGAGAGAACGGGACAGTGGGATTAGTTTGGGGATTGATACAGGGCTATGGGGAGAGAGCGGGACAGTGGGATTAGTTTGGGATTGATACAGGGCTATGGGGAGAGAGCGGGACAGTGGGATTAGTTGGGGATTTGTACAGGGCTGTAGGAATTTTGTTGATTCTGTGCAGGAATGTGTCGGATTTTTATTGGTATTTTTTCCCCCCCATTTCCCAGTTTTACTCAATGGTATGAGGGTGAACCGAATAATTCAAAAGGTAATGAAAACTGCGCCATTATCAGACGAACTGACTGGAATGATGTCAGTTGTACCGATCAGTTCCGTTTCATCTGTGAGAAAAGGGCACTGCCCTGCGTTGAGGCAGCTGATATTGAGAAATATTGTTCCTGAAGAGAGACTGGGACACCGAACCAGAATGTCAGGATTGTCCAAAGATCCCCAGCCCCTCCTCCCTTCCCCACAATCTCTGAGTGCCCGAGGCCACATCCGAAAGGTGAAAGTTCATCTGTTCCCCTTATCTCCCAGGTTGAGCCTCCTTCAGCGCCACTAGTGGTGGGAAGTAGGAATGACAGCGTGACTGTTGACTTTGGAAAACCCCATTATAAATCCAGGCATGAATCCGGCGACATGTAACAGGACAGAAGTCCTGCATTTCTCTAGCAACTTTCACTTATTCAGATCATCCCCAACCTGCTTTTGCAGCCAATGAAGCAACACCTTACAGTGTTTTCATAGTTGTCATATCAGAAATGAGGCATTCAATTTGAACGCAGTAAGCACTAACTGGACTCAGGATTAAATTCCATCACATCTGAAATACCCTTTGGACTTTTTCTTCTCGGGCTCTGTAAATCACGTGAACTCATTTCAATCTCCACGGTTCTTGTACTGTTACTATGCATAGTTGTAAAAGTTTCCTTTTTCTATTCTTCATTACTGTGTCTGTGCATTTGTGTACGTGTGTGTGTGCGTGTGTGTTTGTAAACGTCTATGTGTCTGTGTGTGTGTATGTGTGTGTATACGTCTATGTGAATGTGTGTGTGTATGTGTGTGTATGTGTCTATGTGTGTGGGTGTGTGTTTGTGTGTGTGAGTGTTTGAATGTGACAGTGTGAGGTGTGAGTCTTCTCGGACTCTGTAAATCATGTGATCTCATTTCAATCTCCACGGTTCTTGTACTGTTACTATCCATAGTTGTAAAAGTTTCCTTTTTCTATCATTCATTACTGTGTCTGTGCATTTGTGTACGTGTGTGTGTGTGTGTGTGTGTGTGTGTGTGTATGTGTGTGTGTAAACATCTGTGTGTGTGTGTATGTGTGTGTGTATGTGTGTGTATACGTCTATATGTGTGTGTGTGTATGTGTGTGTATGCATCTGGGTGTGTGTGTGTGTGTTTGTGTGTGTGTGTTTGAATGTGACAGTGTGAGGTGTTTTTATGTGTGTGTGTGAGCGTGCGTGTGTTTGTGTGTGTTTATGAGTGTGTGTGAGTAGGCATGTATGTGTGTTTGTGAGAATATGTTTGTGTGAGTGTGTGTGTGTGTGTGAGAGCTGGTGTGCGAGTGTGTGTGGGTATGGATGGGTATGTGTGTGTGAGAGCCGGTGTGCCAGTGTGTGTGGGTGTGGATGGGTGTGTGTGTGTGTGCGTGTGTGTGTGTGTGTGTGTGTGTGCGTGTGTGTATGTATGTGAGAGAGTTGGTGTGCGAGTGTGTGTGGGTGTGGATGGGTGTGTGTGTGTGAGAGCCGGTGTGCCAGTGTGTGTGGGAGTGGATGGGAGTGTGTGTGTGTGTGTGTGTGTGTGTATGTATGTGAGAGAGTTGGTGTGCGAGTGTGTGTGGGTGTGGATGGGTGTGTGTGTGTGAGAGCCGGTGTGCGAGTGTGTGTGGGTGTGGATGGGTGTGTGTGTGTGAGAGCCGGTGTGCCAGTGTGTGTGGGAGTGGATGGGAGTGTGGGTGTGTTAGAGTGTGTGTTATTGTGTGTGGATGTGAATGTGGAGGTTGACATTTTGAACATTCTGCCCCGGGTTTTAAATGTAAATAAACTAACCAGAGTTGATCATAATGTGAGTTTGCTGTGAGTGATGAGTAAAGTGGATCAGACACACTGAGGGTTTGGGAAAACACACCACAACACACTTCACAAAGAATTCAACACACCTTCTGCGTATGGACAGTTGGTGAGAGACAGAAGTACAGTTTGCCTGTCTCTCTCCTGTCCGGAACAGTTCATTCTGAGGAAGCTACCAACTCAGACATGTGTACAAGATCTCCAACTTTGTAATACTGCTCCCAACTTCTCAATACCTTCATACACCAGCCTACGTACTTTTGCTGTAACCAATCCCTTAGGCATGTTCGGTGTCCTGATGTTTATCCAGGAAGTGACCACAATGAGCAGGGAAACACAACTGCTTCTTTTACTGATTAACTGAAATCTGTGTCCCTCTCATCCTCGCTCCTTCCCCCAACGAGGCAGTTTCTCCCTATCTATCCACGATGCTGCTATCCCTTTCATAGAAACATAGAAACTCGGGGCAGGAGTAGGTCATTCGGCCCTTCAAGACTGCTCCACCATTCATTATGATCATAGCTGATCATCCAACTCAATAGCCTGCTCCCGCTTTCTCCCCATACCCTTTGATCCCTTTCACCCCAAGAGCTATATCTAACTCTTCATTGAAAACATATAATGTTTTGGTCTCAACTACTTTCTGTGGTAATGAATTCCACAGGCTCACCACTCTCTGGGTGAAGGAATTTCTCCTCATCTCAGTCCTAAATGGTCTACCCCATATCCTCAGACTGTGACCCCTGGTTCTGGACCCCCCACCATCGGGAACATCCTTCCTGCATCTACCCTGTCTAGTCCTGCTAAAATTGTATAGGTTTCTATGAGATCCCCCCCTCATTCTTCTGAACTCCAGTGAATATAATCCTAATCGACTCAATCTATCAACATATGTCAGTCCCGCCATCCCAGGAATCAGTTGGGTAAACCATCGCTGCACTCTCTCTATAGCAAGTACATCCTTCCTCAGATAAGGAAACCAAAACTGCACACAATATTCCAGGTGTGGTCTCACCAAGGCCCTGTACAATTGCAGCAAGACATCCCTGTTCCTGTACTCGAATCCTCTGGCTATGAAGGCCAACATACCATTTGCCTTCTTTACCGCCTGCTGCACCTGCATGCTTACCTTCAGCGACTGGTGTACAAGGATGCCCAGGTCTCGTTGCACATTCCCCTCTCTCAATTTAAAGCCATTCAGATAATAATCTGCCTTCCTGTTTTTTGCTACCAAAATGGATAACCTCACATTTATCCACATTATACTGCATCTGCCATGCATTTACCCACTCACTCAGCTTGTCCAAATCACACTGAAGCATCTCTGCATCCTCCTCACAGCTCACCCTCCCACCCAGCTTTGTGTCATCTGCAAACCTGGAGATATTACATTTAATTCCCTCATCTAAATCATGAATATATATTGTGAATAACTGGGGTCCCAGGACTGATCCCTGCGGTACCCCACTAGTCACTGCCTGCCATTTGGAAAAAGACCCATTTATTCCTTTTCTTTGTTTCCTGTCTGCCAACTAGTTTTCTATCCATCTCAATACACTACCCTCAATCCCACGCGCTTTAATTTTACACCCCAGTCTCTTATGTGGGACTTTGTCGAAGGCTTTCTGAAAGTCCAAATAAACCACATCCACTGGCTCCCCCTCATCAACTCTACTGGTGACATCCTCCAAAAATTCCAGTAGATTTGTCAAGCATGATTTCCCGTTCATAAATCTACGCTGACTCTGTCCGATTTTGCCATGGTTTTAGACATGCTCAGCTATTAAATCTTTTATAATGGACTCTAGAATTTTCCCCACTACCAATGTCTGGCTGACTGGTCTATAATTCCTTGTTTTCTCTCTGCCTCCCTAATAGTCGGGTTACATTAGCTACCCTCCAATCTGTAGGAACTGTTCCAGAGTCTACAGAATCTCGGAAGATGACCACCAATGATCCATTATTTCTAGGGCCACTTCCTTAAGTACTCTGGGATGTAGATTATAAGGCCCCGGGGATTTAACAGCCTTCAATCCCATCAATTTCCCCAACAACATTTCCCTACTCATACTGATTTCATTCAGTTCCTCCCTCTCACTAAACCCTTTGTTCCCCAACATTTCTGGGATGTTATTTGTGTCCTCCTTTGTGAAGACAGAACACATGTATGTATATAGTTGGACAGCCATTTCTTTGTTCCCCATTATAAATTCCCCTGTTTCTGTAAGGGACCTACATTTGTCTTCACCAATCTTTTTCTCTTCACATACCTATAGAACCTTTTATGTTCCCTGCAAGCTTACCCTCGGGCTCTATTTTCCCCTTCTTAATCAATCCCTTGGTCCTCCTTTGCTGAATTCTAAACTGCTTCCATTCCTCAGATCTGTTGTTTTTTCTGGCCAATTTGCATGCCTCTTCCTTGCATCTAATACTCTCTCTAATTTCCCTCATAAGCCATGGTTTGGCCATCTTTCCTGTTTTACTTTTGCGCCAGACAGGAATAAACAATTGCTGCAGTTCACCCATGTGCTCTTTGAATGTTTGCCATTGCCTATCCACCATCATCCCTTTAAGCAACATTTCCCAATCCATCATAGCCAACTCGTGCCTCATACCATCGTAGTTTCCTTTATTAAGTTTCAGGACCCAAGTCTCAGAATCCACTACGTCACTCTCCATCTTGATGAAGAATTCTATCATATTATGGTCGCTCATCCCCAAGGGGCCTCGCACACCTAGACTGCCAATTATTCCTTTCTCATTTCACAGTACCCAGTCAAGGATGGGCTGTTCTCTCGTTGGTTCCTCAAAGCATTGGTCCAGAAAAACATCCCATATGCACTCCAGGAATTCCTCCTCTATGGTATTGTTACGAATTTGATTTGCCCAATCTATATGCAGATTAAAGTGACCCATAATTACAGATGTTTCTTCATTACATGCGTCTCTAATTTCCTGTTTAAGGCCATTCCCAACATCATCACTGCTGTTTGGGGGTCTATATACAATCCCCACTAATGTTTTTTGCCCCTTAGTGTCTCTCAGCTCTACCCATACAGATTCCACATCGTCGGAGCTAATATCTTTCCTCACTATTGCATTAATTTCCTCTTTAACCAGCAATGCAACTCCACCACCTTTTCCTTTTTGTCTGTCCTTCCTAAATACTGAATACCCCTGGATGGTCAGTTCCCTTCCCTGGTCACCCTGCAGCCATGTCTCCATAATTCGGACTGTATCATTCCTGTATATATCTATTTGCGTGGTTAATTCATCCACTTTATTGTGAATGCTCCTCGCGTTAAGGCACAAAGCCTTAAGGCTTGTCTTTTTAACATTACTTGTCCCGTTCCCACTATTTTTCACTGAGGCCCTGTTTGATTCTGGCCCTTGATTTCTCTGACTATCACGTTTCTTATTCTGCTTTCTGTCTCTTGTTCTTGTCTGATTCCCCTTTCTCTGGCTCCTTGCATAGGTTCCCATCCCCCTGCCATTTTAGTTTAAATCCTCCCCAACCACTCTAGCAAATGTTCCCCCTGGGACATCAGTCCCGGTCCTGCCCAGGTGTAACCCATTCACTTTGTACTGGTCCCACCTCCCCCAAAACCAGTCCCAATGCCCCAGGAATCTGAAACCCTCCCCTTCACACCATCTCTTCAGACACGTATTCATCTGATATATCCTGCTATTTCTACTCTGACTAGCACGTAGCACTGGTAGTAATCCTGAGATCACTACCTCTAAGGTCCTACTTTTTAAACTTAATTCCTAACTCCCTATATTCTGCTTTTCATCCCTTTTTTCACCGATGTCACTTGTACCAATGTGCACCACGACCACTGGCTGTTCACCCTCCCCCTTCAGAATGTCCTCTGGACGCTCTGAGACATCCTCGACCCTAGCACCAGGGAAGCAACGTACCATCCTGGAGTCTCGTTTGCAGCCACAGAAACACCTCTCTATTCCCCTTACAATTGAATCCCCTATAACTGTTGCATTCCCACACATTTTACTCCTGCCCTGTGCAGCAGAGCCAAACATGGTGCAACGAATTTGTCTGTTGCTGCTTTCTCCTGAGAGGCCATTCCCCCCAACAGTATCCAAAGCGGTGTATCTGTTTTGCAGGGGAATAGCGACAGCAGATTCCTGCACTACCTGCCTAGTCCCCTTGCTTTGCCTGGAGGTCACCCATTCCATTCCTGCCTGTGGACTCTTAGCCTGCGGTGTGACCACCTCTCTATACGTTCTATCCACGATACTCTCCACCTCGCGGATGCTCCAATGTGTCCCCAGCCGCCGCTCCAGCTCCAAAACCCCGGCTTCCAGGAGCTGTAGCTGGAGACACTTCCCACACACAGGCTGGTCCCGGGCACTGGAAACGTGCCCGGCTTCCCACATAGAGCAGGAGGAGCATACCACGGCTTTGAGCTCTCCTGCCATGACTTACCCCTTTAAATTAAATTAAACCTTTTAGAAGATACTTAATATCAAATAATATCAATTACTCTTGGGCCCTTCTTCCCTTCTCCTCCCTGTTACAGAATATAGTCCTTACAATGAGCCACAACATATGATCTTAAAACCTATAAGCAAGAAAAGTAGTAAATGCTTGCCCGCTGCACTCATAGTGCTCACAGGATCACCTCGTTCCCACCTCACTGACCTCCCCTCGTCACCTTTGCTCTTGTTCAACTCCCGACTCCTCTCGCGCTTCCCTCCAACTGACACAGAGCGCGCAGGGGGCGGGGTCACACAGAGCGGGGAGGGGGCGGGGTGACACAGTGCGGGCATGGGAGGAGTCACACAGAGCGGGGCGGGGGCGGAGTCACATAGAGCTGGCAGGGTAAGGGGTCATACAGAGCAGGCAGGGGGCGGGGATACACAGAATGGGCAGGGATTGGATTCACTGAACTCGCAGGGGGAGGAGTCCGGCAGAGTGGGCAGGGGGCGGGGTCACACGGAGCGGGCAGGGGGCGAGGTCACACAGAGCGGTCAGGGGGCGGAGTCACACAGAGCGGGCAGGGGGCGGAGTCACCCAGGGTGAGGAGGAAGCGGAGTCACACAGAGCGGGGAGGTGGCGGAATCACACTGAGCGGGGAGGGGGCGGTGTCACACAGAGCGAGGAGGGGGCGGAGTCACACAGAGCGGGGAGGGGGCGGAGTCACACAGAGCGAGGGGGCGGAGTGACACAGAGCGGGCAGGGGGCGGAGTCACCCAGGGCGAGGAGGAAGCGAAGTCACACAGTGCGGGGACGGGGCCGGAGTCACACTGAGCGGGGAGAGGGCGGAGTCACACAGAGCAGGGACGGGGCGGAGTCACACAGAGCAGGGAGGGAGCGGAGTCACACAGAGCGGGGAGGGGGCGGAGTCACACAGTGCAGGGAGGGAGCGGAGTCACACAGAGCGGGGAGGGGGCGGAGTCACACAGAGCACGGAGGGGGCGGAGTCACACAGAGTAGGGAGGGGGCGGAGTCACAGTGAGCGGTGAGAGGGCGGAGTCACACAGAACGAGGAGGGGGCGGAGTCACACATACCGGTGAGGGGGCGGAGTCACACAGAGCGGGCAGGGAGCTCAGTCACACAGAGCGGGGAGGGGGCGGAGTCACACAGAGCGGGGAGAGGGCGATGTGACACTGAGCGGGATGGGGGCGATGTCACACAGAAGCGAGGAGTGGACGGAGTCAAACAGAGGGGGAGTGGGCGGGTGACACAAAGCGCGCATGGGGCGGGGTGACACAGAGACCGCATGGGGCGGAGTTACACAGAGACCGCATGGGGCGGGGTGACACAGAGACCGCATGGGGCGGAGTGACACAGAGACCGCATGGGGCGGGGTTACACAGAGACCGCATGGGGCGGGGTTACACCGGGGTTACACAGAGACCGCATGGGGCGGGGTGACACAGAGACCGCATGGGACGGGGTTGCACCGGGGTTACACAGAGACCACATGAGGCGGGGTTACACAGAGACCGCATGGGGCGGGGTTACACAGAGACCGCATGGGGCGGGGTTACACAGAGTCCGCATGGGGCGGGGTTACAAAGAGACCGCATGGGGCGGAGTGACACAGAGCGGGGAGGGGGCGGAGTCACACACAGAGGGGCAGGGGAGGAGTTACACAAAGATGCAGGGGGCGGGGTCATACCGAGCGCGCTGGGGACGAGTCACACAAAGAGCGCTGGGGGCGAGGTCTTATAGATCGATCGAGGAGCGGGGAGATGTAAAACACGAAGGGGGCGGAGTCAAACAAAGCGCGCAGGGGGCGTGGTGACACAGAGCGGGGAGGAGGCGGAGTCACACATAGAGGGGAGGGGCGGAGTCACAGAGCGAGGTGGGGTCGGAGTCACACGGAGCGAAGAGGGGGCGGAATCACACAAAGCGCGCAGGGGGAGTGGTGACACAGAGCGGGGAGGAGGCGGAGTCACACAGGGAGGGGAAGGGGCGGAGTCACACAGCGCGGGGAGGGCACGGAGACACACAGAGCGTGGAGGGGGCGGGTTAACAGCGGACAGGGGGCGGGGTGACACAGAGCGGGCAGGGGGCGGGGTCACACCAAGGGGGGAGGGAGCGGGGTCACACAGAGCGGGGAGGGTGCGGGGAGGGGGCGGGGTCACACGGAGCGGGGAGGGGGCGGAGTCACACAGAGTGGGAAGGGGGTGGGGTCACACGGAGCGGGGAGGGGGCAGAGTCACACAGAGCGGGCAGCGGGTGGGGTCACACAGAGCGAGGAGTGGGCGGGGATAGACAGAATGGGCAGGTGTTGGATTCACTGAGCCCGCAGGGGGTGGGGTCACACAGAGTGGGCAGCGGGCGTGGTCACACAGAGCGAGGCGGGGGCGGAGTCACACTGAGAGTGGAGAGAGCGCAGTCACACAGAGCGGGGAGGGGGCGGGGTCACGCAGAGCGAGGCGGGGGCGGAGTCACACAGAGCAGGGAGGGGGCGGAGTCCCACAGAGCGAGGAGGGGGCGGAGTCACACAGAGCAGGGAGGGGGCAGTCACACAGAGCGGGGTGGGGGCGGGGTCACACAGAACGAGGAGGGGTCGTAGTCACACAGAGCGGGGAGGGAGCGTAGTCACACAGAGCGAGAAGGGGGCGGAGTCACACTCAGCGAGGAGGGGCGGAGTCACACAGAGCGGGGAGGGGGCGGAGTCACACAGAGCGGGCAGGGCTCGGAGTCACTCAGAGAGGGGAGGGGCGGAGTCACAGAGCCAGGTGGGGTCAGAGTCACACAGAGCGGGGAGGGGGCAGAGTTACACGGAGGAGGGAGGGAGCGGAGTCACACAGAGCAGGGAGGGGGCGGAGTCACACAGAGCGAGGAGGGGGCGGAGTCACACAGAGCGGGGAGGGGGCGGAGTCACACAGAGCGGGGAGAGGGCGAAGTCACACAGAGCGGGGAGGGGGCGGAGTCCCACAGATCGGGGACGGGGCGGGGTCACACAGAGCGGGGAGGGGGCGGAGTCACACAGAGCGGGGAGGGGGCGGAGTCACACAGAGCGGGGAGGGGGCGGAGTCACACAGAGCGAGGAGGGGGCGGAGTCACACAGAGCGGGGAGAGGGCGAAGTCACACAGAGCGGGGAGGGGGCGGAGTCCCACAGATCGGGGACGGGGCGGGGTCACACAGAGCGGGGAGGGGGCGGAGTCACACAGAGCGGGGAGGGGGCGGAGTCAAACAGAGTGGGGAGGAGGCGGAGTCACACAGAGTGGGGAGGGGGTGGAGTCACACAGAGCGGGCAGGGGGCCGGGTGACACAGAGTGCGCAGGGGGCGAGGTCACACAGAGCGGGCAGGGGGCGGGGTGACACGGAAGGGGCAGGGGTTGGAATCACACAGAGTGCGCAGGGGGCGAGGTCACACAGAGAGGGCAGGGGGCGGGGTGACACGGAAGGGGCAGGGGTTGGAATCACACAGAGTGTGCAGGGGGCGAGGTCACATAGAGTGCGCAGGGTGCGAGGTCACACAGAGCGGGCAGGGGGCGGGGTGACACGGAAGGGGCAGTGGTTGGAGTCACACAGAGCGTGCAGGAGGCGGGGGTGACACGGAGCGGGCAGGGGCGGGGTGACACGGAGTGGGCACCCGGCGGGGATACACTGAATGGGCAGTGGTTGGAGTCACACGCAGCGGGCAGGGAGCGGGGTCACACAAAGGGGGCAGGGGGCGGGGTGATACAAAGCGGGCAGGGGGTGGGGTGACACAGAGCGAGCTGAGGGCGGGGTGATACAAAGCGGGCAGGGGGTGGGGTGACACAGAGCGAGCTGAGGGCGGGGTGATACAGAGCGCGCAGGGGGTGGGGTGACACAGAGCGGGCAGGGGGCGGGGTGACACAGAGTGGGCAGGGGGCGAGGTGACACAGAGCGGGCAGGGGGCGGTGACACACAGAGCGGGCAGAGAGCGGGGAGATACAGAATGGGCAGGAGGCGGGGTGACACGGAACGGGCAGGGGGCGGAGTCACACAGAGCGAAGAGTCGGCGGAGTCGCACAGAGCAGGGAGGAGGCGGAGTCACACAGAGCGTTGTGGGGGCGGAGTCACACAGAGCGGGGAGGAGGCGGAGTCACACAGTGCGGTTAGGGGGCGGAGTCGCACAGAGCAGCGAGGGGGCGGGGTCACACAGAGCGGGGAGGGGGCGGAGTCACACAGCAGGAAAGTGCGGAGTCACACAGAGCGGGCAGTGGGCGTGGTCACACAGAGCGGTCAGGGGGCGGGGTGACATGGAAGGGGCAGGGGTTGGAGTCACACAGAGCCGGAAGGGGTCGGGGTGACACAGAGCGGGCAGGGGGCGGGATCACATGCAGCGGGCAGGGGGCGGGGTGATACAGAGCGGGCAGGGGGCGGGGTCACACAGAGCGGGGAGGGGGCGGAGTCACACAGAGTGGGCAGGGGGCGGGGTCACACAGAGCGGGGAGGGGGCGGAGTCACACAAAGCGGGCAGGGGGTGGGGTCACACGGAGCGGCGAGGGGGCGGAGTCACACAGAGCGGGCAGGGGGTGGGGTCACACAGAGCGAGGAGTGGGCGGGGATAGACAGAATGGGCAGATGTTGGATTCACTGAGCCCGCAGGGGGTGGGGTCACACAGAGTGGGCAGGGGGCGGGGTCACACTGAGAGTGGAGAGAGCGCAGTCACACAGAGCGGGGAGGGGGCGGGGTCACGCAGAGCGAGGCGGGGCGGAGTCACACAGAGCGGGGAGGGGGCAGAGTCACACAGAGCGAGGAGGGGGCGGAGTCCCACAGAGCGGGGAGGGGGGGGAGTCACACAGAGCGGGGAGGGGGGAGTCACACAGAGCGGGGAGGGCGCGGAGTCCCACAGAGCGGGGAGGGGGCGGAGTCACACAGAGCGAGGAGGGGGCAGTCACACAGAGCGGGGTGGGGGCGGAGTCACACAGAACGAGCAGGGTTCGTAGTCACACAGAGGGAGGAGGGGGCGGAGTCACACAGATCGAGGAGGGGGCAGAGTCACACAGAGCGGGGAGGGGGCAGAGTCACACGGAGGAGGGAGGGAGCGGAGTCACACAGAGCAGGGACGGGGGAGCCACACAGAGCAGGGAGAGGGGGAGTCACACAGAGCGGGGAGGGCGCGGAGTCCCACAGAGCGGGGAGAGGGCGAAGTCACACAGAGCGGGGAGGTGGGAGTCACACAGAGTGGGGAGGGGGCGGGGTGACATGGAGCGGGTAGGCGCGGGGTGATACAGATGGGCTGGGGGCGGGGTCACACGGAGCGATCAGGGGGCGGGGTCACACAGAGCGTGCAGGGGGCGAGGTCACACAGAGCGGGCAGGTTGCGAGGTCACACAGAGCGGGCAGGGGGCGGGGTGACATGGAAGGGGCAGAGATTGGAGTCACACAGAGTGGGCAGGGGCCAGGGTCACACAGAACGGGCAGGGGGCGGAGTCACAGAGAGCGGGCAGGGGGCGGGGTGACACAGAGCAGGCAGGGGGCGGGGTGACACAGAGCGGGCAGGGGGCGGGGTGACACAGAGCGCGCAGGGGCCGGGGTCACACAGAGCAGGGAGGAGGTGGGGTGATACAGAGTGTGCAGGGGGCGGGGATAGACAGAATTGGCAGGGGTTGGATTCACTGCGCCCGCAGGGCGTGGGGTCACACAGAGCGGGCAGAGGGCGGGGTCACACAGAGCGAGCAGGGGGCGAGGTGACACAGAGTGAGCAGGGGTCAGGGTAACACAGAGCGTGCAGGGGGCGAGGTCACACAGAGCGGGCAGGGGCGGGGTGACATGGAAGGGGCAGAGATTGGAGTCACACAGAGCGGGTAGGGGCGGAGTCACACTGAGCGATGAGGGTCGTAGTCACACAGAGCGGGTAGGGGGCGGAGTCACACAGAGCGGGTAGGAGGCGGTGTCACACGGAGCGGGAAGGGGGCGGAGTCACAATGAGCGGGGAGAGGGCGAGGTCACACAGAGCGAGCAGGGGGCGAGGTGACACAGAGTGAGCAGTGGTCAGGGTAACACAGAGCGGGGAGGGGGCGGGATCACACAGAGCGAGCAGTGGTCGAGGTGATACAGAGCGGGGAGGGGGCGGAATCACACAGAGCGGGGAAGGGGCGGATTCGCTCAGAGCAGGGAGTGGGCGGAAGTCACACAGAGTGCGCAGGGGGCGGAGTCAAACAGAGTGGGGAGGAGGCGGAGTCACTCAGAGTGGGGAGGGGGTGGAGTCACACAGAGCGGGCAGGGGGCGGGGTGACACAAAGTGCGCAGGGGGCGAGGTCACACAGAGCGGGCAGGGGGCGGGGTGACACGGAGTGGGCACCCGGCGGGGATACACTGAATGGGCAGTGGTTGGAGTCACACGCAGCGGGCAAGGAGCGGGTCACACAAAGGGGGCAGGGGGCGGGGTGATACAGAGCGCACAGGGGGTGGGGTGACACAGAGCGTGCAGGGGGCGGGTTGACACAGAGCGGGCAGGGGGCGGGGTGACACAGAGCGAGCAGGGGGCGAGGTGACACAGAGTGAGCAGGGGTCAGGGTAACACAGAGCGGGGAGGGGGCGGGATCACACAGGGCGAGCAGTGGTCGAGGTGATACAGAGCGGGGAGGGGGCGGAATCACACAGAGCGAAGAGTCGGCGGAGTCGCACAGAGTGGGGACGGGGCGGAGTCACACAGAGGGGGAAGGGGCGGATTCGCTCAGAGCAGGGAGTGGGCGGAAGTCACACAGAGCGGGGAGGGGGCGGAGTCAAACAGAGTTCGGAGGAGGCGGAGTCACACAGAGTGGGGAGTGGGTGGAGTCACACAGAGCGGGCAGGGGGCGGGGTGACACGGAGTGCGCAGGGGGCGAGGTCACACAGAGCGGGCAGGGGGCGGGGTGACACGGAAGGGGCAGGGCTTGGAGTCACACAGAGCGTGCAGGAGGCGGGGTGACACGGAGCGGGCAGGGGCGGGGTGACACGGAGTGGGCACCCGGCGGGGATACACTGAATGGGCAGTGGTTGGAGTCACACGCAGCGGGCAGGGAGCGGGGTCACACAAAGGGGGCAGGGGGCGGGGTGATACAAAAGCGGGCAGGGGGCGGGGTGACACAGAGCGAGCTGAGGGCGGGGTGATACAGAGCGCGCAGGGGGTGGGGTGACACAGAGCGGGCAGGGGGCGGGGTGACACAGAGCGGGGAGGGGCCGGGGTCACACAGAGCGGGCAGGGGGCGGGGTGACACAGAATGGGCAGGGGGCGAGGTGACACAGAGCGGGCAGGGGGCGGGGACACACAGAGCGGGCATGGAGCGGGGAGATACAGAATGGGCAGGGGGCGGGGTGAGACAGAGTGGGCAGGAGGCGGGGTGACACGGAACGGGCAGGGGGCGGAGTCACACAGAGCGAAGAGTCGGCGGAGTCGCACAGAGCAGGGAGGAGGCGGAGTCACACAGAGCGGGGTGGGGGCGGAGTCACACAGCAGGAAAGTGCGGAGTCACACAGAGCGGGCAGTGGGCGGGGTCACACAGAGAGGGGAGGGGGCGGAGTCACACAGCAGGCAAGTGCGGAGTCACACAGAGCGGGCAGTGGGCGGGGTCACACAGAGCGGTCAGGGGGCGGGGTGACACGGAAGGGCCAGGGGTTGGAGTCACACAGAGCCGGCAGGGGTCGGGGTGACACAGAGCGGGCAGGGGGCGGGATCACACGCAGCGGGCAGGGGGCGGGGTGACACAGGTCGGGCAGGGGGCGGGATCACACGCAGCGGGCAGGGGGCGGGGTGATACAGAGCGGGTAGGGGGCGGGATCACACGGAGCGGGCAGGGGGCGGGGTCACACGCAGCGGGCAGGGGGCGGGGTGACACAGGTCGGGCAGGGGGCGGGATCACACGCAGCGGGCAGGGGGCGGGGTGATACAGAGCGGGTAGGGGGCGGGATCACACGGAGCGGGCAGGGGGCGGGGTCACACGCAGCGGGCAGGGGGCGGGATCACACAGAGCGAGCAGGGGTCGGGGTGATACAGAGCGGGGAGGGGGTGGAGTCACACAGAGCGAAAAGTTGGCGGAGTCGCACTGAGCCGGGATGAGGCGGAGTCACACAGTCCGGGGAAGGGGCGGATTCGCTCAGAGCAGGGAGTGGGCGGAGTCACACAGAGTGGGGAGGGGGCGGAGTCACACGGAGTGGGGAGGAGGCGGAGTCACACAGAGTGCGGAGGGGGCGGAGTCACACAGAGCAGGCAGGAGGCAGGGTGACACAGAGCGGGCAGGGGGCGGAGTCACACAGAGCGGGCAGGGGGCAGGGTGACACAGAGCGGGCAGGGGGCCGGGTCACACAGAGCAGGGAGGAGGTGGGGTGATACAGAGTGTGCAGGGGGCGGGGATAGACAGAATGGGCAGGGGTTGGATTCACTGCGCCCGCAGGGCGTGGGGTCACACAGAGCGGGCAGAGGGCGGGGTCACACAGAGCGAGCAGGGGGCGAGGTGACACAGAGCGAGCAGGGGTCGGGGTAACACAGAGCGGGGAGGGGACGGGGTCACACAGAGCGAGCAGTGGTCGAGGTGATACAGAGCGTGGAGGGGGCGGAATCACACAGAGCGGGGAAGGGGCGGATTCGCTCAGAGCAGGGAGTGGGCGGAGTCACACAGAGCGGGGAGGGGGCGGAGTCAAACAGAGCGGGGAGGGGGCGGAGTCAAACAGAGTGGGGAGGAGGCGGAGTCACACAGAGTGGGGAGGGGGCGGAGTCACACAGAGCCGGCAGGGGGCGGGGTGACACAGAGTGCGCAGGGGGCGAGGTCACACAGAACGGGCAGGGGACGAGGTCACACAGAGCGGGAAGGGGGCGTGGTGACACGGAAGAGGCAGGGGTTGGAGTCGTACAGAGCGTGCATGAGGCGGGCTGACACGGAGCGGGCAGGGGCGGGGTGACACGGAGTGGGCATCCGGCGGGGATACACTGAATGGGCAGTGGTTGGAGTCACACGCAGCGGGCAGGGGGCGGGGTGATACAGAATGGGCAGGGGGCTGGGTGATACAGTGTGGGCAGGGGGCGGGGAGACACAGAACGGGCAGGGGGCGGGGTGAGACAGAGTGGGCAGGAGGCGGGGTGACACGGAGCGGGCAGGGGGCGGAGTCACACAGAGCGGAGTGGGGGCGGAGTCACACAGAGCGGGGAGGAGGCGGAGTCACACAGAGCGGGGAGGGGGCGGAGTCACACATAGCGGGGAGGGGGCGGAGTCGCAAAGAGCAGGGAGGAGGCGGAGTCACACAGAGCGGGGAGGGGGCGGAGTCGCACAGAGCAGGAAGGAGGCGGAGTGACACAGTGAGGGTAGGGGGCAGAGTCGCACAGAGCAGCGAGGGGGCGGGGTCACACAGAGCGGGGAGGGAGTGGAGTCACACAGCGGGGAGGGGACGGAGTCACACAGAGAGGGGAAGGGGCGGAGTCAGAGCGGGTAGGGGGCGGAGTCACACAGAGCGGGGAGGTGGCGGAGTCACACTGAGCGAGGAGGGGTCGTAGTCACACAGAGCGGGTAGGGGGCGGAGTCACACAGAGCGAGGAGGGGTCGTAGTCACACAGAGCGGGCAGGGGGCGGAGTCACACTGAGCGATGAGGGTCGTAGTCACACAGAGCGGGTAGGGGGCGGAGTCACACAGAGCGGGGAGGTGGCGGAGTCACACTGAGCGAGGAGGGGTCGTAGTCACACAGAGCGGGTAGGGGGCGGAGTCACACTGAGCGAGGAGGGGTCGTAGTCACACAGAGCGGGCAGGGGGCGTAGTCACACTGAGCGATGAGGGTCGTAGTCACACAGAGCGGGTAGGGGGCGGAGTCACACAGAGCGGGTAGGAGGCGGTGTCACACGGAGCGGGAAGGGGGCGGAGTCACAATGAGCGGGGAGGGGGCGAGGTCACACAGAACGCGCAGGGGGCGGGGTCAACCAGAGCGGGCAGGGGCGGGGTCACACGGAGCGGGGAGGGGGCGGAGTCACAGAGAGCGGGCAGGGGGCGGAGTCACAGAGAGCGGGCAGGTGGAGGAGACACATAGAGCGGGCAGGGGGCGGGGTGACACAGAGCGGGCAGGGGGCGGGGTCACAGGTTGGGCAGTGGGCGGGGTCACAGTGTGGGAAGCGGCGGGATCACACAGAGCGAGCAGGGGGCGGGGTCACACGGAGCGGAAAGGGTGCGGGGTCACACAGCGAGCAGGGGTCGGGGTGACACAGACGGGTAGGGGGCGGGTTCGCATGGACCGGACTGGAGACGGAGTCACACAGAGCGGACAGAGGGCGGGGTGACACAGAGCGCTCACGGGGCGGGGGTGACACAGAGCGAGCAGGTGGCGGGGTGACACACAGAGCGGGCTGGGGGCGGGGTCACAGAGAGCGGGCAGGGGGCGGGGTGATACAGAGCGAAGAGAAGTCGGAGTCGCAAAGAGCGGGGAGGGGGCGGAGTCACACAGAGCGAAGAGGGGGAGGAGTCACACAGAGCGGGGAGGGGGCGGAGTCACACAGAGCGTGGAGGGGGCGGAGTCACACAGAGCGGGATGAGCTGGAGTCACACAGAGCGAGGGGGCGGAGTCACACAGAGCGGGATGGGGCGGAGTCACACAGAGGGGCAGGGGGCGGGGTGAAACACAGCGGGCAGGCGGCGAGGTCCCACATAGCTGTCAGGGGGCGGGATGACACAAAGCGGGCAGGGGGCGGGGTGACACAGAGCGGGCAGGGGGCGGGGTGACATAGAGCGGGCAGGGGGCGAGTGCCCACAGAGCGAGGAGGGGGCAGAGGCACAGAGCGTGGAGTGAGCGGAGACACACAGAGCGGGCAGGGTGCGGGGTCACAGTGAGCGGGCAAGTGGCGGGGATACAGAGCGAGGAGGGTTGTAGTCACACAGAGCGGGGAGGGGGCGGAGTCACACAGAGCGGGGAGGGGGCGGAGTCACACAGAGCGAGGAGGGTCGTAGTCACACAGCGGCGAGGGTCGTAGTCACACAGAGCGGGGAGTGTCGGAGTCACACAGAGCGGGGAGGTGTCGGAGTCACACAGAGCGAGGAGAGGGCGGGGTAACACAGAGCGGGGAGGGTCCGGCGTCACAGAGTGGGAATGGGGCGGAGTCACACAGAGCGGGAAGCGGGCGGAGTCACACAAAGCGAGGAGAGGGCGGGGTCACACAGAGCGGGGAGGTGTCGGAGTCACACAGAGCGAGGAGAGGGCGGGGTAACACAGAGCGGGGAGGGTCCGGCGTCACAGAGTGGGAATGGGGCGGAGTTACACAGAGCGGGAAGCGGGCGGAGTCACACAAAGCGAGGAGAGGGCGGGGTCACACAGAGCGGGGAGGTGTCGGAGTCACACAGAGCGGGGACGGGCCGGAGTCACACAGAGCGGGGTGGAGGCGGAGTCACACATAGCGGGGAGGGGGCGGAGTCACACAGAGTGGAGAGTGGGTGGAGTCACACTGAATGGAAAGGGGGCGGAGTCACACAGAGCGAGGGTGGGGAGGAGTCACACAGAGCGTGTGGGCTCGAAGTCACACTGAGCGGGGAGGGGGCGGAGTCACTCAGAGCGAGGATGGGGCGGAGTCACACAGAGCGTGCAGGGGGCGGGGTCACAGTGAGCGGGCAAGTGGCGGGGATACAGAACGAGGAGGGTCGTAGTCACGATGGAGCGGAGTCACACAGAGCGGGAAGCGGGCGGAGTCACACAGAGCGAGGAGAGGGCGGGGTCACAGAGCGGGGAGGGGCCGGATTCACACAGAGCGGGGTGGAGGCGGAGTCACATAGCGGGGAGGGGGCGGAGTCACACAGAGCGGGAAGCGGGCGGAGTCACACAGAGCGAGGAGAGGGCGGGGTCACACAGAGCGGGGAGGGGCCGGAGTCACACAGAGCGGGGTGGAGGCGGAGTCACATAGCGGGGAGGGGGCGGAGTCACACAGAGCGAGCAGGCGGCGGAGTCACACAGAGCGTGGAGGGGGCGGAGTCACACAGTGGAGAGTGGGCGGAGTCACACAGAATGGAAAGGGGGCAGAGTCACTCAGAGCGGGGAGGGGTCGGAGTCACACTGAGCGGGGAGGGGGCGGAGTCTCACAGAGCGAGGAGGGGGAGGTGTCACAAAGAGCAGGAAGGGGGCGGAGTCACACAGAGCGGGGAGGGGACGGGGTGACACAGAGCTGGGAGGAGGCCGGGTGCCACAGATTGCACAGGGGGTGGGGTGACACAGAGCGGGTTGGGGGCGGGAACACACATTGCGGGCAGGGGCGGGGTCACATTAAGCTGGCAGGGGGCGGGATCACACAGAGCGGGCAGGGGGCGCGGTGCCACCGATCGAGGAGGGGGCGGGGTCACACTGACCGGGCATGGGGCGGAATGACACAGCGCGGGCAGGGGGCGGGTGACAGAGCGGACAGGGGGCGGGGTGACAGAGCAGACAGGGGGCGGGGACATATAGAGCGGGTAGGGGCGGGGTCACAGAGCGGGTAGGGGGCGGGGACACACAGATAGGTCAAGGGGCGGGGTGACACTGAACGCTGAGGGCGGGATAACACAGCAAGTTGGAGGCGTGGTTACACTGAGAGGGCATTGGGTAGGGTGACACACAGCGTGCAGGTGTCGGGGTGACACAGAGCAGACAGGGGGCGGGGACATATAGAGCGGGTAGGGGGCGGAGACACAGAGCGGCAGGGGGCGGAGACACACAGAGCAGGCAGGGGGCGGAGTCACAGAGAGCGGGGAGGGGGAGGAGTCACACAGAGCGAGGAGGGGCCGGAACAACACAGAGCGAGGAGGGGGCGGAGTCACACAGAGAGGAGAGGGGGCGGTGTCACACAGAACGGGGAGGAGGTGTAGTCACACGGAGCGGGGAGAGGGCGGGGTGACACAGAGGAGGCAGGGGGCGGAGACCCACAGAGCAGGCAGGGGGCGGAGTCACAGTGAGCGGGCATGGGGCGGGGTGATACAGAGCGAGGAGGGTCGTAGTCACGCAGAGCGGGGAGGGGGCGGAGTCACAGTGCGGGAATGGGGCGGAGTCACAGAGCGGGAAGGGTGGGGAGTGACACAGCGGGGAGGGTCGGGATGACACAGAGCGGGCAGCGGGCGGGGTGACACAGAGCGGGCAGTGGGCGGGGTCACACAGAGGGGGAAGGGGGCGGGGTGACACAGAGCGGGGACAGGCCGAGTTGACACGGAATCCGCAGGGCTCTGGGGTTTTAGCGAGACCGAAGGGAGCGGGATTAAAGAGTGCGCGCAGGGGGCGGGGCCACAGAGAGCGGGCAGGGAGGGGTGACACAGAGCGGGCAGGGGGCGGGGTGACACAGAGCGGGCAGGGGGCGGGGTGATAAAGAGCGAGCATGAGGCGGGGCGACACAGAGCGGGCAGTGGGCGGGGTGACACAGAGCTGTCAGGGGGCGGGGTCACACAGAGCGGGCAGGGGGCGGGGTCACACAGAGCGGGCAGGGGATGGGGTCACAGAGAGCGGGCAGGGTGGCAGGGGTGATAAAAAGCGGGCAGGGGGCGGGGTAACACAGAGCGGGCAGGGGGCGGGGTGATAAAGAGCGCACAGGGGGCGGGGGTGATACACAGGGGGCAGGGGTCAGGTGGCAGGGGGCGGGGTCACACAGAGCGGGCAGTGGGCGAGGCCACACAGAGCGGGCAGGGGGCGGTGTCACACTGTGCGGTCAGAGGGCGGGGTGATAAAGAGTGCTCAGGGGGCGGGGTCACAAATAGCGAGGAGGGGGCGGAGACACACAGAGCGGGCAGGGGGTGGAGTCAATCAGAGCGGGGAGGGGGCGGAGTCACACAGAGCGGAAATGGGGCGGAGTCACACACAGCGGGAAGCGGGAGGAGTCACACAGAGCGAGGAGAGGGCGGGGTCACACAGAGCGAGGAGTGGGAGGAGTCACAAAGAGCAGGGACGGGACGGTGTCACACAGAGCGGGGAGGGGGCGGAGTCACACAGAGCGGGGGGGCGGAGTCACACAGAGCGGGGAGGAGGCGGAGTCACACACAGCGGGAAGTGGGAGGAGTCACACAGAGCGAGGAGGGGGCGGAGTCACACAGAGCGGGGAGTGGGAGGAGTCACAAAAAGCAGGGAAGGGGCGGTGTCACACAGAGCGGGGATGGGACGGAGTCACACAGACCGGGCAGGGTCGGGGTCACACAGAGCGGGCAGGGGACGGGGTCACAGAGAGCCAGGAGGGGGCGGGGTGACAGAGAGCGGGCAAGTGGCGGGGTGCCACAGAGCGAGGAGGGGGTGGGGTCACACAGACCGGGCAGGGGGCGGGGTGACACAGAACGAGGAGGGGGTGGGGTGATACAGACCGGGCAGGGGGCGGGGTCACACAGAGCGGACAGGGGGCGGGGACACATACAGCGGACAGGTGGCGGGTTCACAGAGAGAGAGCTGGGGGCGGGGACACACAGAGCGGTCAAGGGGAGGGGTGACACTGTGCGCGCAGGGGGCGCGGACACACAGAGCGGTCAAAGGGCGGGGTGACACAGTTAAGGCTGAGGGCGGGGTGAACAGCAAGTTGGAGGCGTGATTACACAGAGCGGGCAGGGGCGGGGTGACACAGAGCGGATGGAGGCGGGATCACAGATTGGGCAGTGGGCGGGGTCACTGTGTGGTAAGGGGGCGGGGTCACAGAGCGAGTAGTGGGCGGGGTGACACAAAACATGCAGGGGGCGGGGTCACACGGAGCGAGCCGGGGGAGGGGTCACACAGAACGGGCAGGGGCCGGGGTCACACAGAGGGGACATGGGGCCGGGTGACACAGAGTGATCAGGGTGCGGGGTGACAGAGCGTGCAGGGGGCGGAGTCACACAGAGCGTGCAGGGGGCGGAGTGTCACAGAGCGGGCAGGGGGCGGGGTCGCTTAGAGCGGGCAGGGGGCGTGGTCGCACAGTGCGGGCAGGGGGCGGGGTGATTAAGGGCGGGCAGCGGGTGGGTTGACATAGAGCGTGCAGGAGGCGGAGTCACACAGAGCGGACAGGGGCGGGGTCACATAGTGTGGGCAGGGGTCGGGGTGTCACGGAATCCGCGGGGATGTGGGGTTTTACGGAGCGCTCAGGGGTCGGGGTCACAGAGAGCGGAGAGGGGGCGGGGTGACACATAGCGGGCAGCAGGCGGTGTCACAGAGAGCGGAAAGTGGGCGGAGTCACAGAGCGAGGAAGGGGCGTCGTCACACAGCGCAGCGAGGGGGCGGTATCACACAGAGCGGGGAGTGGGCGGAGTCACAGAGAGCGAGGAAGGGGCGACGTCACACAGAGCAGGGAGGGGGCGGAGTCACACAAGGCGGGGAGGGGGCGGGGTCACACTGAACGGGCAGGGGGCGGAGTCACATAGAGCGGGGAGGGGGCGGAGTCACACAGTGCGGGGAGGGGGCCGGGTCACACAAAGCGTGGAGGGGGCCGGGTCACACAAAGCGTGGAGGGGGCGGTGTCACATAGAGCGGTTAGTGGGCGATGTCACACAGAGCGGGGAGGGGGCGGGGTCACACAGAGCGTGGAGGGGGCGGTGTCATACAGTGCGGGAAAGGGGCGGAGTCACACAGAGCGGTGTGGGGGTGCAGTCACACAGAGCGGGTAGTGGGCGGTGTCACACAGAGCCGGGAGGGGACGGGGTCATACAGAGTGGGGAGGGGGCGGAAACACAGAGAGCGAGGGGGGCGGTGTCACAGAGTGCGGTAAGGGGGCGGGGTCACACAGAGCGGACAGGGGTCGGGGTGACACAGAGCGCGCAGGGGCGGGGTGACACAGAGCGGGCAGGGGCAGGGGTGACAAGGAGCAAGCAAGTGGCGGGGTCACACGGAGCGAGAAGGGGGCGGGGTGACAGAGCAGGCAGGGGCGGCATCAAAGAGCGGGGAGGGGGCGGGGACACACAGAGCGGGCAGGGGGCGGGGTGACACACAGCGGGCAGGGGGCGGGGTCACACAGAGCGGGCAGGGGATGGGGTCACAGAGAGCGGGCAGGGTGGCGGGGGAGATAAAGAGCGGGCAGGGGGCGGGGTGACACAGAGCGGGCAGGGGGCGGGGTGATAAAGAGCGCACAGGGGGCGGGGTGATACAGAGCGGGCAGGGGGCAGGTGGCAGGGGGCGGGGTCACAGAGCGGGCAGTGGGCGAGGCCACACAGAGCGGGCAGGCGGCGGTGTCACACTGTGCGGTCAGGGGGCGGGGTGATAAAGAGTGCTCAGGGGGCGGGGTCACAAATAGCGAGGAGGGGGCGGAGACACACAGAGCGGGCAGGGGGTGGAGTCACTCAGAGCGGGGAGGGGGGCGGAGTCACACAGAGCGGAAATGGGGCGGAGTCACACACAGCGGGAAGCTGGAGGAGTCACACAGAGCGAGGAGAGGGCGGGGTCACACAGAGCGGGGAGTGGGAGGAGTCACAAAGAGCAGGGACGGGGCGGTGTCACACAGAGCGGGGAGGGGGCGGAGTCACACAGAGCGGGGGGGGCGGAGTCACACAGAGCGGGGAGGAGGCGGAGTCACACACAGCGGGAAGTGGGCGGAGTCACACAGAGCGGGGAGTGGGAGGAGTCACAAAAAGCAGGGAAGGGGCGGTGTCACACAGAGCGGGGATGGGACGGAGTCACACAGACCGGGCAGGGTCGGGGTCACACAGAGCGGGCAGGGGGCGGGGTCACACAGAGCCAGGAGGGGGCGGGGTGACAGAGAGCGGGCAAGTGGCGGGGTGCCACAGAGCGAGGAGGGGGTGGGGTCACACAGACCGGGCAGGGGGCGGGGTGACACAGAACGAGGAGGGGGTGGGGTGATACAGACCGGGCAGGGGGCGGGGTCACACAGAGCGGACAGGGGTCGGGGTGACACAGAGCGCGCAGGGGCGGGGTCACACAGAGCGGACAGGGGTCGGGGTGACACAGAGCGCGCAGGGGCGGGGTGACACAGAGCGGGCAGGGGCAGGGGTGACAAGGAGCGGGCAGGTGGCGGGGTCACACGGAGCGAGAAGGGGGCGGGGTGACAGAGCAGGCAGGGGCGGCATCAAAGAGCGGGGAGGGGGCGAGGACACACAGAGCGGGTAGGGGGCGGGGTCACATGGAGCGGTCAGGGGGCGGGGTCACACAGAGCGGGCAGGGGGCGGAGTTTGACAACGAAAACAGGGGGCGTGGTGACACAAGCGGTCAGGGGGACAAGGAGCGGTCAGGGGGCGGGGTGATACAGAGCGGGCAGGGGCCTGGGTGATACAGACCGGTCAGTGGGCGTGGTCGCACAGGGACGGCCGGGGGCGGGGTCGCAGAGAGCCGGCAGGGGGCGGGGTCGCACAGAACCGGCAGGGGGCCAGTTCTCACAGCGACGGCAAGGGGCAGGGTATCACACAGCCATCAGGGGGCGGGGTCGCACAGAGCCGGCCGGAAGCGGGGTCACACTGAGCCGGCCGGGGGCGGGGTCGCACTGAGCCGGCAGTGGGCGGGGTTGCACAAGACGGCAGGGGCCGGGGTCACACAGAGCCGACAGGGGTTGGGGTCGCACTAAACCGTCAGGGGGCGGGGTCGCACAGAGTCGGCAGGGGGCGGGGTCACATAGAGCGGGCAGGGGGCGGAGTCACACAGAGCGGGCAGGGGGCGGGGTCACACAGGGCGGGCAGGGGGCGGGGTCACACAGAGCGGGCAGGGGGCGGGGTCACACAGAGCGGGCAGGGGGCGGGGTCACACAGAGCGGGTTTTGCCTCATAAGACAAAGCCCATCGTCCCAGGAATCAGCCCAGTGAACCTCCTCTGAACTGTCTCTAAAGCGGTTATATCTATTTCCAAATAAGGAGCCCACATCTCTACGCAGTACTCCAGCTGCAGACATCTCCCCCTATTCCAAGCTGCTATGCAGTCATGGACCATCCCGGATGCATCCCAGCTGTCAGTATACATGCTCCCCCTCTTGCCTTTCGCCACTTTGGGGGCCTCTATAAGGGCAATTAATTTGGCTACCTGAGCTGACAGGGCCCCTTCTAATCCCCCTTTTAAGACAGCCTCTTCGTTCTGCTCTACGACTGTCCACCCCAGTCCCAAACTGCCCGTTTATGTATCTTCTAGATCCATCCACAGAGAGGATCAAATCTGGGTTCTCAAGTGGCTCATCAGAGATGCCCCCTCCCCCTTCCAGCTCTTGGTCTAATCTCATCCGACATTGGTGTGGGTCCCCTGCGGATATCCTCCCGTCTGCTGGATTAACTTTAGTATTCCTTATGGTCTGTACTGCCTTATCCTTGGGTAGTAACACAGCTTCCCATGTCTCCCGCCTGGACTCTCTCACAGCTTCCAGTTCCCCAATGCTTAACAAAGCCGGGCCCGGCGTCTGGGATCACCCAGCAGGGCCGGGCCTGGTGTCTGGGATCAACCGGCAGGGCCGGGCCTCATGTCTGGGATTGCCTGGTGAGGCTGGGCCCAGCGTCTGAGATTGCCTGGTGAGGCTGGGCCCGGTGTCTGGGATTGCCTGGTGAGGCTGGGCCCGGTGTCTGGGATTGCCTGGTGAGGCTGGGCCCGGTGTCTGGGATTGCCTGGTGAGGCCGTGCCTGGTGTCTGGGATCGCCGAGCGGTGCTGGGCCCGGTGTCTGGGATCGCCTGGTGAGGCTGGGCCCGGTGTCTGGGATTGCCTGGTGAGGCTGGGCCCGGTGTCTGGGATTGCCTGGTGAGGCTGGGCCTGGTGTCTGGGATCGCCTGGTGGGGCTGTGCCTGGTGTCTGGGATTACCCAGCAAGGCCATGCCTGGTGTCTGGGATCGCCTGGTGAGGCCGGGCCTGGTGTCTGGGATCGCCTGGTGGGGCTGTGCCTGGTGTCTGGAATCGCCGAGCGGGGCTGGGCCCGGTGTCTGGGATCGCCTGGTGAGGCCG
Source organism: Isurus oxyrinchus (assembly GCA_026770705.1). Taxonomy (NCBI): domain Eukaryota; kingdom Metazoa; phylum Chordata; class Chondrichthyes; order Lamniformes; family Lamnidae; genus Isurus; species Isurus oxyrinchus. The sequence goes on from JANJGN010000043.1 coordinate 3,197,386, forward strand.
TGCCTGGTGTCTGGGATCGCCGAGCGGTGCTGGGCCCGGTGTCTGGGATCGCCTGGTGAGGCCGGGACTGGGCCTGGTGTCTGGGATCACTTGGTGAGGCCGTGCCTGGTGTCTGGGATCACCGAGCGGGGCTGGGCCCGGTGTCTGGGATCGCCTGGTGAGGCCGGGACTGGGCCTGGTGTCTGGGATCACCTGGTGAGGCCTGGCCCGGTGTCTGGGATTGCCTGGTGAGGCTGGGCCTGGTGTCTGGGATCACCTGGTGAGTCCGGGCCTGGGCCTGGTGTCTGGGATTGCCTGGTGAGGCCGGGACTGGGCCTGGTGTCTGGGATCACCTGGTGAGGCCTGGCCCGGTGTCTGGGATTGCCTGGTGAGGCTGGGCCTGGTGTCTGGGATCACCTGGTGAGTCCGGGCCTGGGCCTGGTGTCTGGGCTCGCCTGGTGAGGCCGGGCCTGGGCCTGGTGTCTGGGATCACCCAGCAGGCCTGGGCCTGGTGTCTGGGATCACCTGGTGAGGCCGGGACTGGTGTCTGGTGTCTGGGAGCGCCCAGTGGGCCTGGGCCTGGTGTCTGGGATCACCCAGCGGGCCTGGGTCTGGTGTCTGGGATCGCCCAGCGGGCCTGGGCCTGGTGTCTGGGATCGCCTGGTGAGGCCAGGCTAAGTCCACCCTGGTACAATCGCATAAACTGTACACGGTCTCGGTTCGGCGGAATCGGATTGAGTATGAATAAAAACGTACTCACACTGTGACTCGTCCCGGTTCCCCGTTGGTGTCCTGTGTCCTTTGTACCCTGCTCACTGCGCCAAGTGAAAGGTCCGAGGAACACTCTGGTACAAAATTTCAACACTTGGAGTCCAGATGCAATATTCAAGTGGTTCCTTTATTACGCACGCGAGGAGCAAACGCTGGGCAGTCCAGATGCTTCTCCACCGAGGTTCAAATGAGCACAGTTTATATATTTTTTACTATCAGTTACAACTTAATGGTATGAGTTAAACAAAGGCCACAGCACAATAACAAACCCCCCCCCCCAGGACCCCCTCCAACTCAGTGGGCTCATAATTGTGATCTTGTACAGTAATTGCAGTGCTGAGACTGGGCATTGTCCTTTTGAGAGACAGCAAAGAATGTATGTTTGTTCTATACGAAAGGTTTACAGGGGCTGACCGGATGTGGTCCGAGGCTATCAGATGGCGTTAAATGGCCTTCCCTGTTTCTCGATCGAGTTATCCCGTCCGTGTCCCCGCCCGAGTGTGACTCCCACTTCCGAATTGCAAACTTACGGCCGAGCCCTTTGTGCAAGTTTTTAGCTTTCGTGTAAGGCTGTGATTGTCTGTGTATGCTTTGGCAATCGAGCTGCTGCTCCTGGCTGGCACTTTAAAATAAATCCAAATTTTCTGCACCTTGAAATTCATGCCAATTGTTGTCAAAAGCCTTTTAAAATAAAAATTCGCTTTTGAGAGCTTTATCAAGAACCAAACTCAAATTTTTAAACTTTGTAAACCGTAATTTACACTATCAAAACTAAGACTCTTTTCCAAGTGTCAAAATTTGTATCCAGATTAGAATCCCATATGTTTATCTACATGCTCTTTATCTTTGGATAGCATCCTCTTTATTCAAAAGTAACTTGTTAAATTACGCTGCACTTTACATCTCAAGGTTATCCCAAATTCAAATGACACTGCTTTTGGAATGCAGGTTTCGTTCAATACTGAATTCATCTCTTCAAAAGAAACCCCTTTTTTATCCAGTGGAACCACCTAGACCATGTGTTTGTGTCTTTCGGTTTTCCAGGAATCCTTTTGAATCTCGGGTAATGTGTTTTGTCCCCCTCAGAATTTTCGAGTAACAACTCGTGTGTATCAATCCCAATCAGCTTGGAAACTGGTGATGACTAGTCTGCAAGGGTTGGTTCATCTCAAACAAAGGCAAGCCCTGTTTTATCATTACAATACCTTCAAATTGTGATTTTTGCCAGAAATCTCAACTCAAACCTTTTACTCAAAACTTTGGAATGTATGAGTTTACTTTTCCTTTAACCCAATATGGGGCTTTTGGCTCTAAAGTGCTGAACCACACACACAAATGACAACTTAAGGAAGAAAATACATTAAAAGCTTACATACAAATGCTTCCTTGTATATAAAGGTATGAATCTATATTCCTATAGTATTGAACTTAACTCAAAACGAAACTTCAAGTAGCAGTGGGGCGAATAAAGGGATCTTGGACCTTTCGGGACAATCAAACTGACTGAAGCTCAGATTTCCTCTGCTGTTGCCTGTCACTGCTCACTAACTACCCTAGGTGTACCCCCTTTCTCTCTCTCTCTCTCTCTTCAGCACAAACAGCTCTTGAAAATTAGATCAATGCATTTCTTTTAAGTTACAAAAATTCAGGAGGGGACTTTCAGGTTCCCAATACCCTTCCACATATTCCCAATATCTGTTGGAGGGCCCCGGGAGAAATGGATCTGCCACTGTGATCAGCGCAACTCGACCGAGATGTTTCTGGATTAGTTGAGTTTGTTGCAGATACAGACTCAGAATGAGTACTGTAGCTTTGTCAGATTTATCATTAGTCTGAGCTCTCCACCGCTCCTTGGAGTGAAACGGTGGGGCAATCGGCTGCCAACCTTGCTGTTTCATTTTGCTGATCAGCTTTCTACGCTTCCTGGCGAGGTGAAGGGACCTGGTTCCATCACCCCACTCCCCCATTCTGTAATGAACGAGAGTTCAATTTTCTCAGTCAAACTCACATTCACACATTAAACGGGGACCCCTAGTTCCCCGAGACACCCCACCTCCCGAGGCTCACTTGCCTCAACAGTCCACCTGAGTCTGCCTGGCCGAAATGTTCGGATCCGCCCTATTAGGCCTCTGTACTGGTCCGACGTGAACAACCGGCGAGTATCTTTCAAAATGAAAGCACTCACCAGATCATTGTTCTGCCTTCACAGAGGTCCAGGCGAATCCTACCGACTACGCCAACTGAAGAAGGTACACCATCTGATCCCGCAACTACTGCGCAGGCCAGTAGAAGGGGAGAAGTTACACTCTCCGATCACACAGCGACTACAGAGACTCAGGCTTCCTTTAACCAGTTTTATTCAAGCATATGCAAGGGAGCCGCAATCATTCCTAAGAATGAAGACCGAGCTCCCTGATTGATTACATTTCATTACTTTTGGGCTTTTTTCTTATCATAAAACATTTGAGTACATTTGAATACATCCAATCAGTAACCAACACACCAGTCCCATGCTAACTCTATCCTATCGAGTACATAAACATGCGATTTTGCTAACTAATTATTCTCAACGATGTATATATAATTAGATTGTCCAATCAAAATTATACCACATACACAAAGACCTTGGTCCTCACAACACAAGATTGTGTTTCATCAAAGCCCCCTCTTTGTCTATTGTATGTCTTCCCATATCTAAGCTAAAACCATCTGCCCCTTCCCTATGTGAGAGGGGAGTACACTTACTCTAATTTATGTCCCACTTGTGTCTCCAGTGTGACTCTCAAGATGGTGCAATATTCATCTGCTAATCTTCAACTCTTGACATGTTTGCAACCATGTCTGCCTGGAAATTTTAAGCATTTTTCAATAAATTCTTACTGTACTTTCACACACCTCGGGCAGTCAGGGATTGTGGGGAAGGGAGGAGAGGCTGGGGATCTTTAAACAATCCTGACACACTCGTTCTGTGTCCCAGTCTCTCTTCAGGAACAATATTTCTCAATATCAGCTGCCTTGACGCAGGGCAGTGCCCTTTTCTCACAGATGGAAGGGAAGTGATCGGTACAAATGACATCATTCCAGTCGGTTGTTCTGATAATGGCGCAGTTTTCAGTACCACCCACATTATTCGGTTCACCCTGACCCCATTGAGTAAAACTGGGAAATGGGGAAATAAAAAATACTGATAAAAATCCGACACATTCCTGCACAGAATCAACAAGATTCCTACAGCCCTGTACAAATCCCCAACTAATCCCACTGTCACACTCTCTCCCCATAGCCCTGTATCAATCCCCAACTAATCCCACGGTCCCACTCTCTCCCCATAGCCCTGTATCAATCCCCAAACTAATCCCACTGTCCCGCTCTCTCCCCATAGCCCTGTATCAATCCCCACACTAATCCCACTGTCCCACTCTCTCCCCATAGCCCTGTACAAATCCCCAACTAATCCGACTGTCCCACTCTCTCCCCATAGCCCTGTATCAATCCCCAAACTAATCCCACTGTCCCACTCTCTCCCCATAGCCCTGTATCAGTCCCAAACTAATCCCACTGTCCCGCTCTCTCCCCATAGCCCTGTATCAATCCCAAACTAATCCCACTGTCCCCTCTCTCCCCATAGCCCTGTATCAATCCCAAACTAATCCCACTGTCCAACTCTCTCCCCATAGCCCTGTATCAATCCCAAACTAATCCCACTGTCCCGGCTCTCTCCCCATAGTCCTGTATCAATCCCCAAACTAATCCCACTGTCCCACTCTCTCCCCATAGCCCTGTACAAATCCCAAACTAATCCCACGGTCCCACTCTCTCCCCATAGCCCTGTATCAATCCCCAAACTAATCCCACTGTCCCGACTCTCTCCCCATAGCCCTGTATCAATCCCCAAACTAATCCCACTGTCCTCACTCTCTCCCCATAGCCCTGTATCAATCCCCAAACTAATCCCACTGTCCCGCGCTCTCCCCATAGCCCTGTATCAATCCCAAATTAATCCCACTGTCCAGCTCTCTCCCCATAGCCTTGCATCAATCCCAAACTAATCCCACTGTCCCACTCTCTCCCCATAGCCCTGTACCAATCCCCAAATTAATCCCACTGCCCCAATCGCTCCCCTTAGCCCTGTATTAATCCCAAACTAATCCCATTGCCCCACAGTCTCCTGATAGCCCTGTGTCAATTACCAAACTAATCCCACTGTCCCACTCTCTCTCCATAGCCCTGTACCAATCGCAAACTAATCCCACGGCCCCACACTCTCCCCCCAGCCCTGTATCAATCCCAAACTAATCCCACTGCCCCACTCTCTCCCCATAGCCCTGTATCTATCCCAAACTAATCCCACTGTCCCCTCTCTCCCCATAGCCTTGTATCAATCCCCAAACTAATCCCACTGCCTCACTCTCTCCCCATAGCCCTGTATCAATCCCAAACTAATCCCACTGCCCCAATCACTCCCCTTAGCCCTGTATTAATCCCAAACTAATCCCACTGGCCCACAGTCTCCCGATAGCGCTGCATCAATTATCAAACTAATCCCACTGTCCCAATCACTCCCCATGGCCCTGTATCAATCCCCAAGTAATCCCAGTGTCCTGCTCTCTCCCCACAGCCCTGTATCAATCCTCAAACTAATCCCACTGCCCCACTCTCTCCCCACAGCCCTGTATCACCCCCCCAAACTAATCCCACTGTTCTGCTCTCTCCCCATAGCCCTGTATCAATCCCCAAACTAATCCCACTGTCTCACTCTCTCTCCATAGCACTGTATCAATCGCAAACTAATCCCACGGCCCCACACTCTCCCCACAGCCCTGTATCAATCCCAAACTTATCCCACTGTCCAGCTCTCTCCCTATTGCCCTGTGTCAATCCCAAACTAATCCCACTGTCCGACTCTCTCCCCATAGCCCTGTATCAATCCCAAACTAATCCCACTGTCCTGCATTCTCCCCATAGCACTGTATCAATCCCCAAACTAATCCCAATGTCCCACTCTCTCCCCATAGCGCTGTATCAACCAACAAACTAATCCCACTGTCCTGCTCTCTCTCCATTGCCCTGCGTCAATCCGAAACTAATCCCACTGTCCCAATCTCTCCCCATAGCCCTGTATCAATCCCAAACTAAGCCCACGGTCCCACTCTTTCCCCATAGCTCTGTATCAACCCCAAACTAATCCCACTTCCAGCGCTCTCCCCATAGCCTGTACAAATCCCAAACTACTCCCACTGTCCTGCTCTCTCCCCATAGCCCTGTACAAATCCCAAACTACTCCCACTGTCCTGCTCTCTCCCCATAGCCCTGTATAAATCCCAAACTAATCCCAACTGTCCCACATTCTCCCCATAGCCCTGTACAAATCCAAAACTAACCCCACTGTCCCCCTCTCTCTCCATGTGAAGCCGGGCCTCACCTCACTGGGGTCCCATCCACCCATGTCCAATTTCCTTCACTATCTCGATCTGTTAGTCCGATCCAGTAATACCCAGGATTGTTCTTGATAGATTTCTCTATGAAATTCTGCAGCAGATACAATGATGGAATGTGATCAGTTAGTATGACTGCCTTAATTCACACACACACACACACACACACACACACACAAACACACACACACACACACACACACACACACACACACAGACACACACACACACACACACACACACACACACACACACACACACACACACACACACACACACACACACACACACACACACACACACACACACACACACACAACTGATACCCAAAATACCCCAAACCCTTTCTCAGGAAATTCTCCCTCCTTCCCTCTGATTAAATATCGGGAAGCCTGAAGCTGTTGTTTTCCATCTCTGTTCCAAACTCCATTCCCGAGTTACTGACTCCATCGTGGGACTCCCTGAGTCTGACCCAGACTGTTCAGAATCCTGGGATCGTGTTTAACCTGGAGATGGGATTCCCACCTCATATCCACATCGTCACCAAGACTGCCTCTTCCCAACTCCGTAACATCGCCCAGTACCACCCCGGTCTCAGCTCATCGACTGCTGAAACCCTCATCCATGTAGTGTAGAGGGAGCTTTACTCTGTATCTAACTCTGTGCTGTACCTGTCCTGGGAGTGTTTGATGGGGACACTGTAGAGGGAGCTTTACTCTGTATCTAACCCCGTGCTGTACCTGTCCTGGGAGTGTTTGATGGGGACAGTGTAGAGGGAGCTTTACTCTGTATCTAACCCCGTGCTGTACCTGTCCTGGGAGTGTTTGATGGGGATGGTGTAGAGGGAGCTTTACTCTGTATCTTACCCCGTGCTGTACCTGTCCTGGGTGTGTTTGATGGGGACGGTGTAGAGGAAGCTTTACTCTGTATCTAACCCCATGCTATACCTGTGCTGGGAGTTTATGATGGGAACGGTGTAGAGGGAGCTTTACTCTGTATCTAACCCCGTGCTGTACCTGTCCTGGGAGTGTTTGATGGGGACGGTGTAGAGGGAGCTTTACTCTGTATCTAACCCCGTGCTGTACCTGTCCTGGGAGTGTTTGATGGGGACAGTGTAGAGGAAGCTTTACTCTGTATCTAACCCCGTGCTGTACCTGTGCTGGGAGTGTTTGATGGGGACAGTGTAGAGGGAGATTTACTCTGTATCTAACCCCGTGCTGTACCTGTCCTGGGAGTGTTAGATGGGGACTGTGTAGAGGGAGCTTTACTGTGTACCTAACCCCATGCTGTATCTGTCCTGGGAGTGTTTGATGTGGACAGTGTAGAGGGAGCTTTACTCTGTATCTAACCTCGTGCTGTACCTGTCCTGGGAGTGTTTGATGGGGACAGTGTAGAGGGAGCTTTACTCTGTATCTAACCTCGTGCTGTACCTGTCCTGGGAGTGTTTGATGGGGACAGTGTAGAGGGAGCTTTACTCTGTATCTAACCTCGTGCTGTACCTGTCCTGGGAGTGTTTGATGGGGACAGTGTAGAGGGAGCTTTACTTTGTATCTAACCCTGTGCTGTCCCTGTATTGGGAGTGTTTGATGGGGACGGTGTAGAGGGAGATTTACTCTGTATCTAACCCCGTGCTGTACCTGTCCTGGGAGTGTTTGATGGGGACAGTGTAGAGGGAGCTTTACTCTGTATCTAACCCCGTGCTGTACCTGTCCTGGGAGTGTTTGATGGGGATGGTGTAGTAGTAGCTTTACTCTGTATCTAACCCCGTGCTGTACCTGTCCTGGGAGTGTTTGATGGGGACAGTGTAGAGGGAAGCTTTACTCTGTATCTAACCCCGTGCTGTACCTGTCCTGGGAGTGTTTGATGGGGACAGTGTAGAGGAAGCTTTACTCTGTATCTAACCCCGTGCTGTACCTGTGCTGGGAGTGTTTGATGGGGACAGTGTAGAGGGAGATTTACTCTGTATCTAACCCCGTGCTGTACCTGTCCTGGGAGTGTTAGATGGGGACTGTGTAGAGGGAGCTTTACTGTGTACCTAACCCCATGCTGTATCTGTCCTGGGAGTGTTTGATGTGGACAGTGTAGAGGGAGCTTTACTCTGTATCTAACCTCGTGCTGTACCTGTCCTGGGAGTGTTTGATGGGGACAGTGTAGAGGGAGCTTTACTCTGTATCTAACCTCGTGCTGTACCTGTCCTGGGAGTGTTTGATGGGGACAGTGTAGAGGGAGCTTTACTCTGTATCTAACCTCGTGCTGTACCTGTCCTGGGAGTGTTTGATGGGGACAGTGTAGAGGGAGCTTTACTTTGTATCTAACCCTGTGCTGTCCCTGTATTGGGAGTGTTTGATGGGGACGGTGTAGAGGGAGATTTACTCTGTATCTAACCCCGTGCTGTACCTGTCCTGGGAGTGTTTGATGGGGACAGTGTAGAGGGAGCTTTACTCTGTATCTAACCCCGTGCTGTACCTGTCCTGGGAGTGTTTGATGGGGATGGTGTAGTAGTAGCTTTACTCTGTATCTAACCCCGTGCTGTACCTGTCCTGGGAGTGTTTGATGGGGACAGTGTAGAGGGAACTTTACTCTGTATCTAACCCCGTGCTGTACCTGTCCTGGGAGTGTTTGATGGGGACGGTGTAGAGGGATATTGTCTCTCTATCTCACTCTGACTGATTCATTTGTCATTCTCACCTGTTCCTGTTCTGTATTTATGATGATGAGGTGTGAAGTTTGGGATTCACATCGTAGTTTTGCCGAGTCCCAGTTCACCTTATCCGTTGAGAATCTATAACAATGATGATTATGAACTTCCCATCCGCTCGGACAGGGAGACTCTGCAGAATTATAAAGACTTAATTCAGAGAAATACATCAGGACATACGGAATAGGAGGAGGCCATTCAACCCCTCTCGTGCCTGTTACACAGGAACAGGAGGAGGCCATTCAACCCCTCTCGAGCCTGTTACACAGGAACAGGAGGAAGCCATTCAGCCCCTCTCGAGCCTGTTACACAGGAACAGGAGGAGGCCATTCAGCCCCTCTGGAGTATTTTACACCATTCTATTGGATTTGCTCTGTACCTTAACCCCCTCAGTTCCGTGACCCTCCATCCCCAACAACAATCTCTCAATCTTAGTTTTGACGTTTCCCTTTGACCTCCGGCCCCCACAGTGTATTTCGGGGTTTGGGTGGGGGGAGAGTTCCTGATTTCCGCTCCCCTTTGTGTGAAGAGGTGTTTCCTGATGTCCCCCCTGACCGTCCTGGCTCCAATTTTAACCTTCTTGCCCCTTGTTCCCGACTCCCCCTCCCCGGCTCCCCCACAACCCACCGGATCAGAGGAAATCGTTTCTCTCCATCCACCCAATCGAATCTCTTTATTGAGTGCAACGCCTCGGGTCCAGTCGCCATGGTTTCGCCTGTAGGCCTCAGGCTTCGAGTTTGGATCACCCGCCTGCATCTTATCCAATCCCTTCAATCTGTCGGACAGACCCCCCCGATCGATTCATCTCCTCGCCTGTCCCAAACTCCGGGAGGCAGAGGCCGGGATAGTGCGGACTTCCCCCGCTTGGAGATTGAGGCCCTGACTGGTGGATGGGGAGACAGGGGGTGGGGAGACAGGGGGTGGGGGTGTGGGTGGGGAGAGAGGGGTGGGGAGACAGGGGGTGGGGGTGGGGAGATAGGGGGGTGGGGGTATGGAGACCGGGGGTGGGGGGTGAGGAGACAGGGGGTGGGGATGGGGAGATAGGGGGTGGGGAGACAGGGGGAGGGGGTGATGAGACAGGGGGTGGGGGTGGGGAGATAGGGGGGGTGGGGTTGGGGAGACAGGGTGTGGGGGTGATCCCAAAGGGCCAGAGCGTGGGATGTTGTGGGAGGGGGCAGGAGAACAGCTGGCAGCTCCCACTCGCCTGAACAGTTTCTGAGGATTGAGCAGAGGGATCGCACAGCCTCGTACAATTTCTGGAACTTTCCATCCAGCTCTGTCAGGTTTCGCAGGGCAAAGGTCAAGGTCCGGTTCAGAGGGAAAGAACAACCGCACTCCTTGTTCATCTGTAGAACTGAGAAACAGAGTCAGAGTGAGTGATAGTGTGGGATATATCAGAGTGTTACAGTGAGGGGTGCGGGATATATCAGAGTGTTACAGTGAGGGGTGTGGGATATATCAGAGTGTTACAGTGTGGGGTGTGGGATATATCAGTGTGTTACAGTGAGGGGTGTGGGATATATCAGTGTGTTACAGTGAGGGGTGTGGGATATATCAGAGTGTTACAGTGAGGGGTGTGGAATATATCAGTGTTACAGTGAGGGGTGTGGGTTATATCAGTGTTACAGTGAGGGGTGTGGGATATATCAGTGTGTTACAGTGAGGGGTGTGGGATATATCAGTGTGTTACAGTGAGGGGTGTGGGATATATCAGAGTGTTACAGTGAGGGGTGTGGAATATATCAGTGTTACAGTGAGGGGTGTGGGTTATATCAGTGTTACAGTGAGGGGTGTGGGATATATCAGTGTGTTACAGTGAGGGGTGTGGGATATATCAGAGTGTTACAGTGAGGGGTGTGGGAAATATCAGAGTGTTACAGTGAGTGGTGTGGGATATATCAGAGTGTTACAGTGAGGGGTGTGGGATATATCAGAGTGTTACAGTGAGGGGTGTGGGGTATATCAGAGTGTTACAGTGAGGGGTGTGGGATATATCAGGGTGTTACAGTGAGAGATGTGGGATATATCAGTGTTACAGTGAGGTGTGTGGGATATATTAGAGTGTTACAGTGAGGGGTGTGGGATATATTAGAGTGTTACAGTGAGGGGTGTGGGAAATATCAGAGAGTTACAGTGAGGGGTGTGGGATATATCAGAGTGTTACAGTGAGGGGTGTGGGGTATATCAGAGTGTTACAGTGAGGGGTGTGGGATATATCAGAGTTTTAGAGTGAGGGGTGTGGGATATATCAGAGTGTTACAGTTAGGGGTGTGCGATATATCAGAGTTTTACAGTGAGGGGTGTGGGATATATCAGGTTGTCAACGTGAGGGGTGTGGGATATATCAGTGTGTTACAGTGAGGGGTGTGTGATATATCCAAGTGTTACAGCGAGGGGTGTGGGATATATCAGAGTGTTAGAGTGATGGGTGGGTGTTATATAAGAGTGGTACAGTGAGGGATGTGGGATATATCTGAGTGTTAGAGTGAGGGGTGTGGGATATATCAGTTTGTTACAGTGAGTGGTGTGGGATATATCAGAGTGTTACAGTGAGGGGTGTGGGATATATTAGTGTGTTACAGTGAGGGGTGTGGGATATATCAGAGTGTTAGAGTGATGGGTGGGTGTTATATAAGAGTGGTACAGTGAGGGATGTGGGATATATCTGAGTGTTAGAGTGAGGGGTGTGGGATATATCAGTTTGTTACAGTGAGTGGTGTGGGATATATCAGAGTGTTACAGTGAGGGGTGTGGGATATATTAGTGTGTTACAGTGAGGGGTGTGGGATATATCAGAGTGTTAGAGTGATGGGTGGGTGTTATATAAGAGTGGTACAGTGAGGGATGTGGGATATATCAGAGTGTTACAGTGAGTGGTGTGGGTTATATCAGAGTGTTACAGTGAAGGGTGTGGGATATATTAGACTGTTACAGTGAGGGGTGTGGGATATATCAGAGTGTTACAGTGAGGGGTGTGGGATACATCAGACTGTTACAGTGAGGGGTGTGGGATATATCAGAGTTTTACAGTGAGGGGTGTGGGATATATCAGAGTGTTACAGTGAGGGGTGTGGGATATATCAGAGTGTAACAGTGAGGGGTGTGGGATATATCAGTGTTACAGTGAGGGGTGTGGGATATATCAGTGTTACAGTGAGGGGTGTGGGATATATCAGAGTGTTACAGTGAGGGGTGTGGGTTATATCAGTGTTACAGTGAGGGGTGTGGAATATATCAGTTTGTTACAGTGAGTGGTGTGGGATATATCAGAGTGTTACAGTGAGGGGTGTGGGATATATTAGTGTGTTACAGTGAGGGGTGTGGGATAAATCAGAGTATTAGAGTGATGGGTGGGTGTTATATAAGAGTGGTACAGTGAGGGGTGAGGGATATATCAGAGTGTTACAGTGAGTGGTGTGGGTTATATCAGAGTGTTACAGTGAGGGGTGTGGGATATATCAGAGTGTTACAGTGAGGGGTGTGGGATATATCAGAGTGTTACAGTGAGGGGTGTGGGATATAACAGAGTGTTACAGTGAGGGGTGTGGGATATATCAGAGTGTTATAGTGAGGGGTGTGGGATATATCAGAGTGTTACAGTGAGGGGTGTGGGATATATCAGACTGTTACAGTGAGGGGTGTGGGATATATCAGAGTGTTACAGTGAGTGGTATGGGATATATCAGAGTGTTACAGTGAGGGGTGTGGGATATATCAGAGTGTGACAGTGAGGGGTGTGGGATATATCAGAGTGTTACAGTGAGGGGTGTGGGATATATCAGAGTGTTACAGTGAGGGGTGTGGGGTATATCAGAGTGTTACAGTGAGGGGTGTGGGATATATCAGGGTGTTACAGTGAGAGATGTGGGATATATCAGTGTTACAGTGAGGTGTGTGGGATATATTAGAGTGTTACAATGAGGGGTGTGAGATATATTAGAGTGTTACAGTGAGGGGTGTGGGAAATATCAGAGAGTTACAGTGAGGGGTGTGGGATATATCAGAGTGTTACAGTGAGGGGTGTGGGGTATATCAGAGTGTTACAGTGAGGGGTGTGGGATATATCAGAGTTTTAGAGTGAGGGGTGTGGGATATATCAGAGTGTTACAGTTAGGGGTGTGCGATATATCGGAGTTTTACAGTGAGGGGTGTGGGATATATCAGGTTGTCAACGTGAGGGGTGTGGGATATATCAGTGTGTTACAGTGAGGGGTGTGTGATATATCCAAGTGTTACAGCGAGGGGTGTGGGATCTATCAGAGTTTTACAGTGAGGGGTGTGGGATATATCAGAGTGTTACAGTGAGGGGTGTGGGATATATCCGAGTGTTACAGTGAGGGGTGTGAGATATATCAGAGTGTTACAGTGAGGGGTGCGGGATATATCAGAGTGTTACAGTGAGGGGTGTGGGATATATCAGAGTGTTACAGTGAGGGGTGTGGGATATATCAGAGTGTTTCAGAGAGGTGTGTGGGATATATCAGAGTGTTACAGTGAGGGGTGTGGGATATATCCGAGTGTTACAGTGAGGGGTGTGGGATATATCAGAGTGTTACAGTGAGGGGTGTGGGATATATCAGAGTTACAGTGAGGGGTGTGGTATATACCAGAGTGTTACAGCGAGGGGTGCGGGATATATCAGAGTGTTACAGTGAGGGGTGTGGGATATATCAGAGTGTTAGAGTGAACGGTGTGGGATATATCAGAGTGTTAGAGTGAGGGGTGTGGGATATATCACAGCATTTCAGCGAGGGGTGTGGGATATATCCGAGTGTTACTGTGAGGGGTGCGGGATATATCAGTGTGTTACAGTGAGGGGTGTTGGGTATATCAGAGTGTTACAGTGAGTGGTGTGGGGTATATCAGAGTGTTACAGTGAGGGGTGTGCGATATATCAGAGTGTTACAGTGAGGGGTGTGGGAAATATCAGAGAGTTACAGTGAGGGGTGTGGGATATATCAGAGTGTTAAAGTGAGGGGTGTGGGGTATATCAGAGTGTTACAGTGAGGGGTGTGGGATATATCAGAGTTTTAGAGTGAGGGGTGTGGGATATATCAGAGTGTTACAGTTAGGGGTGTGCGATATATCAGAGTTTTACAGTGAGGGGTGTGGGATATATCAGGTTGTCAACGTGAGGGGTGTGGGATATATCAGTGTGTTACAGTGAGGGATGTGTGATATATCCAAGTGTTACAGCGAGGGGTGTGGGATATATCAGAGTGTTAGAGTGATGGGTGGGTGTTATATAAGAGTGGTACAGTGAGGGATGTGGGATATATCTGAGTGTTAGAGTGAGGGGTGTGGGATATATCAGTTTGTTACAGTGAGTGGTGTGGGATATATCAGAGTGTTACAGTGAGGGGTGTGGGATATATTAGTGTGTTACAGTGAGGGGTGTGGGATATAACAGAGTGTTAGAGTGATTGGTGGGTGTTATATAAGAGTGGTACAGTGAGGGATGTGGGATATATCAGAGTGTTACAGTGAGTGGTGTGGGTTATATCAGAGTATTACAGTGAGGGGTGTGGGATATATTAGACTGTTAAAGTGAGGGGTGTGGGATATATCAGAGTGTTACAGTGAGGGGTGTGGGATATATCAGACTGTTACAGTGAGGGGTGTGGGATATATCAGAGTTTTACAGTGAGGGGTGTGGGATATATTAGAGTGTTACAGTGAGGGGTGTGGGATATATCAGACTGTTACAGTGAGGGGTGTGGGATATATCACAGTGTAACAGTGAGGGGTGTGGGATATATCAGTGTTACAGTGAGGGGTGTGGGATATATCAGTGTAACAGTGAGGGGTGTGGGATATATCAGAGTGTTACAGTAGGGGTGTGGGATATATCAGTGTGTTACAGTGAGGGGTGTGGGATATATCAGAGTGTTACAGTGAGGGGTGTGGGTTATATCAGTGTTACAGTGAGGGGTGTGGAATATATCAGTTTGTTACAGTGAGTGGTGTGGGATATATCAGAGTGTTACAGTGAGGGGTGTGGGATATATTAGTGTGTTACAGTGAGGGGTGTGGGATATATCAGAGTATTAGAGTGATGGGTGGGTGTTATATAAGAGTGGTACAGTGAGGGGTGTGGGATATATCAGAGTGTTACAGTGAGTGGTGTGGGTTATATCAGAGTGTTACAGTGAGGGGTGTGGGATATATCAGAGTGTTACAGTGAGGGGTGTGGGATATATCAGAGTGTTACAGTGAGGGGTGTGGGATATAACAGAGTGTTACAGTGAGGGGTGTGGGATATATCAGAGTGTTATAGTGAGGGGTGTGGGATATATCAGAGTGTTACAGTGAGGGGTGTGGGATATATCAGATTGTTACAGTGAGGGGTGTGGGATATATCAGTGTGTTACAGTGAGTGGTATGGGATATATCAGAGTGTTACAGCTAGGGGTGTGGGATATATCAGAGTGTTACAGTGAGGGGTGTGGGATATATCAGAGTGTTACAGTGAGGGGTGTGGGATATATCAGAGTGTTACAGTGAGGGGTGTGGGGTATATCAGAGTGTTACAGTGAGGGGTGTGGGATATATCAGGGTGTTACAGTGAGAGATATGGGATATATCAGTGTTACAGTGAGGTGTGTGGGATATATTAGAGTGTTACAGTGAGGGGTGTGGGATATATTAGAGTGTTACAGTGAGGGGTGTGGGAAATATCAGAGAGTTACAGTGAGGGGTGTGGGATATATCAGAGTGTTACAGTGAGGGGTGTGGGGTATATCAGAGTGTTACAGTGAGGGGTGTGGGATATATCAGAGTTTTAGTGTGAGGGGTGTGGGATATATCAGAGTGTTACAGTTAGGGGTGTGCGATATATCGGAGTTTTACAGTGAGGGGTGTGGGATATATCAGGTTGTCAACGTGAGGGGTGTGGGATATATCAGTGTTTTACAGTGAGGGGTGTGTGATATATCCAAGTGTTACAGCGAGGGGTGTGGGATCTATCAGAGTTTTACAGTGAGGGGTGTGGGATATATCAGAGTGTTACAGTGAGGGGTGTGGGACATATCCGAGTGTTACAGTGAGGGGTGTGAGATATATCAGAGTGTTACAGTGAGGGGTGCGGGATATATCAGAGTGTTACAGTGAGGGGTGCGGGATATATCAGAGTGTTACAGTGAGGGGTGTGGGATATATCACAGCGTTACAGTGAGTGTTGCGGGATATATCAGAGCATTACAGCGAGGGGTGCGGGATATATCAGAGCGTTAAAGCGAGGGATGCGGGATATATCAGAGTGTTTCAGAGAGGTGTGTGGGATATATCAGAGTGTTACAGTGAGGGGTGTGGGATATATCCGAGTGTTACAGTGAGGGGTGCGGGATATATCAGAGTGTTACAGTGAGGGGTGTGGGATATATCAGTGTTACAGTGAGGGGTGTGGTATATACCAGAGTGTTACAGCGAGGGGTGCGGGATATATCAGAGTGTTACAGTGAGGGGTGTGGGATATATCAGAGTGTTAGAGTGAACGGTGTGGGATATATCAGAGTGTTAGAGTGAGGGGTGTGGGATATATCACAGCATTTCAGCGAGGGGTGTGGGATATATCCGAGTGTTACTGTGAGGTGTGCGGGATTTATCAGTGTGTTACAGTGAGGGGTGTTGGGTATATCAGAGTGTTACAGTGAGGGGTGTGGGATATATCAGTGTTACAGTGAGGGGTGTGGGATATATCAGAGTGTTACAGTGAGGGGTGTGGGATATATCAGAGTGTTACAGTGAGGGGTGTGGGATATATCAGTGTTACAGTGAGGGGTGTGGGTTATATCAGAGTGTTACAGTGAGGGGTGTGGGATATATCAGAGTGTTACAGTGAGGGGTCTGGTATATATCAGAGTGTTACAGTGAGGGGTATGGGATATATCAGAGTGTTACAGTGAGGGGTGTGCTATATATCAGAGTGTTACAGTGAGTGGTGTGGGATATATCAGCGTGTTACAGTGAGGGGTGTGCGATATATCAAGTGTTACAGTGAGGGGTGTGGGATATATCAGAGTGTTACAGTGAGGGGTGTGGGATATATCAGAGTGTTACAGTGAGGGGAGTGGGGTATATCAGAGTGTTACAGTGAGGGGTGTGGGATATATCAGAGTGTTACAGTGAGGGGTGTGGGGTATATCAGAGTGTTACTGTGAGGGGTGTGCTATATATCAGAGCGTTGCAGTGAGGGCTTTGGGACCTATCAGAATGTTACATTGAGCCAATTTCCAACAGCATTCACTATACAAATCCCCCCCCCCCCTACCCCCCTCATCCTCGTGGACCCTCACACCTTGTACTGTGCAGACACCTTACGGTTAACAACACCAGGGTCCAGTGGAAAACCTGTCTCCACAGCCTGGCCTTATAATAACGGGAAAGAATTGGACACTCATTATATCTGTAGATGTGCTAAACACCCTCCTCTCTCACCAATGGTGGACAATGGATTTTGACCAGAAGCATAGATACTTAACGTTCGGCTCCTTAATGGGCAACATCACATGACCTAAGCTTCTGGCCTTTGGAAGGATTTTATATTATATTATTACATTCACAACTCAATGTTCTGTTCACACTCCTGCTGGCAATCATCAAAGCAGGACTCCAGGCTGATCGACAGCCTGTGTCATGTCTTAGCCAGCTTAGAGTGTGTTTCCCTGGAAAATTCCTTCAACCTCCTCCTGGGGAGACCAACTCATTGTGGCCCAACCTCATCTCACTGCATCCTGATCAACTTGAAAGGGATTCTGTAAATCCTGCTTCATTGAGCTGAACCCGCCTGAACTGTATCTCCTCTATGAAGGAACACTCGAGGACTCGGACTTTCTGAATTCTGGCCATCCCAACTTTTTCCTATGTTCCTGTCGTGTGCATATTTGTGTGTGTGTGAGGTTGTGATGAACTCCCGGGTTTGAATGTATGAATAAACTACCCTGCTGATTTAAACCTAGAGAGGTGTTGCTGCTTCTCCATTTAAAGTCTGACCTCACAAACTGAGGGTTTGGGTAAACACACCACAGCCTATTTCCAACATGAAAACACCGCTGCTTCCGGACAGAGGGTGAGAAAATAAAGGATTTCAGATTTGCCTCCGTTCACTCTCTGTAACAGTTTGAGTGTGAGGTTCAGCCTCCTACCTTGGACCCTCAGCCCTATCGCAATAGCCAAACTGATGATTAAGACAATGAGGCAGGCGAAGCCAAGATGTGTTGAAGTTATTGAGCTTCTTCCTCCAGCTATTTTCTGTCCAGTTTGACCTGGAATACAGAAGTACAGATTGACCCATGTTGAGCAGCCTGTGGAACTGTACGGAACAGACAATGGTGACGTATCTACCTCCCTTATCGAGAGGAACAACAGCCACGTTACTCGTTTATATCCCTGGTTTCACATCCCAGCGCACGGTACAGGAGGGTTATCAAAGAGAATCGAACACCGAGTCACACAGGGAGATATTAGGGACAGGAAAGCAAAAGCTCAGTCACAGAGATCGGTACAAGGGGCGTCTTAAAGGAGGAGAGAGAGAGAGAGACAGAAACAAGAGAGGGAGAGAAACTAAGAGAGAGGCAGATAGAGACAGGGAGAGGGCATGAGAGGTGAGAGAGAGAGTGAGGGATAAGAGGAAGGCTGAATGAAGATAGGATGTGCATGACACAGAGTAAAGTTCCCACTACACCGTCCCCATCAAATACTCCCAGGACAGGTACAGCACAGGGTTAGATGCAGAGTAAATCTCCCTCTACACCGTCCCCATCAAACACTCCCAGGACAGGTACAGCACAGGGTTCGATACAGAGTAAATCTCCCTCTACACTGTCCCCATCAAACACTCCCAGGACAGGTACAGCACGGGGTTAGATACAAAGTAAAGCTTCCTCTACACCGTCCCCATCAAACACTCCCAGGACATGTACAGCACGGGGTTAGATACAGAGTAAAGCTCCCTCTACACTGTCCCCATCAAACACTCCCAGGACAGGTATAGCACGGGGTTAGATACAGAATAAAGCTCCCTCTACACTGTCCCCATCAAACACTCCCAGGACAGGGACAGCACGGGGTTAGATACAGAGTAAAGCTTCCTCTGCACTGTCCCCATCAAACACTCCCAGGACAGGTACAGCACGGGGTTAGAAACAGAGGAAATCTCCCTCTGCTCCGTCCCCATCAAACACTCCCAGGACAGGTACAGCACAGGGTTAGGTACAGAGTAAATCTCCCTCTGCTCCGTCCCCATCAAACACTCCCAGGACAGGTACAGCACGGGATTAGATACAGAGTAAATCTCCCTCTGCTCCGTCCCCATCAAACACTCCCAGGACAGGTACAGCACGGGGTTAGATACAGAGTAAATCTCCCTCTACACTGTCCCCATCAAACACTCCCAGGACCAGTACAGCACTAAGATAGATACAGAGTAAATCTCCCTCTGCTCCGTCCCCATCAAACACTCCCAGGACAGGTACAGCACGGGGTTAGATACAGAATAAAGCTCACCCTGTCCCACTATTTATCTCTGTTTCTCCCGCTCTCTCTTTCCCTATCACCCTCTCTCTGTTCTCTCTCCCTCTCTCTAAGTCTCTCCCACTGCCTCTCTCTTTCAATTTCCCTCACCATTTCTCTCTCCCCCTCTGACTCTCAATCTATCTCTCTCACTATCAATCTCTCTTAATCTTTGTCACCACCTCTCTCTCTCACCATCTCTCTCTCTGCCTCAGCCTCTCTCCATCTCTCTCTTTCTTAATCTCTCTCACCATCTCTCTCTCTGCCTCAGCCTCTCTCATCACCTCCCTCTGTCTCTCGCACTCGCAATATCTCTCTCCATTTCTCTGCCTCTCTCTCAATCTCTCTCAGTCTCTCTCTCTCTCCCTCTGTTGAACAGTTTAACCTACGTTCACTGGGGTCTGTTGTGTTGTTTTTGATGTGTCTCATATTCATGTAGTCGGTGTCCTGCTCCATGGTTTGTGTCTGAGGGGTCTCTCTCCTCCGTTCCTGTCCTGTCTGCTTCTCTCTCTCTCTCAGATGTGTCTCAGTCTTCCCTCAGACTCGATGTCAGGGCGAGAACTTCCTCAGAACTGTTTCTATTTTCTTCATTTTTGTAATCCCACTTCCCCTGAGATCTGTGCCACAAAGTGTGTCAGTTAACCGTGTACAGCAGCTGCCGAAGACTTCACATTTTTGCCAAGCACAGGGAGAGCCAACCTGGCTTCAGGGAACATCGGCAGAATTCAAAATCATTTCGCAAGCCTCTCGACTGCTCGTTACAATTGGAAAAGGTCTATACGCGCACACACACAGACAGACATACACACACACTCTCGCACACATGCTAGCACACTCAACCACACACTCACTCACTCTCACACACACGCACAAGCACACATATACACGCAGATACATATACACACTCACACACACAAAATCAAACACCACACACTCACACACACATACACACATACGCACACATACATGCAGACCCACGCACACACTCAAACACAGGCATGCACACACAGACACACACACTGATACACACACATATACACACGCAGAGGAAAAAAGACAGGCACATACAGACACGCACATGCAGACACGCACACGCGGACATGCACACACAGATAGTCACACACACACATACACTAACAGACACACTGAAACACATACACCGACACACTAATGGTGGACAGAGAAAGAAACTTTAACAACTATGGATAGTAACAGTACAGGAACCAAGTAGATGAAAATGAGTTCACATGATTTACAGAGTCTGAGAAGAAAAAGTCCAAAAGGAATTTCCGATGTGACCGAGTTCAATCCCGAGTCCAGCGGGAGCTTACTGCACGCAAATTGAATGCTCCGTTTCTGACATGACAACTATGAAAACATTGTAAGGAGTTGCTTCATTGGCTGCACAAACAGGTTTGGGGGAATCTCCTAAGTAAGTGAAAGGTGCTAGAGAAATGCAGGACTTCTGTCCTGTTACATTTCATCGAATTCCAGCCTGGATTGATAATGGGGTTTTCCAATGTCAACCGTCACACTGTCATTCCCGCCTCCCACCACTGGTGGCGCTGCGGGAGGCTCCTGCTGGGGGAGAAGGGGAACAGATGAAATTTCACCTTTCGGATGGGGCCTCGGGCAGTTGGGCAATGAGGGGAAGGGAGGAGCGGCAGGGGATCTTTGGACAATCCTGACACTCTCATGCTGTGTCCCAGTCTCTCTTCAGGAACAATATTTCTCAATATCAGCTGCCTCGACACAGGTCAGTGCCCTTTTCTCACAGATGAAAGGGAACTGATCAGAACAACTGTCAGCATAATGGCCACTTGTTCTGATAAGGGCGCAGTTTTCATTACCTTTCCTATTATTCAATTCACCCAGCTCCCATCGAGTAAAACTGGGAATTGGAGAAATCAAAAATACCAATAAAAACCTGACACATTCCTGCACAGAATCAACAAAATTCCTACAGCCCTGTACAAATCCCCAACTAATCCCACTGTCCCCTCTCTCCCCATAGCCCTGTACAAATCCCCAACTAATCCCACTGTCCCACTCTCTCCCCATAGCCCTGTATCAATCCCCAAACTAATCCCACTGTCCCGCTCTCTCCCCATAGCCCTGTACAAATCCCCAACTAATCCCACTGTCCCCTCTCTCCCCATAGCCCTGTACAAATCCCCAACTAATCCCACTGTCCCACTCTCTCCCCATAGCCCTGTATCAATCCCCAAACTAATCCCACTGCCCAACTCTCTCACCATGGCCCTGTATCAATCCCCAAACTAATCCCACTGTCCCACTCTCTCCCCATAGCCCTGTATCAATCCCCAAACTAATCCACATGTCCCACCCTCTCTCCATGCGACTCTGCGACTCACCTCATTGGGGTAACATCCACCCATTTCCAGTTTCCTTCAGTCTCTCGAAGTGTTAGTCCGATCCAGTAATCTCCAGGCTTGTTCCCAATAGATTTCTTAATGAAATTCTGCATGATGGGGCTTGATCAGTTAGTATGATTGCCTTAATTCACACACACATGTTCCTGTCCTGTCTGCTTCTCTCTCTCTCTCTCAGATGTGTCTCAGTCTTTCCTCAGACTCGATGCCAGGGCGAAAACTTCCTCAAAACTGTTTCTGCCTCTTGGTTCCATTTCACAATGACACTTCCCCTGAGATCAGAATGAGAGGCTGGTTGTACTGACTCCAGGGGCAGCAGTCCCTCTCTCTCAATCTCTCCCACTAACTCTCCAGGTCCCTCTCTCTCAATCTCTCTCACCATTTCTCTCTGTCTCTCAATATCTCTCTCTCTCAATCTCTCTCACCATCTTTCTATCTCCCTCCCTCTCAATCTCTCTCTCCACAACTCTCTCTTCTCCCTCTCTCACCCTCTCTCTCAATTTCTCTCACCATCTCTCTCTCTGCCCCGCTCCCTCTCAATCCTTCTCACCATCTCTCGCTGTCTCCCTCAATCTCTCTCACCATCTCTCGCTCTGTCACTGTCTCTCACCATCTCCTTCTTTCTCTATCTCTCACTATCTCCCTCTGTGTCCTCTCTGAATCTCTCTCACCATCTCTCTCTCTGTCTCTCTCTCTCAATCTCTCTCACCATCTCTCTCTCTGTCTCCCTCTCTTTCAATCTCTCTCACCATCTCTCTCTTAGACTCTCACTCAATCCCTCTCATCGTCTCTCCTTGTCCCTCTCTCTCACTAATTTTCTCACCAACTCTCTCACCAACTTTCTCACCATCTCTCTCACCATCTCTCTGTCTCCCTCTCTCTCAAACTCTCCATCTGTCTCCCTCTCTATCACCATCTCTCTCACTATCTCCTTGTCTCCGTCTCTCAATCTCTCTCACCATCTCTCTCTCTGTCTCCCTCTCTCTCAATCTCTCACTAACTCTCCGTGTCCCCATTTCTCAATCCCTCTCACCATCTCTCTCTGTCTCCCTCTTTCTCTGTCACCTTCTCTCAATCTCCCTCACCATCTCTCTCTCAGTCTCTCAATCCCTCTCACCATCTCACTCAATCTCTCACCATCTCCCTCTGTGTCCCTCTTTCAATCTCTCTCACCATCTCTCTGTTTCTCACCATCTCTCTCTCCGTCTCCCTCTCTCTGAATCTCCCTCACCATCTCTCTCACTCATTCTCTCTCACCATCTCTCTCTTTGAATCCCTCTCTCAATCTTTTACCATTTTTCTCTCTCTGTCCCTCTCTCATTCTCTCTCGCCATCACGCTTTATCTCTGTCCCTCTCTCTCAATCTCTCTCTCTGTCACCCTCCCTCTCAATCTCTCTCTCTGTTTCCCTCTCTCTCAATCTCCCTCCCCATCTCTCTCTCAGTCTGTCTATACCTCTCACCATCTCACTCTCAATCTCTCACCATCTCTCTCTGTGTCGCTCTCTCAATCTCTCTCACCTTCCCTCTCCCTCTCTCACCATCTCTCTATCTCTGTCTCAATCTCTCTCATCATCTCTCAATCTCTCTCACCATCTATCTCTCCATGTCTCTTTCTCACCATCTCTCTTCCTCTCTCTCTCATGATCTCTCTCACCATCTCTCTCTCCCTCCCTGTCTCACCATCTCTCTATCTCTGTCTCAATCTCTCACACCATCTCTCAATCTCTGTCTTAATCTCTCTCACCATCTCTCTATTTCTCTCAATCTCTCTCACCATCTCTCTATCTGTCTCAATCTCTCTCACCATCTATCTCTCCATGTCTCTTTCTCACCATCTCTCGTCCTCTCTCTCTCATGATGTCTCTCACCATCTCTCTCCCCCTCCCTGTCTCACCATCTCTCTATCTCTGTCTCAATCTCTCTCACCATCTCTCTATCTCTGTCTCAATCTCTCTCACCATCTCTCTATCTCTGTCTCAATCTCCCTCACCATCTCTCCCACTGTCTCATTCCCTTTTCCAGATGCCTTGACCTTGTTGCCTCTGTGATGTTTTGTTCTCAATCTCTCCCGGTCTCTATTCGGGCCGGAGACACACCAGCTTTTCTGGAAAGTCTGCACGATCCAGTCCAGGAAACTAACATGGACTTGAACACGGTTCCTGCAGCATGAACACGGGAGTGGCCTAAGGCTGTCTTCAGCCCCGTTTACAGCAACCCACTTGGGACAGTGTGTTTTGTTGTGTGAATGTCTCCCTGTCTCTCTCTCCCTCTTCCCGCAGCTTTAGCCTTGTTGTCCCTGTCATTCTCCCCCCAGTCTCTCTCACACCAGCTTTTATAGGAAGGACCAACAATCACCGCTAGGAGGAGAACCGAAGGCTGCAGGTAGATCAGGAGAGGCTGCAGGCACTGAACCACTGGGTCAACACTGTCCATAACCCAGACCTGCAGTTCCAATCCTCGCCACTCGGTGGAGGAACCACTGAGTCAACACTGTCCACAACCTACACATGCAGTTCCAATCCTCGCCGCTAGGAGGACGAACCTCTGAGTCAACACTGTCCACAACCTACACCTGCAGTTCCAATCTTCGCCACTAGGAGGAGGAACCTCTGAGTCAACACTGTCCACAACCCACACCTGCAGTTCCAATACTCGCCACTAGGAGGAGGAACCCCTGGGTCAACACTGTTCACAACCCACACCTGCAGTTCCAATACTCGCCACTAGGAGGAGGAACCCCTGGGTCAACACTGTCCACAACCCACACATGCAGTTCCAATACTCGCCACTTGGAGGAGGAACCACTGAGTCAACACTGTCCCCAACCCACACCTGCAGTTCCAATCCTCGCCGCTAGGAGGAGGAATCGCTCTCGGTATCACCCCGTCCCCTGCCCGCTCTGTGTGACCCCGCCCCCTGCCCGCTCTGTATGACCCTGCCCCCTTCCTGCTCTGTGTGACCCCACGCCCTGCGCGCTCTGTGTCAGTTGGAGGGAAGTGCGAGAGGAGTCGGGAGTTGAACAAGAGCAAAGTGGAGGTCAGTGAGGTGGGAACGAGGTGATCCTTTGAGCACCATGAGTACAGCGGGCAAGCATTTACTACTTTTATTTCTTATAGTGTTGAAGTTCTTATTTTGTGGTTCATTCTTTATAAGGACTATATTCTGTAAGAGCGAGGAGCAGGGAAGAAGGGCCTGAGAGTAATTGAAATTATTTGATAATAGGTATCTTTCAAAAGGTTTAAGTTAATTTAAAGGGGTAAGTCATGGCAGGAGAGCTCAAAGCCGTGGTATGCTCCTCCTGCTCTATGTGGGAAGCCCTGCATGTTTCCAGTGCACGGGGCCAACATATGTGCAGAAAGTGTCTCCAGCTGCAGCTCCTGGAAGCCGGGGTTTTGGAGCTGGAGCAGCGGCTGGGGACACGTTGGAGCAGTCGCGAGGTGGAGAGTCTCGTGGATAGAACGTATAGAGAGGTGGTCACACCGCAGGCTAAGAGTCCACAGGCAGGAATGGAATGGGTGACCTCCAGGCAAAGCAAGGGGACTAGGCAGGTAGTGCAGGAATCTGCTGTGGCTATTCCCCTGCAAAACAGATACACCGCTTTGGATACTGTTGGGGGGAATGGCCTCTCAGGAGAAAGCAGCAACAGACAAATTCATTGCACCATGTTTGGCTCTGCTGCACAGGGCAGGAGTAAAATGTGTGGGAATGCAACAGTTATAGGGGATTCAATTGTAAGGGGAATAGAGAGGTGTTTCTGTGGCTGCAAACGAGACTCCAGGATGGTACGTTGCCTCCCTGGTGCTAGGGTCGAGGATGTCTCAGAGCGGCTGGAGGACATTCTGAAGGGGGAGGGTGAACAGCCAGTGGTCGTGGTGCACATTGGTACAAGTGACATCAGTGAAAAAAGGGATGAAAAGCAGAATATAGGGAGTTAGGAAGTAAGTGTAAAAAGTAGGACCTTAAAGGTAGTGATCTCAGGATTACTACCAGTGCTACGTGCTAGTCAGAGTAGAGATAGCAGGATATATCAGATGAATACGTGTCTGAAGAGATGGTGTGAAGGGGAGGGTTTCAGAATCCTGGGGCATTGGGACTGGTTTTGGGGGAGGTGGGACCAGTACAAAGTGGATGGTTTACACCTGGGCAGAACCGGGACTGATGTCCTCAGGGGAACATTTGCTAGAGTGGTTGGGGAGGATTTAAACTAAAATGGCAGGGGGATGGGAACCTATGCAAGGTGCCAGAGAAAGGGGAATCAGACAAGAACAAGAGACAGAAAACGGAATAAGAAACGTGATAGTCAGAGAAATCAAGGGCCAGAATCAAACAGGGCCTCAGTGAAAAATAGTGGGAACGGGACAAGTAATGTTAAAAAGACAAGCCTTAAGGCTTTGTGCCTTAACGCGAGGAGCATTCACAATAAAGTGGATGAATTAACTGTGCAAATAGATATATACAGGAATGATATAGTCAGAATTACGGAGACATGGCTGCAGGGTGACCAGGGAAGGGAACTGACCATCCAGGGGTATTCAGTATTTAGGAAGGACAGACAAAAAGGAAAAGGCGGTGGAGTTGCATTGCTGGTTAAAGAGGAAATTAATGCAATAGTGAGGAAAGATATTAGCTCCGACGATGTGGAATCGGTATGGGTAGAGCTGAGAAACACTAAGGGGCAAAAAACGTTAGTGGGGATTGTATATAGACCCCCAAACGGCAGTGATGATGTTGGGAATGGCCTTAAACAGGAAATTAGAGACGCATGTAATGAAGAAACATCTGTAATTATGGGTCACTTTAATCTGCATATAGATTGGGCAAATCAAATTAGTAACAATACCATAGAGGAGGAATTCCTGGAGTGCATATGGGATGTTTTTCAGGACCAACGCTTTGAGGAACCAACGAGAGAACAGGCCATCCTCGACTGGGTACTGTGAAATGAGAAAGGAATAATTGGCAGTCTAGGTGTGTGAGGCCCCTTGGGGATGAGTGACCATAATATGATAGAATTCTTCATCAAGATGGAGAGTGACGTAGTGGATTCTGAGACTTGGGTCCTGAAACCTAATAAAGGAAACTACGATGGTATGAGGCACGAGTTGGCTATGATGGATTGGGAAATGTTACTTAAAGGAATGATGGTGGATAGGCAATGGCAAACATTCAAAGAGCACATGAGTGTACTGCAACAATTGTTTATTCCTGTCTGGCGCAAAAGTAAAACAGGAAAGATAGCCAAACCATGGCTTATGAGGGAAATTAGAGAGAGTATTAGATGCAAGGAAGAGGCATGCAAATTGGCCAGAAAAAAACAACAGATCTGAGGAATGGAAGCAGTTTAGAATTCAGCAAAGGAGGACCAAGGGATTGATTAAGAAGGGGAAAATAGACCCCGAGGGTAAGCTTGCAGGGAACATAAAAGGTTCTATAGGTATGTGAAGAGAAAAAGATTGGTGAAGACAAATGTAGGTCCCTTACAGAAACAGGGGAATTTATAATGGGGAACAAAGAAATGGCTGTCCAACTAAATACCTACATGTGTTCTGTCTTCACAAAGGAGGACACAAATAACATCCCAGAAATGTTGGGGAACAAAGGGTTTAGTGAGAGGGAGGAACTGAATGAAATCAGTATTAGTAGGGAAATGTTGTTGGGGAAATTGATGGGATTGGAGGCTGTTAAATCCCTGGGGCCTGATAATCTACATCCCAGAGTACTTAAGGAAGTGGCCCTAGAAATAGTGGATCATTGGTGGTCATCTTCCGAGATTCTATAGACTCTGGAACAGTTCCTACAGATTGGAGGGTAGCTAATGTAACCCGACTATTTTAAAAGGGAGGCATAGAGAAAACAGGGAATTATAGACCAGTCAGCCAGACATTGGTAGTGGGGAAAATTCTAGAGTCCATTATAAAAGATTTAATAGCTGAGCATGTCTAAAACCATGGCAAAATCGGACAGAGTCAGCGTGGATTTATGAAAGGGAAATCATGCTTGACGCATCTACAGGAATTTTTGGAGGATGTCACGAGTCGCATTGATGAGGGGGAGCCAGTGGATGTGGTTTATTTGGACTTTCAGAAGGCTTTCGACAAAGTCCCACATAAGAGATTGGGGTGTAAAATTAAAGCACGGGGGATTAGGGGTAGTGTATTGAGATGGATAGAAAACTGGTTGGCAGACAGGAAACAAAGAAAAGGAATAAATGTGTCTTTTTCCGAATGGCAGGCAGTGACTAGTGGGGTACCGCAGGGATCAGTCCTGGGACCCCAGTTATTTACAATATATACTCATGATTTAGATGAGGGAATTAAATGTAATATCTCCAGGTTTGCAGATGACACAAAGCTGGGTGGGAGGGTGAGCTGTGAGGAGGATGCAGAGATGCTTCAGTGTGATTTGGACAAGCTGAGTGAGTGGGTAAATGCATGGCAGATGCAGTATAATGTGGATAAATGTGAGGTTATCCATGTTGGTAGCAAAAACAGGAAGGCAGATTATTATCTGAATGGCTATAAATTGAGAAAGGAGAATGTGCAACGAGACCTGGGTGTCCTTGTACACCAGTCGCTGAAGGTAAGCATGCAGGTGCAGCAGGCGGTAAAGAAGGCAAATGGTATGTTGGCCTTCATAGCCAGAGGATTCGAGTACAGGAACAGGGATGTCTTGCTGCAATTGTACAGGGCTTTGGTGAGACCACACCTGGAATATTGTGTGCAGTTTTGGTTTCCTTATCTGAGGAAGGATGTACTTGCTATAGAGAGAGTGCAGCGATGGTTTACCCAACTGATTCCTGGGATGGCGGGACTGACAGATGTTGATAGATTGAGTGGAATTGGATTATATTCACTGGAGTTCAGAAGAATGAGGGGAGGATCTCATAGAAACCTATAAAATTCTAACAGGACTAGACAGGGTAGATGTAGGAAGGATGTTCCCGATGGTGGGGGGTCCAGAACCAGGGGTCACAGTCTGAGGATATGGGGTAGACCATTTAGGACTGAGATGAGGAGAAATTTCTTCACCCAGAGAGCGGTGAGCCTGTGGAATTCATTACCACAGAAAGTAGTTGAGACCAAAACATTATATGTTTTCAATGAGGAGTTAGATATAGCACTTGGGGTGAAAGGGATCAAAGGGTATGGGGAGAAAGCGGGAGCAGGCTATTGAGTTGGATGATCAGCTATGATCATAATGAATGGCGGAGCAGGCTCGAAGGGCCGAATGGCCTACTCCTGCCCCGAGTTTCTATGTTTCTGTGAAAGGGATAGCAGCATCGTGGATAGATAGGGAGAAACTGTCTCGTTGGGGGAAGGAGCGAGGACGAGAGGGACACAGATTTCAGTTAATCGGTAAAAGAAGCAGTTGTGTTTTCCTGCTCATTGTGGTCACTTCCTGGATAAACATCAGGACACCGAACATGCCTAAGGGATTGGTTACAGCACAAGTACGTAGGCTGGTGTATGAAGGAATTGAGAAGTTGGGAGCAGTATTACAAAGTTGGAGATCTTGTACACATGTCTGAGTTGGTAGCTTCCTCAGAATGAACTGTTCCGGACAGGAGAGAGACAGGCAAACTGTACTTCTGTCTCTCACCAACTGTCCATACGCAGAAGGTGTTTTGAATTCTTTGTGAAGTGTGTTGTGGTGTGTTTTCCCAAACCCTCAGTGTGTCTGATCCACTTTACTCATCACTCACAGCAAACTCACATTATGATCAACTCTGGTTAGTTTATTTACATTTAAAACCCAGGGCAGAATGTTCAAAATGTCAACCTCCACATTCACATCCACACACAATAACACACACTCTAACACACCCACACTCCCATCCACTCCCACACACACTGGCACACCGGCTCTCTCACACACACACCCATCCACACCCACACACACTGGCACTCCGGCTCTCACACACACACACACACACACACACTCTCACAGACCCACACACACACACTCGCACACCGGTTCTAACACACACACACCCATCCATACCCACACACACTCGCACACCCACTCACACACACCCACACACACTCTCACACACCCACACACACACCCATCCACACCCACACACTCTCGCACACCCGCTCACACACACCCACACACACTCTCACACACCCACACACACACACACATACACACCCATCCACACCTGCACACACTCGGACACCGGCTCTCTCACTCACACACACACACACACACACACACACACACACACCCACACACCCGCTCACACACACCCACACACACTCGCACACCCGCTCACACACACCCACACACACTCGCACACCCGCTCACACACACCCACACACACTCGCACACCCGCTCACACACACCCACACACACTCGCACACCCGCTCACACACACCCACACACACCCACACACCCACTCACACACACCCACACACACCCACACATCGCTCGCACACACCCACACACCCATCCACACTCAAACATTTTCTCACAAACGCACATACACACCTACTCACACACACATTCACACAAACACACTCACGCTCACACACACCCACACACACCCACACATCGCTCACACACACCCACACACCCATCCACACTCAAACATTTTCTCACAAACGCACATACACACCTACTCACACACACATTCACACAAACACACTCACGCTCACACACACATAAAAACACCTCACATTCTCACATTCAAACACTCACACATACAAACACACACCCACACACACATAGATGTATACACATACATACACACACACACATATACGTATACGCACACACACACACACACACACACACACACACACACATAGACGTTTACACACACACACACACCCACACACACATAGATGTATACACATACATACACACACACACACATATACGTATACGCACACACACACACACACACACACACACACACACATAGACGTTTACATACATACACACACACACACACACACACACATACACAAATGCACAGACACAGTAATGAAGGATAGAAAAAGGAAACTTTTACAACTATGGATAGTAACAGTACAAGAACCGTGGAGATTGAAATGAGTTCACATGATTTACAGAGTCCAAAATGAAAAAGTCCAAAAAGTATTTCTGATGTGGCTGAGTTTAATCCTGAGTCCAGTGAGAGCTTACTGCACGCAAATTGAATGCCTCGTTTCTGACATGACAACTATGAAAGCACTGTAAGGAGTTGCTTCTTTGGCTGAAAAAGCAGGTTGGGGATTATCTAAATTAGTGAAAGGTGCTAGAGAAATGCAGGACATCTGTCCTGTTACATGTCGCCAGATTCCTGCCTGGATTTATAACGGGGTTTTCCAATGTCAACCGTCACACTGTCATTCCCGCCTCCCATCAATGGTGGCGCTGGAGGAGGCACCTGCTGGGTGAAAAGGGGAACAGATGAATTCACCTGACAGACGTGGCTTCGGGCAGTTGGGGATTGTGGGGAAGGGAGGAGGGGCTGGGGATCTTTGGACAATCCTGACACTCTCGTCCTGTGTCCCAGTCTCTCTTCAGGAACAATATTTCTCAATATCAGCTGCCTCGATGCAGGGCAGTGCCCTTTTCTCACAGATGAAAGGGAAGTGATCAGAACAATTGTAATCATTCCATCCGCTGGGTCTGATAAGGGCGCAGTTTTCATTACCTTTCCAATTATTCGGCTCACCCTGATACCATTGATTAAAACTGGGAAATGGGGAAATAAAAAACACTGATAAAGATCCGCCACATTCCTGCACAGAATCAACAAGATTCCTACAGCCCTGTACAAACCCCCAACTAATCCCACTGTCCCACTCTCTCCCCATAGCCCTGTATCAATCCCAAACTAATCCCTCTGTCCCACTCTCTCCCCATAGCCCTGTACCAATCCCCAACTAATCCCACTATCCCACTCTCTCCCCATAGCCCTGTATCAATCCCAAACTAATCCCACTGTCCCACACTGTCCCCATAGCCCTGTACAAATCCCCAAACTAATCCCACTGTCCCGCTCTCTCCCCATAGCCTTGTATCAATCCCAAACTAATCCCACTGTCCCACTCTCTCCCCTAGCCCTGTACAAATCCCAAACTAATCCCACTGTCCCGCTGTCTCCCCATAACCCTGTATCAATCCCCAAACTAATCCCACTGTCCCGCTCTCTCCCCATAGCCCTGTATCAATTCCAAACTAATCCCACTGTCCCAGTCTCAACCCATAGCCCTGTATCAATCCCCAACTAATCCCACTGCTCTGCTCTCTCCACATAGCCCTGTACAAATCCCCAATGAATCCCACTGTCCTACTGTCACCCCATAGCCCTGTATCAATCCCAAACTAATCCCACTGTCCCACTCTCTCCCCATAGCCCTGTATCAATCCCCAACTAATCCCATTGCTCTGCTCTCTCCCCATAGCCCTATACAAATCCCCAACTAATCCCACTGTCCCGCTCTCACTCCATAGCCCTGTATCAATCCCAAACTAATCCCACTGTCCCGCTCTTTCCCCATAGCCCTTTACAAATCCCCAACTAATCCCACTGTCCCGCTCTCACCCCATAGCCCTGTATCAATCCCAAACTAATCCCCCTGTCCCGCCCTCTCTCCATGCGACGCTGGGACTCACCTCACTGGGGTCCCATCCACCCTTTTCCAGTTTCCTTCACTCTCTCGCTCTGTTTGTCCGATCCAGTAATACCCAGGATTGTTCTCAATAGATTTCTTATTGAAATTCTGCAGCAAATATAATGATATGGTGTGACCAGTTAATATTACTGCCTTAATTCACACACATACAGTCATTCATATACTCACACAGACAGACGCTCATATACACCCACACATACACACCCACACAAACACACGCTCACACACACACAGACACAGACACTCACACACATGCCCTCACACCGACACATATTCTCTCACACACACACTCTCTCTCACATACACACACACCTGATACACAGAAGGCCCCAAAAAATTTCTCAAGAAATTCTCCCTCATTGCCTCTGATTAAATATCGGGAAGCCTGAAGCTGTTGTTTTCCGTCTCTGTTCCAAACTCCATTCCCAAGTTACCGACTCCATCCTGGGAACTCCCTGAGTCTGACCCAGACAGTTAACAACCCTGGGGTCATGTTTAACCTGGAGATGGGATTCCCACCTCATATCCACATCGTCACCAAGACGGCCTCTTCCCAACTACGTAACATCGCCCGGTACCAGCCCGGTCTCAGCTCATTGACTGCTGAAACCCTCGGCCATGTAGTGTAGAGGGAGCTTTACTCAGTATCTAACCCGTGCTGTACCTGTCCTGGGAGTGTTTGATGGGGACAGTGTAGAGGGAGATTTACTCTGTATCTAACCCCGTGCTGTACCTGTCCTGGGAGTGTTTGATGGGGGCAGTGTAGAGGGAGATTTACTCTGTATCTAACCCCGTGCTGTACCTGTCCTGGGAGTGTTTGATGGGGACGGTGTAGAGGGAGATTTACTCTGTATCTAACCCCATGCTGTACCTGTCCTGGGAGTGTTTGATGGGAACGGTGTACAGGGAGATTTACTCTGTATCTAACCCCGAGCTGTACCTGTCCTGGGAGTGTTTGATGGGGACAGTGTAAAGGGAGCTTTACTCTGTATCTAACCCCGTGCTGTACCTGTCCTGGGAGTGTTTGATGGGGACAGTATAGAGGGAGCTTTACTCTGTATCTAACCCCGTGCTATACCTGTCCTGGGAGTGTTTGATGGGGACGGTGTAGAGGGAGCTTTACCCTGTATCTAACCCTGTGCTGTATCTGTCCTGGGAGTGTTTGACGGGGAGGGTGTAGAAGGATCTTTACTCTGTATATATCCCAGTGCTGTACCAGTCCTGGTAGTATTTGATGGGGACAGTGTGGAGGGAGCTTTAGTCTGTATGTAACCCCGTGCTGTACCTGTCCTGGGAGTGTTTGATGGGGATGGTGTAGTGGGATATTATCTGTCCATCTCATTCTGACAGATGCGTCTGTCATTCTCACCTGTTCCTGTTCTTTATTTACGATGATGAGGTGTGAATTTTTGGATTCACATTGTAATTTTGCCGAGTTCCAGTTTACTCTCTTCGTTGAGAATCTATAACAATGATGATTATGAACTTTCCAGCCGCTCGGACAGAGAGAATGTGCAGAATTATAAAGACTTAATTCAGAGAAATGCCTCGAAACATTAGGAACAGGAGGAGACCATTCAGCCCCTCTCGGGTTGTTACATAGGAACAGGAGGAGGCCATTCAGCCCTACTCGAGCCTGTGACACAGGAACATGAGGAGGCCATTCAGCCCATCTCGAGCCTGTTACACCGGAACAGGAGGAGGTCATTCAGCCCCTCTCGAGCCTGTTACACAGGAACAGGAGGAGGCCATTCAGCCCCTCTGGAGTATTTTACACAATTCTATTGGATCTGCTCTGTACCTTAACCCCCTCGGTTTGGATCGCCCACCTGCAGCTTATCCAATCCCTTCAATCTGTCGGACAGACCCCCCTGATCGATTCATCTCCTCGCCTGTCCCAAACTCCGGGAGGCAGAGGCTGGGATAGTGCGGACTTCCCCCGCTTGGAGATTGAGGCCTTGACTTGTGGATGGGGAGGGTGGGGGTGGGGAGACAGGGGGTGGGGGTGGGGAGACAGTGTCTGGGGGTGGGGAGACAGGGGGGTGGGGGTGGGGAGGGTGGGGGTGGGGAAACAGTGTTGTGGGGTGGGGACACAGTGTGTGGGGGTGGGGAGACTGGGGGGTGGAGGTGGGGAGACAGTGTGTGGGGCTGGGGAGACAGTGGTGGGGGTGGGGAGACAGGGGGTGGTTGTGGAGAGACAGGGGAGGGGGGTAATCCCAATGGGACAGAGCGTAGGAATTTGCGGGAGGGTCAGGAGTACGGGCGGCAGCTCCCACTCACCTGAACAGGTTCGGTGCTTTGGGCAAAGGGATTGCGCAGTCTCGGACAATTTCTGGAACTTTTCCATTCAGCTCTGTCATGTTCCGCGGGGCAACAGCCAAGGTCCGGTTCAGGGAGTCAGCTTCATCGTGCTCCTTGTTCATCTGTAGAACTGAGAGACAGAGTCAGAATGAGTGATAGTGTGGGTTATATCAGTGTGTTACAGTGAGGGGTGTAGGATATATCAGAGTGTTACCGTGAGGGATGTGGGATATATCAGAGTGTTACCGTGAGGGATGTGGGATATATCAGAGTGTCACAGTGAGGAGTGTGGGATATATCAGAGTGTTACAGTGAGGGGTGTGGGGTATATCAGAGTGTTACAGTGAGGGGTGTGGGATATATCAGAGTGTTACAGTGAGGGGTGTGGGATATATCAGAGTGTTACAGTGAGGGGTGTGGGGTATATCAGAGTGTTACAGTGAGGGGTGTAGGATATATCAGAGTGTTACCGTGAGGGATGTGGGATCTATCAGAGTGTCACAGTGAGGAGTGTGGGATATATCAGAGTGTTACAGTGAGGGGTGTGGGGTATATCAGAGTGTTACAGTGAGGGGTGTAGGATATATCAGAGTGTTACCGTGAGGGATGTGGGATCTATCAGAGTGTCACAGTGAGGAGTGTGGGATATATCAGAGTGTTACAGTGAGGGGTGTGGGATATATCAGTGTTAGAGTGAAGGGAGTGGGATATATCAGAGTGTTACAGTGAGGGGTGTGGGATATATCAGAGCGTTACAGTGAGGGGCGTGGGATATATCAGAGTGTTACAGTGAGGGGTGTGGGATATATGAGAGTGTTACAGTGAGGGGTGTGGGATATATCAGAGTGTTACAGTGAGGGGTGTGGGATATATCAGTGTGTTACAGTGAGGGCTGTGGGATATATGAGAGTGTTACAGTGAGGGGTGTGGGATATATCAGAGTGTTACATTGAGGGGTGTGGGATATATCAGTGTTACAGTGAGGGGTGTGGGGTATATCAGAGTGTTACAGTGAGGGGTGTGACATATATCAGAGTGTTACAGTAAGGGGTGTGGGAAATATCAGAGTGTTACAGTGAGGAGTGCGGGTTATATCGGAGAGTTACTGTGAGGGATGTGGGATCTATCAGATGTGTGACAGTGATGAGTGTGGGATATATCAGGGTATTACAGTGTGGGGTGTGGGATATATCAGTGTTACAGTGAGGGGTGTGGGATGTATCAGAGTTTTACAGTGAGGGGTGCGGGTTATATCGGAGTGTTACAGTGAGGGATGTGGGATATATCAGTGTTAGAGTGAGGGGTGTAGGATAGATCAGAGTGTTACAGTGAGGGGTGTTGGATAAATCAGTGTTAGAGTGAGGGGGTAGGATATATCAGCGTGTTACAGTGAGGGGTGTGGGATATATCAGTATTACAGTGAGGGGTGTGGGATATATCAGTGTTACAGTGAGGGATATGGGATATATCAGTTTTACAGTGACGGGTGTAGGATATATCAGATTGTTACAGTGAGGGGTGTGGGATATATCAGAGTGTTACAGTGAGGGGTGTGGGATATATCAGAGTGTTACAGTGAGGGGTGTGGGTTGTATCAGGGAGTTACAGTGAGGGGTGTGGGATATATGAGTGTTACAGTGAGGGGTGTGGTATGTATCAGAGTGTTACAGTGAGGGATTTGGGATATCTGAGTGTTCCAGTGAGCGTGTGGGATATATCAGTGTTACAGTGAGGGGTGTGGGATATATCAGAGAGTTGCAGTGAGGGGTGTGAGATATATCAGTGTTACAGTGAGGGGTGTGGGATATATCAGAGTGTTACAGTGAGGGGTGTGAGATATATCAGAGTGTTACAATGAGGGGTGTGGGATATATCAGAGTGTTACAGTGAGGGGTGTGGGGTATATCAGAGTGTTACAGTGAGGGGTGTGTGATATATCAGAGTGTGACAGTGAGGCGTGTGGGATATATCAGAGTGTTACAGTGAGGGGTGTGGGGTATATCAGAGTGTTACAGTGAGAGGTGTGCGATATATCTGAGTCTTACAGTGAGGGGTGTGGGATGTATCAGGGTTTTACAGTGAGGGTTGTGGTGTGTCTCAGAGTGTTACAGTGAGGGGTGTGGGATATACCAAAGTTTTAACGTTAGGGGTGTGGGATATATCAGAGTGTTACAGTGAGGCCTGTGGGATATATCAAGAGTGTTACAGTGAGGGGTGTGGGATTTATCAGAGTGTTACAATGAGGGGTGTGGGATATATCAGACTGTTACAGTGAGGGGTGTGGGGTATATCACAGTGTTACAGTGAAGGTGTGCGATATATCTGAGTGTTACAGTGAGTGGTGTGGGATGTATCAGTGCGTTACAGTGAGGGGTGTGGAATATATCATTGTTAAAGTGAGGGGTGTGGAATATATCAGAGTGTTACAGTGTGGGGTGTGGGGTATATCAGAGTGTTACAGTGAGGGGTGTGTGATATACCAGAGTGTGACAATGAGGTGTGTGGGATATATCAGAGTGTGACAGTGAGGCGTGTGGGATATATCAGAGTGTTACTGTTAGGGGTGTGGAGTATATCAGAGTGTTACTGTGAGGGGTGTGGTATATGTCAGTGTGTTACAGTGAGGGATGTGGGGTATATCAGAGTGTTACAGTGAGAGGTGTGGGATATATCAGAGTGTTACAGTGAGTGGTGTGGGATATATCAGAGTGTTACAGTGAGGTGTGTGGTATGTATCAGGGTGTTACAGTGAGGGGTGTGGGATATATCAGAGTGTTACAGTGAGGGGTGTGGTATGTATCAGGGTGTTACAGTGAGGGTTGTGGTGTGTCTCAGAGTGTTACAGTGAGGGGTGTGGGATATATCAGAGTTTTAACGTGAGGGGTGTGGGATATATCAGAGTGTTACAGTGAGGGGAGTGGGGTATATCAGAGTGTTACAGTGAGGGGTGTGGGGTATATCAATATGTTACAGTAAGGGGTGTGGGGTATATCAGAGTGTTACAGTGAGGGATGTGGGATATATCAGAGTGTTAGAGTGAGGGGTGTGGGATATATCAGTGTTACAGTGAGGGGCGTTGTGTGTATCAGAGTGTTACAGTGAGGGGTGTGGGATATTTCAGAGTGTTACAGTGAGGGGTGTGGGATATATCAGTGTTACAGTGAGGGGTGTGGGATATATCAGTGTTACAGTGAGGGGTGTGGGATATATCAGTGTTACAGTGAGGGGTGTAGGATATATCAGTGTGTTACAGTGAGAGGTGTGGGATATATCAGTGTTACAGTGAGGGGTGTGGGATATATCAGTGTTACAGTGAGGGGTGTAGGATATATCAGAGTGTTACAGTGAGGTGTGTGGGATATATCAGAGTGTTACAGTGAGGGGTGTGGGATATATAAGACTGTTACAGTGAGGGGAGTGTGATATATCAGAGTGTTACAGTGAGCGGTGTGAGATATATCAGAGTGTTACAATGAGGGGTGTGGGATATATCAGAGTGTTACAGTGAGGGGTGTGGGGTATATCAGAGTGTTACAGTGAGAGGTGTGCGATATATCTGAGTGTTACAGTGAGGAGTGTGGGATGTATCAGCGTGTTACAGTGAGGGTTGTGGTGTGTCTCAGAGTGTTACAGTGAGGGGTGTGGGATATACCAAAGTTTTAACGTGAGGGGTGTGGGATATATCAGAGTGTTACAGTGAGGGGTGTGGGGTATATCAGAGTGTTACAGTGAGGGGTGTGTGATATATCAGAGTGTGACAGTGAGGTGTGTGGGATATATCAGAGTGTGACAGTGAGGCGTGTGGGATATATCAGAGTGTTACTGTTAGGGGTTTGGGGTATATCAGAGTGTTACTGTGAGGGGTGTGGGATATGTCAGTGTGTTACAGTGAGGGATGTGGGGTATATCAGAGTGTTACAGTGAGAGGTGTAGGATATATCAGAGTGTTACAGTGAGTGGTGTGGGATATATCAGATTGTTACAGTGAGGTGTGTGGTATATATCAGGGTGTTACATTGAGGGGTGTGGGATATATCAGAGTGTTACAGTGAGGGGTGTGGTATGTATCAGGGCGTTACAGTGAGGGTTGTGGTGTGTCTCAGAGTGTTACAGTGAGGGGTGTGGGATATATCAGAGTTTTAACGTGAGGGGTGTGGGATATATCAGAGTGTTTCAGTGAGGGGTGTGGGGTATATCAGAGTGTTACAGTGAGGGATGTGGGATATATCAGAGTGTTAGAGTGAGGGGTGTGGGATATATCAGAGTGTTACAATGCGGGGTGTGGGGTATATCAGAGTGTTACAGTGAGGTGTGTGGGTTATATCAGAGTGTTACAGTGAGGGGTGTGGGATATTTCAGAGTGTTACAGTGAGGGGTGTGAAATATATCAGTGTTACAGTGAGGGGTGTGGGATATATCAGTGTTACAGTGAGGGGTGTAGGATATATCAGTGTGTTACAGTGAGAGGTGTGGGATATATCAGTGTTACAGTGAGGGGTGTGGGATATATCAGTGTTACAGTGAGGGGTGTAGGATATATCAGAGTGTTACAGTGAGGGGTGTGGGATATATCAGAGTGTTACAGTGCGGGGTGTGGGATATATCAGTGTTACAGTGAGGGGTGTAGGATATATCAGAGTGTTACAGTGAGGGGTGTGGGATATATCAGAGTGTTACAGTGAGGGGTGTGGGATATATCAGAGTGTTACAGTGAGTGGTGTGGGTTATATCAGAGTGTTACAGTGAGGGTTGTGGGATATATCAGAGTGTTACAGTGAGGGTTGTGGGATATATCAGAGTGTTACAGTGAGGTGTGTGGGATATATCAGAGTGTTACAGTGAGGGGTGTGGGATATATCAGTGTTACAGTGAGGGGTGTGGGATATATCAGTGTTACAGTGAGGGGTGTGGGATATATCAGTGTTACAGTGAGGGGTGTGGGATATATCAGAGTGTTACAGTGAGGGGTGTGGGATATATCAGAGTTTTACAGTGAGGGGTGTGGGATATATCAGTGTTACAGTGAGGGGTGTGGGATATATCAGTGTTACAGTGAGGGGTGTGGGATATATCAGTGTTACAGTGAGGGGTGTGGGATATATCAGAGTGTTACAGTGAGGGGTGTGGGATATATCAGTGTTACAGTGAGGGGTGTGGGATATATCAGTGTTACAGTGAGGGGTGTGGGATATATCAGAGTGTTACAGTGAGGGGTGTGGGGTATATCAGAGTGTTACAGTGAGGGGAGTGGGATATATCAGAGTGTTACAGTGAGGGGTGTGGGATATATCAGAGTGTTACAGTGAGGGATGTGGGATATATCAGAGTGTTACAGTGAGTGGTGTGGGATATATCAGTGTTACAGTGAGGGGTGTGGGATATATCAGAGTGTTACAGTGAGGGGTGTGGGATATATCAGAGTGTTACAGTGAGGGGTGTGAGATCAGTACAAGGGGCGTCTTAAAGGAAAAGAAGGAGAGAGAGACAAAGAGAGAAAGACAGAGAAAGAGAGGTGGACAGAGGGAAAGACAGAGAGAGAATGGAACAGAGAGAGAGAGAGAGAGAGAGAGGGAGGTAGGTAGACAGAGAGAGAGTCAGAGAGAGAGTGTGGGAGTCAGAGAGAGAGAAGGAGACAGAGTGAGAGACAGAAGGAGGGAAAGAGAGGGAGAGACAGAAAGATAGGGAGTGACAGAGAAAGAGAGATAGGGGGAGAGGCATAGAAAGGCAGGGAGAGAGCGACAGAAAGAAAGAGCCAGAAGGAGAAAGAGAGAGAGAGACAGAGTGAGAGAGAGTGAGACGGATGAATGAAGTAATGATGCATACAATATTGGGTAAAGCTTCCTCTACATTATCCCATACAACACTCACAGGACAGATACAGCACAGGATTAGATACAGAGTAAATCTCCCTTTGCACTGTCCCCGTCAAACACTCCCAGGACAGGTACAGCACAGGATTAGATACAGAGTAAATCTCCCTTTGCACTGTCCCCGTCAAACACTCCCAGGACAGGTACAGCACAGGGTTAGATACAGAGTAAAGCTCCCTCTACACCGTCCCCATCAAACACTCCCAGGACAGGTACAGCACGGGGTTAGATACAGAGTAAAGCTCCCTATACAACGTCCCCATCAAACACTCCCAGGACAGGTACAGCACGGGGTTAGATACAGAGTAAAGCTCCCTCTACACCGTCCCCATCAAACACTCCCAGGACAGGTACAGCACGGTGTTAGATACAGAGTAAAGCTCCCTCTACACTGTCCCCATCAAACACTCCCAGGACAGGTACAGCACAGGATTAGATACAGAGTAAAGCTCCCTCTACACCGTCCCCATCAAACACTCCCCGGGCAGCTACAACACAGGGTTAGCTAACAGTAAACCTGCCTCTGCACCGTCCCCATCAAACACTCCTAGGAAAGGTACAGCACGCGGATAGATACAGAGTAAAGCTCCCTCTACACCGTCCCCATCAAACATTCCCAGGACAGGTACAGCACGGGGTTAGATACAGAGTTAAGCTCACTCTGCACCGTCCCCATCAAACACTCCCAGGACAGGTACAGCACGGGGTTAGATACAGAGTAAACCTCCCTCTACACCGTCTCCATCAAACACTCCCAGGACAGGTACAGCACGGGGTTAGATACAGAGTAAAGCTCCCTCTACACCGTCCCCATCAAACACTCCCAGGACAGGTACAGCATGGGGTTAGATACAGAGTAAACCTCCCTATAGAACGTCCCCATCAAACA
Source organism: Isurus oxyrinchus (assembly GCA_026770705.1). NCBI lineage: Eukaryota > Metazoa > Chordata > Chondrichthyes > Lamniformes > Lamnidae > Isurus > Isurus oxyrinchus. Next base: position 3,238,881 of record JANJGN010000043.1, read on the forward strand.
TTCCCAGGACAGGTACAGCACGGGGTTAGATACAGAGTAAAGCTCACTCTGCACCGTCCCCATCAAACACTCCCAGGACAGGTACAGCACGGGATTAGACACAGAGTAAATCTCACCTCTCTCTCTCACTCTCTCTCAATCTCCCTCACCATCTCTCTCTCTCTGCCTCTGCCTCTCTCCATCTCTCTCTCACCATCTCTCTCTGTCTCTCTCTTTCAATCTCTCTCGTCTTCCTGTCTCTCACTCTCTCAATCTCTCTCTCTCTCTCTCTCTCACCATTTCTCTCTCTTTCTCTCGCATCTCAATATCTCTCTGCATTTTTCGGCCTCTCTCTCAATCTCTCTCACCATCTCTCTCTGTCTCTTGAACAGTTTAACCTACATTTACTGGGGGCTGTCATGTTGTTTTTGATGTCTCTCATATTCATGTAGTCACTGTCCTTCTCCATGGTTTGTGTCTGAGGGGTCTCTCTCCTCCGTTCCTGTCCTGTCTGCTTCTCTCTCTCTCTCAGATGTGTCTCAGTCTTTCCTCAGACTCGATGTCAGGGCGAGAACTTCCTCAAAACGGTTTCTATTTTCTTCCTTTTTGTAATACCACTTCCCCTGTGATCTGTGCCACAAAGTTGGTCAGTTAACCATGTACAGCAGCTGACGAAGGCTTTGTATTTTTTCCAAGCACAGGGAGAGCCAACCTGGCTTCAGGGAAAATCGGCAGAATTCAAAATCATTTCGCAAGCCTCTCGACTGTTCGTTACAACTGGAAAAGGTCTGTACACGCACACACACACACACACATCTGTACACTGACTGGTGTCTCTCAGTCCCCTCTCTCTCAGGGTTATATCTGTACACTGACTGGTGTCTCTCAGTCTCCTCTCTCTCAGGGAGATATCTGTACACTGACTATTGTCTCTCAGTCCCCTATCTCTCAGGGTTATATCTGTACACTGACTGGAGTCTCTCAGTCTCCTCTCTCTCAGTGAGATATCTGTACACTGACTGGTGTATCTCAGTTTCCTCTCTGTCAGGGAGAGATCTGAACGCTGACTGGTGTCTCTCAGTCCCCTCTCTCTCAGCGAGATACTGTATACTGACTGGTGTCTTTCAGTCCCCTCTCTCTCAGGGAGATACTGTATACTGAATGGTGTCTCTCAGTCCCCTCTCTCTCAGGGAGATACTGTATACTGACTGGTGTATCTCATTCCCCTCTCTCTCAGTGAGATATCTGTACACTGACTGGTGTCTTTCAGTCCCTCTCTCTCAGTGAGATATCTGCCCACTGACTGGTGTCTCTCAGTCCCCTCTCTCTCAGGGATATATCTGTACACTGACTGGTGTCTCTCAGTCCCCTCTCTCTCAGTGAGATATCTGTACACTGACTGGAGTCTTTCAGTCCCTCTCTCTCAGGGATATATCTGCACACTGACTGGTTTCTCTCAGTCCCCTATCTCTCAGGGAGATATCTGTACACTGACTGGTGTCTCTCAGTCTCTCTCTCTCTCTCAGGGAGATATCTACACACTGACTGGTGTCTCTCAGTCTCTTCTCTCTCAGGGAGATACCTGTACACTGAATGGTGTCTTTCAGTCCCTCTCTCCCAGTGAGATATCTGTACACTGACTGGTGTCTCTCAGTCCCCTCTCTCTCAGGGAGATATCTGTACACTGACTGTTGTCTTTCAGTCCCTCTCTCTCAGTGAGATATCTGTACACTGACTGGTGTCTCTCAGTCCCCTCTCTCTCAGGGAGATATCTGTACACTGACTGGTGTCTCTCAGTCTCTGTCTCTCTAAGGGAGATATCTGTACACTGACTGGTGTCTCTCAGTCCCTCTCTCTCAGTGAGATATCTGTACACTGACTGGTGTATCTCAGTCCCCTCTCTCTCAGGGAGATACTGTATACTGAATGGTGTCTCTCAGTCCCCTCTCTCTCAGGGATATATCTGCACACTGACTGGTGTCTCTCAGTCCCCTCTCTCTCAGGGATATATCTGCACACTGACTGGTGTCTCTCAGTCCCCTCTCTCTCAGTGAGATATCTGCACACTGACTGGTGTCTCACATTCTCCTCTCTCTCAGGGATATATCTGTACACTGACTGGTGTCTTTCAGTCCCTCTCTCTCAGTGAGATATCTGCCCACTGACTGGTGTCTCTCAGTCCCCTCTCTCTCAGAGATATATCTGCACACTGACTGGTGTCTCTCAGTCCCCTCTCTCTCAGTGAGATATCTGTACACTGACTGTAGTCTTTCAGTCCCTCTCTCTCAGTGAGATATCTGCACACTGACTGGTGTCTCACAGTCTCCTCTCTCTCAGGGATATATCTGTACACTGACTGGTGTCTCTCAGTCCCCTCTCTCTCAGGGAGATATCTGTACACTGACTGGTGTCTCTCAGTCCCCTCTCTCTCAGGGTTATATCTGTACACTGACTGGTGTCTCTCAGTCTCTTCTCTCTCTCAGGGAGATATCTGTACACTGACTGGTGTCTCTCAGTCCCCTATCTCTCAGGGTTATATCTGTACACTGACTGGTGTATTTCAGTTTCCTCTCTGTCAGGGAGAGATCTGAACGGTGACTGGTGTCTCTCAGTCCCCTCTCTCTCAGCGAGATACTGTATACTGACTGGTGTCTTTCAGTCCCCTCTCTCTCAGGGAGATACTGTATACTGAATGGTGTCTCTCAGTCCCCTCTCTCTCAGGGAGATACTGTATACTGACTGGTGTATCTCATTCCCCTCTCTCTCAGTGAGATATCTGTACACTGACTGGTGTCTTTCAGTCCCTCTCTCTCAGTGAGATATCTGCCCACTGACTGGTGTCTCTCAGTCCCCTCTCTCTCAGGGATATATCTGTACACTGACTGGTGTCTCTCAGTCCCCTCTCTCTTAGTGAGATATCTGTACACTGACTGGAGTCTTTCAGTCTCCTCTCTCTCAGGGATATATCTGTACACTGACTGGTGTCTCTCAGTCCCCTCTCTCTCAGTGAGATATCTGTACACTGACTGGAGTCTTTCAGTCCCTCTCTCTCAGTGAGATATCTGCACACTGACTGGTTACTCTCAGTCCCCTATCTCTCAGCGAGATACTGTATACTGACTGGTGTCTTTCAGTCCCCTCTCTCTCAGGGAGATACTGTATACTGAATGGTGTCTCTCAGTCCCCTCTCTCTCAGGGAGATACTGTATACTGACTGGTGTATCTCATTCCCCGCTCTCTCAGTGAGATATCTGTACACTGACTGGTGTCTTTCAGTCCCTCTCTCTCAGTGAGATATCCGCCCACTGACTGGTGTCTCTCAGTCCCCTCTCTCTCAGGGATATATCTGTACACTGACTGGTGTCTCTCAGTCCCCTCTCTCTCAGTGAGATATCTGTACACTGACTGGAGTCTTTCAGTCCCTCTCTCTCAGTGAGATATCTGCACACTGACTGGTTTCTCTCAGTCCCCTATCTCTCAGGGAGATATCTGTACACTGAATGGTGTCTCTCAGTCCCCTCTCTCTCAGGGATATATCTGTACACTGACTGGTGTCTCTCAGTCTCTCTCTCTCTCTCAAGGAGATATCTGTACACTGACTGGTGTCTCTCAGTCCCCTCTCTCTCAGGGATATACCTGTACACTGACTGGTGTCTCTCAGTCTCTCTCTCTCTCTCAGGGAGATATCAGTACACTGAATGGTGTCTCTCAGTCTCCTCTCTCTCAGGGAGATATCTGTACACTGACTGGTGTCTCTCAGTCCCTCTCTCTCAGGGAGATATCTGTACACTGACTGGTGTCTCTCAGTCCCCTCTCTCTCAGGGAGATATCTGTACACTGACTGGTGTATCTCAGTCCCCTCTCTCTCAGGGAGATATCTGTACACTGACTGGTGTCTTTCAGTCCCTCTCTCTCAGGGTTATATCTGTCCACTGACTGGTGTCTCTCAGTCTCTTCTCTCTCAGGGAGATACCTGTACACTGACTGGTGTCTCTCAGTCTCCTCTCTCTCAGGGAGATACCTGTACACTGAATGGTGTCTCTCAGTCTCCTCTCTCTCAGGGAGATATCTGTACACTGACTGGTGTCTCTCAGTCCCCTCTCTCTCAGGGAGATATCTGTACACTGACTGGTGTATCTCAGTCCCCTCTCTCTCAGGGAGATATCTGTACACTGACTGGTGTCTTTCAGTTCCTCTCTCCCAGTGAGATATCTGTACACTGACTGGTGTCTCTCAGTCCCCTCTCTCTCAGGCAGATATCTGTACACTGACTGGTGTCTCTCATTCCCCTCTCTCTCAGTGAGATATCTGTACACTGACTGTTGTCTTTCAGTCCCTCTCTCTCAGTGAGATATCTGTACACTGACTGGTGTCTCTCAGTCTCTCTCTCTCAGGGAGATATCTGTACACTGACTGGTGTCTCTCAGTCTCTTCTCTCTCAGGATGATATCTGTACACTGACTGTTGTCTTTCAGTCCCTCTCTCTTAGGGAGATATCTGTACACTGACTGGTGTCTCTCAGTCCCTCTCTCTCAGTGAGATATCTGTACACTGACTGGTGTCTCTCAGTCCCCTCTCTCTCAGTGAGATATCTGCACACTGACTGGTGTCTCTCAGTCCCCTCTCTCTCAGGGATATATCTGTACACTGACTGGTGTCTCTCAGTCTCCTCTCTCTCAGGGAGATATCTGTACACTGACTGGTGTCTCTCAGTCTCCTCTCTCTCAGGGAGATATCTGTACACTGACTGGTGTCTCTCAGTCTCCTCTCTCTCAGGGTGATATCTGTACACTGACTGGTGTCTCTCAGTCTCCTCTCTCTCAGGGAGATATCTGTACACTGACTGGTGTCTCTCAGTCTCCTCTCTCTCAGGGATATATCTGTACACTGACTGGTGTCTCTCAGTCCCCTCTCTCTCAGTGAGATATCTGTACACTGACTGTTGTCTTTCAGTCCCACTCTCTCAGTGAGATATCTGTACACTGACTGGTGTCTCTCAGTCCCCTCTCTCTCAGGGAGATATCTGTACACTGACTGGTGTCTCTCAGTCCCTCTATCTCATGGAGATATCTGTACACTGACTGGTGTCTCTCAGTCTCTGTCTCTCTAAGGGAGATATCTGTACACTGACTGGTGTCTCTCAGTCCCTCTCTCTCAGTGAGATATCTGTACACTGACTGGTGTATCTCAGTCTCCTCTCTCTCAGGGAGAGATCTGAACGCTGCCTGGTGTCTCTCAGTCCCCTCTCTCTCAGCGAGATACTGTATACTGACTGGTGTCTTTCAGTCTCCTCTCTCTCAGGGAGATACTGTATACTGAATGGTGTCTCTCAGTCCCCTCTCTCTCAGGGAGATAATGTATACTGACAGGTGTATCTCAGTCCCCTCTCTCTCAGTGAGATATCTGTACGCTGACTGGTGTCTTTCAGTCCCTCTCTCTCAGTGAGATATCTGCACACTGACTGGTGTCTCACAGTCTCCTCTCTCTCAGGGATATATCTGTACACTGACTGATGTCTTTCAGTCCCTCTCTCTCAGTGAGATATCTGCCCACTGACTGGTGTCTCTCAGTCCCCTCTCTCTCAGGGATATATCTGCACACTGACTGGTGTCTCTCAGTCCCCTCTCTCTCAGTGAGATATCTGTACACTGACTGGAGTCTTTCAGTCCCTCTCTCTCAGTGAGATATCTGCACACTGACTGGTATCTCACAGTCTCCTCTCTCTCAGGGATATATCTGTACACTGACTGGTGTCTCTCAGTCCCCTATCTCTCAGGGAGATATCTGTACACTGACTGGTGTCTCTCAGTCTCCTCTCTCTCAGGGAGATATCTGTACACTGACTGGTGTCTCTCAGCCCCCTCTCTCTCAGGGAGGTATCTGTACACTGACTGGTGTCTCTCAGTCACCTCTCTCTCAGGGTTATATCTGTACACTGACTGGTGTCTCTCAGTCTCCTCTCTCTCAGGGAGATATCTGTACACTGACTGGTGTATCTCAGTCTCCTCTCTCTCAGGGAGATACTGTATACTGAATGGTGTCTTTCAGTCCCCTCTCTCTCAGGGAGATACTGTATACTGAATGGTGTCTCTCAGTCCCCTCTCTCTCAGGGAGATACTGTATACTGACTGGGGTATCTCAGTCCCCTCTCTCTCAGTGAGATATCTGCACACTTACTGGTTTCTCTCAGTCCCCTATCTCTCAGTGAGATATCTGCACACTGACTGGTGTCTCTCAGTCCCCTCTCTCTCAGTGAGATATCTGCACACTGACTGGTGTCTCTCAGTCCCCTCTCTCTCAGTGAGATATCTGTACACTGACTGGTGTCTCTCAGTCTCTCTCTCTCTCTCTCAGGGTTATATCTGTACACTGACTGGTGTCTCTCAGTCTCTTCTCTCTCAGGGAGATACCTGTACACTGACTGGTGTCTTTCAGTCCCTCTCTCCCAGTGAGATATCTGTACACTGACTGGTGTCTCTCAGTCCCCTCTCTCTCAGGGAGATATCTGTACACTGACTGGTGTCTCTCAGTCCCTCTCTCTCAGGGAGATATCTGTGCACTGACTGGTGACTCTCAGTCCCTCTCTCTCTCAGGGAGATATCTGTACACTGACTGGTGTCTCTCAGTCCCCTCTCTCTCTCAGGGAGATATCTGTACACTGACTGTTGTCTCTCAGTCTCTTCTCTCTCAGGGAGATATCTGCACACTGACTGGTGTCTCTCAGTCCCCTCTCTCTCAGTGAGATATCTGTACACTGACTGGTGTCTCTCATTCTCCTGTCTCTCAGTGAGATATCTGTACACTGACTGGTGTCTCTCAGTCCCCTCTCTCTCAGGGAGATATCTGTACACTGACTGGTGTACCTCAGTCCCCTCTCTCTCAGTGAGATATCTGCACACTGACTGGTGTATCTCAGTCCCCTCTCTCTCAGGGTTATATCTGTACACTGACTGGTGTGTCTCAGTCTCTCTCTCTCTCAGGGAGATATCTGTACACTGACTGGTGTATCTCAGTCCCCTCTCTCTCAGGGAGATATCTGTACACAGACTGGTGTGTCTCAGTCCCCTCTCTCTCTCAGGGAGATATCTGTACACTGACTGGTGTCTCTCAGTCCCTCTCTCTCTCAGGGAGATATCTGTACACTGACTGGTGTATCTCAGTCCCCTCTCTCTCAGGGAGATATCTGTACACTGACTGGTGTCTCTCAGTCTCTCTCTCTCTCAGGGAGATATCTGTACACTGACTGGTATCTCTCAGTCTCTCTCTCTCAGGGAGATATCTGTACACTGACTGGTGTCTCTCAGTCCCCTCTCTCTCAGGGAGATATCTGTACACTGACTGGTGTCTCTCAGTCTCCTCTCTCCCAGTGAGATATCTGTACACTGACTGGTGTCTCTCAGTCCCCTCTCTCTCAGGGAGATATCTGTACACTGACTGGTGTCTCTCAGTCTCCTCTCTCTCAGGGTTATATCTGTACACTGACTGGTGTCTCTCAGTCTCTTCTCTCTCAGGGAGATATCTGTACACTGACTGGTGTCTCTCAGTCCCTCTCTCTCAGTGAGATATCTGTACACTGACTGGTGTCTCTCAGTCTCCTCTCTCTCAGGGAGATATCTGTACACTGACTGGTGTGTCTCAGTCATTGCTCTCTCAGTGAGATATCTGTACACTGACTGGTGTCTCTCAGTCCCTCTCTCTCAGGGTTATATCTGTACACTGACTGGTGTCTCTCAGTCTCTCTCTCTCTCAGGGAGATATCTGTACACTGACTGGTGTCTCTCAGTCCCTCTATCTCAGGGAGATATCGGTACACTGACTGGTGTCTCTCAGTCTCTCTCTCTCTCAGGGAGATATCTGTACACTGACTGGTGTCTCTCAGTCCCTCTATCTCAGGGAGATATCTGTACACTGACTGGTGTCTCTCAGTCCCGCTCTCTCAGGGAGAGATCTGTACACTGACTGGTGTCTCTCAGTCCCCTCTCTCTCAGGGAGGTATCTGTACACTGACTGGTGTCTCTCAGTCCCCTCTCTCTCAGGGAGATATCTGTAGTCTGACTGGTGTCTCTCAGTCTCCTCTCTCTCAGGGAGATATCTGTAGTCTGACTGGTGTCTCTCAGTCTCCTCTCTCTCAGGGAGATATCTGTACACTGACTGGTGTCTCTCAGTCCCTCTATCTCAGGGAGATATCTGTACACTGACTGGTGTCTCTCAGTCTCCTCTCTCTCAGGGAGATATCTGTACACTGACTGGTGTCTCTCAGTCTCTTCTCTCTCAGGGAGATATCTGTACACTGACTGGTGTCTTTCAGTCCCCTCTCTCTCAGTGAGATATCTGTACACTGACTGGTGTCTCTCAGTCTCCTCTCTCTCAGTGAGATATCTGCACACTGACTGGTGTATCTCAGTCCCCTCTCTCTCAGGGAGATATCTGTACACTGACTGGTGTCTCTCAGTCTCTTCTCTCTCAGGGAGATATCTGTACACTGACTGGTGTCTTTCAGTCCCCTCTCTCTCAGGGAGATATCTGTACACTGACTGGTGACTTTCAGTCCCTCTCTCCCAGTGAGATATCTGTACTCTGACTGGTTGTCTCTCAGTCCCCTCTCTCTCAGGGAGATATCTGTACACTGACTGGTGTCTCTCAGTCCCTCTATCTCAGGGAGATATCTGTACACTGACTGGTGTCTCTCAGTCTCTTCTCTCTCAGGGAGATATCTGTACACTGACTGGTGTCTTTCAGTCCCCTCTCTCTCAGGGAGATATCTGTACACTGACTGGTGACTTTCAGTCCCTCTCTCCCAGTGAGATATCTGTACACTGACTGGTTGTCTCTCAGTCCCCTCTCTCTCAGGGAGATATCTGTACACTGACTGGTGTCTCTCAGTCCCTCTATCTCAGGGAGATATCTGTACACTGACTGGTGTCTCTCAGTCTCCTCTCTCTCAGGGAGATATCTGTACACTGACTGGTGTCTCTCAGTCCCCTCTCTCTCAGTGAGATATCTGTACACTGACTGTTGTCTTTCAGTCCCTCTCTCTCAGTGAGATATCTGTACACTGACTGGTGTCTCTCAGTCCCCTCTCTCTCAGGGAGATATCTGTACACTGACTGTTGTCTCTCAGTCCCTCTATCTCAGGGAGATATCTGTACACTGACTGGTGTGTCTCAGTTCCTCTATCTCAGGGAGATATCTGTACACTGACTGGTGTCTCTCAGTCCCCTCTCTCTCAGGGAGATATCTGTACACTGACTGGTGTCTCTCAGTCCCCTCTCTCTCAGGGAGGTATCTGTACACTGCCTGGTGTCTCTCAGTCTCCTCTCTCTCAGGGAGATATCTGTACACTGACTGGTGTATCTCAGTTCCCTCTCTCTCAGTGAAATATCTGTACACTTACTGGTGTCTTTCAGTCCCTCTCTCTCAGTGTGATATCTGTACACTGACTGGTGTCTCTCAGTCCCCTCTCTCTCAGGGAGATATCTGTACACTGACTGGTGTCTCTCAGTCTCTGTCTCTCTCAGGGAGATACCTGTACACTGACTGTTGTCTCTCAGTCTCCTCTCTCTCAGGTAGATATCTGTACACTGACTGGTGTCTCTAAGTCCCCTCTCTCTCAGTGAGATATCTGTACACTGGCTGGTGTATCTCAGTCCCTCTCTCTCATTGAGATATCTGTACACTGACTGGTGTCTTTCAGTCCCTCTCGTTCCTTGAGATATCTGTACTCTGACTGGTGTCTCTCAGTCCCCTCTCTCTGAGGGAGATATCTGTACACTGACTGGTGTCTCTCAGTCCCTCTATCTCAGGGAGATATCTGTACACTGACTGGTGTATCTCAGTCTCCTCTCTCTCAGGGAGAGATCTGAACGCTGACTGGTGTCTCTCAGTCCCCTCTCTCTCAGCGAGATACTGTATACTGACTGGTGTCTTTAAGTCCCCTCTCTCTCAGGGTGATACTGTATACTGAATGGTGTCTTTCAGTCCCCTCTCTCTCAGGGAGATACTGTATACTGACTGGTGTATCTCATTCCCCTCTCTCTCAGTGAGATATCTGTACACTGACTGGTGTCTTTCAGTCCCTCTCTCTGTGAGATATCTGCACACTGACTGGTGGCTCTCAGTCCCCTCTCTCTCAGGGATATATCTGTACACTGACTGGTGTCTTTCAATCCCCTATCTCTCAGGGAGATATCTGTACACTGACTGGTGTATCTCAGTCCTCTCTCTCTCAGGGAGATATCTGTACACTGACTGGTGTCTTTCAGGCCCTCTCTCTCAGTGAGATATCTGTACACTGACTGGTGTCTCTCAGTCCCCTCTCTCTCAGGGAGATATCTGTACACTGACTGGTGTCTCTCAGTCCCTCTATCTCAGGGAGATATCTGTACACTGACAGGTGTCTCTCAGTCCCCTCTCTCTCAGAGAGGTATCTGTACACTGACTGGTGTCTCTCAGTCCCCTCTCTCTCAGGGATATATCTGTACACTGACTGGTGTCTCTCAGTCTCCTCTCTCTCTGGGAGATACTGTATACTGACTGGTGTCTCCCAGTCTCCTCTCTCTCAGGGAGAGATCTGAACGCTGACTGGTGTCTCTCAGTCCCCTCTCTTTCAGGGAGATACTGTATACTGACTGGTGTGTCTCAGTTCCCTCTCTCTCAGGGAGATACTGTATACTGAATTACCTGGAAAAACTCAGCAGGTCTGGCAGCATCGGCGGAGAAGAAAAGATTTTACGATCGAGTCCTCATGACCCTTCCACAGAACTTGAGTTCGAATCCAAGAAAAAGATGAAATATAAGCTGGTTTAAGGTGTGTGTGTGGTGGGCAGAGAGATAGAGAGAGAGAGAGAGAGAAAGGTTGGGGGGGGTGGGGTTGGGAGGTGGGGGTTTGGGCGTGTGGTTGTATGGACAAACAAGCAGTGATAGAAGCAGATCATCAAAAGATGTCAATGACAATGGTACAATAGAACACATAGGTGTTAAAGTTAAAGTTGGCGATATTATCTAAATGAATGTGCTAATTAAGAATGGATGGTAGGGCACTCAAGGTATAGCTCTAGTGTGGGTGTTTTTTTTATTTTATTATTTTTTTTATTATAATGGAAATAGATGGGAAAAGGAAAATCTTTATAATTTATTGGAAAAAAAAAGGAAGGGGGAAACAGAAAGGGGGTGGGGATGGGGGAGGGAGCTCACGACCTAAAGTTGTTGAATTCAATATACAGTCCGGAATGCTGTAAGGTGCCTAGTCGGAAGATGAGGTGTTGTTCCTCCAGTTTGCGTTGGGCTTCACTGGAACAATGCAGCAAGCCAAGGACAGACATGTGGGCAAGAGAATAGGGTGGAGTGTTAAAATGGCAAGCGACAGGGAGGTTTGGGTCATTCTTGCGGACAGACCGCAGGTGTTCTGCAAAGCGGTCGCCCAGTTTACGTTTGGTCTCTCCAATGTAGAGGAGACCACATTGGGAGCAACGAATGCAGTAGACTAAGTTGGGGGAAATGCAAGTGAAATGCTGCTTCACTTGAAAGGAGTGTTTGGGCCCTTGGACGGTGAGGAGAGAGGAAGTGAAGGGGCAGATGATACATCTTTTGCGTGGGCATGGGGTGGTGCCATAGGAGGGGGTTGAGGAGTAGGGGGTGATGGAGGAGTGGACCAGGGTGTCCCGGAGGGAGCGATCCCTACGGAATGCCGATAAGGGGGGTGAAGGGAAGATGTGTTTGGTGGTGGAATCATGCTGGAGTTGGCGGAAATGCCGGAGGATGATCCTTTGAATGCGGAGGCTGGTGGGGTGATAAGTGAGGACAAGGGGGACCCTATCATGTTTCTGGGAGGGAGGAGAAGGCGTGAGGGCGGATGCGCGGTAGATGGGCCGGACACGGTTGAGGGCCCTGTCAACGACCGTGGGTGGAAAACCTCGGTTAAGGAAGAAAGAGGACATGTCAGAGGAACTGTTTTTGAAGGTAGCATCATCGGAACAGATGCGACGGAGGCGAAGGAACTGGGAGAATGGGATGGAGTCCTTACAGGAAGCAGGGTGTGAGCAGCTGTAGTCGAGGTAGCTGTGGGAGTCAGTGGGTTTGTAATGGATATTGGTGGACAGTCTATCACCAAAGATTGAGACAGAGAGGTCAAGGAAGGGAAGGGAAGTGTCAGAGATGGACCACGTGAAAATGATGGAGGGGTGGAGATTGGAAGCAAAATTAATAAATTTTTCCAAGTCCCGACGAGAGCATGAAGTGGCACCGAAGGAATCATCGATGTACTGGAGAAAAAGTTGTGGAAGGGGGCCAGAGTAGGACTGCAACAAGGAATGTTCCACATACCCCATAAAGAGACAGGCATAGCTGGGGCCCATACGGGTACCCATAGCCACACCTTTTATTTGGAGGAAGTGAGAGGAGTTGAAGGAGAAATTGTTCAGCGTGAGAACAAGTTCAGCCAGACGGAGGAGAGTAGTGGTGGATGGGGATTGTTCGGGCCTCTGTTCGATGAAGAAGCTAAGGGCCCTCAGACCATCCTGGTGGGGGATGGAGGTGTAGAGGGATTGGACATCCGTGGTGAAGAGGAGGAGAGCCATCAGACCATCCCGGTGGGGAATGGAGGTGTAGAGGGATTGGACATCCATGGTGAAGAGGAGGAGAGCCATCAGACCATCCCGGTGGGGGATGGAGGTGTAGCGGGATTGGACATCCATGGTGAAGAGGAGGAGAGCCATCAGACCATCCCGGTGGGGGATGGAGGTGTAGCGGGATTGGACATCCATGGTGAAGAGGAGGAGAGCCATCAGACCATCCTGGTGGGGGATGGAGGTGTAGCGGGATTGGACGTCCACGGTGAAGAGGAGGAGAGCCATCAGACCATCCTGGTGGGGGATGGAGGTGTAGCGGGATTGGACGTCCATGGTGAAGAGGAAGCGGTTGGGGCCAGGGAACTGGGAATTGTTGATGTGACGTAAGGTGTCAGAGGAATCACGGATGTAGGTGGGAAGGGACTGGACAAGGGGAGAGAGAGAAGGGAGTCAAGATAACGAGAAATGAGTTCTGTGGGGCAGGAGCAAGCTGAGACGATCGGTCTACCGGGGCAGTTCTGTTTGTGGATTTCACTGGGCTGATTCCTGGGACGATGGGGTTTGTCTCATGAGGAAAAACCCGCTCTGTATAACCCCGCCCCCTGCACGCTCTGTGTGACCCCGCCCCCTGCCCGCTCTGTGTGACCGAGCCCCCTGCCCGCTCTGTGTGACCCTGCCCCCTGCCCGCTGTGTGACCCCGCCCCCTGCCCGTTCTGTGTGACCCCGCCCCCTGCCCGCTCTGTGTGACCCCGCCCCCTGCCCGCTCTGTGTGACCCCGCCCACTGCCCGCTCTGTGTGACCGAGCCCCTTGCCCGCTGTGTGACCCCGCCCCCTGCCAGCCCTGTGTGACCCCGCCCCCTGCCCGCTCCGTGTGACCCCGCCCCCTGCTCTCTCTGTGTGACCCCGCCCCCTGCGCGCTGTGTGACCCCGCCCCCTGCCCGCTCTGTGTGACCCCGCCCCCTGCCCGCTCTGTGTGACCCCGCCCCCTGCCCGCTCCGTGTGACCCCGCCCCCTGCCCGCTCCGTGTGACCCCGCCCCCTGCCCGCTCTGTGTGACCCCGCCCCCTGCCCGCTCTGTGTGACCCTGCCCCCTGCCCTCTCTGTGTGACCCCGCCCCCTGCCCGCTCTGTGTGACCCCGCCCCCTGCCCGCTGTGTGACCCCGCCCCCTGACAGCCCTGTGTGACCCCGCCCCCTGCCCGCCCTGTGTGACACCGCCCCCTGCCCGCTCTGTGTGACCCCGCCCCCTGCCCGCCCTGTGTGACCCCGCCCCCTGCCCGCTCTGTGTGACCCCGCCCCCTGCCCGCTCTGTGTGACTCCGACCCCTGTCCGCTCTGTCATCCCGCCCCCTTTCCGCTCCGTGTGACTCCGCCCCCTCCCCGCTCCGTGTCACCACGCCCCCTTACCGCACCCTGTGACACCGCCCCCCTCGCTCTGTGTGATTCCGCCCCCTCCCCGCTCTGTGTGACACCGCCCACTACCCGCTCTGTGTGACTGCACCCCCACACCTCTCTGTGTGACTCCGCCCCTTTCCCGCAGTGTGACACGACCCGCTCCACGCTCTGTGTGACTCCGCCCACTCCTCGCTTTGTGTGTCCCCTCCCCCCATTCTCCGTTCTGTTTGACTCCGCCCTCTCCCCGCTCTGTGTGACTCTGCACCCTCCCCGCTCTGTGTGACTCCGCCCCCTCCCCGCTCCGTGTCACCACGCCCCCTTCCGCACCCTGTGACACCGCCCCCCTCGCTCTCTGTGATTCCGCCCACTACCCGCTCTGTGTGACTACACCCCCACACCTCTCTGTGTGACTACACCCCCACACCTCTCTGTGTGACTCCGCCCCTTTCCCGCACTGTGTGACACCACCCGCTCCACGCTCTGTGTGACCCGGCCTCTTCCCCGCTCTGTGTGACTCCGCCCACTCCTCGCTTTGTGTGTCCCCTCCCCCCATTCTCCGTTCTGTTTGACTCCGCCCTCTCCCCGCTCTGTGTGACTCTGCACCCTCCCCGCTCTGTGTGACTCCGCCCCCTCCCTGCAGTGTGTGACGTCGCCCCCTCCCTGCTCTGTGTGACGTCGCCCCCCCTTCGCTTACTGTGACTCCGCCCCCTCCCTGCTCTATGTGACACCGCCCCCTTCCTGCTCTGTGTGACGTCGCCCCCTCCCTGCTGTGTGACGTCGCCCCCTCCTCGCTTACTGTGACTCCGCCCCCTCTCTGCTCTGTGTGACGTCGCCCCCTCCTCGCTCTGTGTGACTCCGCCCACTCTCCGCTCTCTGTGACCCCGCCTGCTGCCCGCTGTGTCACCCCGCCCCCTCCCCGCTCTCTGTGACCCCGCTCCCTGAGCGCCCCGCAAAACCCCACATCCCCGCGGATTCCGTGTCAACCCGCCCCTTGCACCCTCTCTGATACTCCGCCCACTGCCCACTCTGTGTGACCCCGCCCATTGCCCGCTCTGTGTGCACCCGACCCCTGTCCGCTCTGTGTGCACCCGCCCCCGTCCGCTCTGTGTGACTCCGGCCCCTGCTCGCTCTATGTCAACCCACCCGCTGCCCGCCCTGTATCACCCCGCCCCCTGCCTGCACTGTGCGACCCCGCCCCTACCCGCTCGTTGTGACCCCGCCCTCTGCCCGCTCCGTGTCACTCCGACACCTGCTCGCTCTTTGCGACCCCGCCCCCTTCCCTCTCAGTGTCACCCCGCCCCCTGCCCGCTCTGTGTCACCCCGCCCACTGCCCGCTTTGTGTGACCCCGCCCCCTGCCCGCTTTGTGTCACCCCGCCTACTGTCCGCTCTGTGTGACCCCGCCCCCTTTCGGCTCTCTGACTCCGCCCACTGCCCGCTCTGTGAAACCACGCCCCCTTCACGCTCTGTGTGACCCCGCCCCTTGCACGCTCTGTCACCGCCCCCTGACCGCTCTGTGTCACCCCGCCCCCTGGCCGCCCTGTGTGACCCCGGCCCTTGCCCGCCCTGTGTGACCCCGGCCCTTGCCCGCTCTGTATGACCCCGCCCCCTGCCCGCTTTGTGTCACCCCGCCCCCTGCCCGCTTTGTGTCACCCCGCCCCCTGCTCGCTCTGTGTCACCCCGCTCCCTGCCCCCTTTGTGTCACCCCGCCCACTGCCCGCTCTGTGTGACCCCGCCCCCTTTCGGCTCTCTAACCCCGCCCCCTGCCCGCTCTGTGACACCCCGCCCCCTGCACGCTCTGTCACCACGCCACCTGCCCGCTCTGTGTGTCCCCGCCCCCTGTCCGCTCTGTCAACCCGCCCGCTGTCCGCTCTGTGTCACCCCACCCCCTGCCCGCTCTCTGTGACTCCTCCCCCTGCCCGCTCTCTGTCTCCGCCCCCTGCGCGCTAAGTGTCACCCCGCCCCCTGCTCGCTGTGTGTGACACCGACCCCTTCCCGTTCTGTGTGACCCCGCCCCCTGCCCGCTCTGTATCACCCCACCCCCTGCCCGCTCTCTGTGACTCCTCCCCCTGCCCGCTCTGTGTCTCCGCCCCCTGCTCGCTGTGTGTGACCCCGACCCCTTCCCGTTCTGTGTGACCCCGCCCCCTGCGCGCTCTGTGTGACCTCGCCCCTGCCCGCTCTGTGTGACTCCGACTTCTCCTCGCTCTGTATCACCCCGCCCCCTCCCCGCTCTCTGTGACTCCGCCCCCTGCCTGCTCTCTGTGACTCCGCCCCCTCCCCGCTGTGTGTCTCCGCCCCCTGTGCGCTAAGTGTCACCCCGCCCCTGCTCGCTGTGTGTGACCCCGACCCCTGCGCGCTCTGTGTGACCCCGGCCGCTGCGCGCTCTGTGTGACCTCGCCTCCTGCCCGCTCTGTATCACCCGCCCCCTGCCCGCTCTGTGACACCGCCTCCTCCTCGCTCTGTGTCACCCCGCCCTCTGTCCGCTTTGTGTCACCCCGCCCCCTGCCCGCTTTGTGTCACCCCGCCCCCTGCCCGCTTTGTGTCACCCCGCCCCCTGCCCGCTTTGTGTCACCCCGCCTACTGCCCGCTCTGTGTGACCCCGCCCCCTTTCGGCTCTCTGACTCCGCCCACTGCCCGCTCTGTGAAACCACGCCCCTTCACGCTGTGTGACCCCGCCCCCTGACCGCTCTGTGTCACCCCGCCCCCTGGCCGCTCTGTGTGACCCCGGCCCTTGCCCGCTCTGTATGACCCCGCCCCCTGCCCGCTTTGTGTCACCCCGCCCACTGCCCGCTTTGTGTCACCCCGCCCCCTGCTCGCTTTGTGTGACCCCGCCCCCTGCCCCCTTTGTGTCACCCCGCCCACTGCCCGCTCTGTGTGACCCCGCTCCCTGCCCCCTTTGTGTCACCCCGCCCACTGCCCGCTCTGTATGACCCCGCCCCCTGCCCGCTTTGTGTCACCCCCGCCCCCTGCTCGCTCTGTGTCACCCCGCTCCCTGCCCCCTTTGTGTCACCCCGCCCACTGCCCGCTCTGTGTGACCCCGCCCCCTTTCGGCTCTCTAACCCCGCCCCCTGCCCGCTCTGTGACACCCCGCCCCCTGCACGCTCTGTCACCACGCCACCTGCCCGCTCTGTGTGTCCCCGCCCCCTGTCCGCTCTGTCAACCCGCCCGCTGTCCGCTCTGTGTCACCCCACCCCCTGCCCGCTCTCTGTGACTCCTCCCCCTGCCCGCTCTCTGTCTCCGCCCCCTGCGCGCTAAGTGTCACCCCGCCCCCTGCTCGCTGTGTGTGACACCGACCCCTTCCCGTTCTGTGTGACCCCGCCCCCTTTCGGCTCTCTAACCCCGCCCCCTGCCCGCTCTGTGACACCCCGCCCCCTGCACGCTCTGTCACCACGCCACCTGCCCGCTCTGTGTGTCCCCGCCCCCTGTCCGCTCTGTCAACCCGCCCGCTGTCCGCTCTGTGTCACCCCACCCCCTGCCCGCTCTCTGTGACTCCTCCCCCTGCCCGCTCTGTCTCCGCCCCCTGCGCGCTAAGTGTCACCCCGCCCCCTGCTCGCTGTGTGTGACCCCGACCCCTTCCCGTTCTGTGTGACCCCGCCCCCTGCCCTCTCTGTGTGACCTCGCCCCTGCCCGCTCTGTGTCTCCGCCCCCTGCGCGCTCTGTATCACCCCGCCCCCTGCCCGCTTTGTGTCACCCCTCGCCCTCCCCGTTCTGTATCACCCCGCCCCCTTCCCGCTCTGTATCACCCCGCCCCCTCCCCGTTCTGTGTGACCCGACCCCAGCCCGCTCTGTGTGAGCCTGCCCCCGCCCCCTGAACGCAACGTGTGACCTCACCCCCTGCCGGTCTGTGTGACCTCGCCCCCTGCCCCGCTCTGTGTGACCCCGCCCCCTGCACAGTCTGTATCTCCCCGCCCCCTGAACGCACTGTGTGACCCCGCCCCTTGACCGCACTGTGTGACCTCACTCCCTGCCGCTCTGTGACCTCGCCCCCTGCCCTGCTCTGTGTGACTCCGCCCCCTTCCCGCTCTGTGTGACCCCGCCCCCTCGCACCGTGTGACTCCACCCCCTTCCCGCTCTGTGTGAATCCGCCCCCTCCTTTTTCTGTGTGACTCCGCCCCCTCCCCGCTCTTTGTGACTCCGACTTCTCCTCGCTCTATCACCCCGCCCCTTGCCCGCTCTCTGTGACTCCGCCCCCTGCCTGCACTCTGTGTCTCCGCCCGCTGCCGCTCTCTGTGACCCCGCCCCCTGCCCACTCTGTGTGACTCCTCCCCCTGCGGGCTCAGTGAATCCAACCACTGCCCATTCTGTGGATCTCCGCCCCCTGCGCGCTCTGTGGCACCCCGCCCCCTTCCCGCAACGTGTCACCCCGCCCCCTGCCCGCTATGTGTGACCCCGCCCCCTGCCCTCTCCGTGTGACCCAGCCCCCGGCCCGCTCCGTGTGACCCCGCCCTCTGCCCGCACTGTGTGACCCCGCCCCCCGCTCGCTCCCTGTGACCCAGCCCCCTGCGCGCTCTGTGTGACCCCGCCCACTGCCCACTCGGTGTGACCCCGCCCCCTCACCGCTCTGTGTGATCCCGCCCCCTACACGCTCTGTGTGACCCCGCCCCCTCCACGCTCTGAGTGACTCCGCCCCCTCCACGCTCTGAGTGACTCCGCCCCCTGCCCGCACTGTGTCACCCCGCCCCCTGCGCTCTCTGTGTGACCCCCGCCCCCTGCGCGCTCTGTGTGACCCCGCCCCCTGCGCGCTCTGTGTCAGTTGGAGGGAAGCGCGAGAGCAGTCGGGAGTTGAACAAGAGCAAAGGTGACGAGGGGAGGTCAGTGAGGTGGGAACGAGGTGATCCTGTGAGCACCATGAGTGCAGCGGGCAAGCATTTACTACTTTTATTGCTGATAGGTTTTAAGATCATATTTTGTGGCTCATTGTTTGTAAGGACTATATTCTGTAACAGGGAGGAGCAGGGAAGAAGGGCCCAAGAGTAATTGATATTATTTGATATTAAGTATCTTCCAAAAGGTTTAATTTAATTTAAAGGGGTAAGTCATGGCAGGAGAGCTCAAAGCCGTGGTATGCTCCTCCTGCTCTATGTGGGAAGCCGGGCACGTTTCCAGTGCCCGGGACCAGCCTGTGTGTGGGAAGTGTCTCCAGCTGCAGCTCCTGGAAGCCGGGGTTTTGGAGCTGGAGCGGCGGCTGGGGACACGTTGGAGCATCCGCGAGGTGGAGAGTATCGTGGATAGAACGTATAGAGAGGTGGTCACACCGCAGGCTAAGAGTCCACAGGCAGGAAGGGAATGGGTGACCTCCAGGCAAAGCAAGGGGACTAGGCAGGTAGTGCAGGAATCTGCTGTGGCTATTCCCCTGCAAAACAGATACACTGCTTTGGATACTGTTGGGGGGAATGGCCTCTCAGGAGAAAGCAGCAACAGACAAATTCGTTGCACCATGTTTGGCTCTGCTGCACAGGGCAGGAGTAAAATGTGTGGGAATGCAACAGTTATAGGGGATTCAATTGTAAGGGGAATAGAGAGGTGTTTCTGTGGCTGCAAACGAGACTCCAGGATGGTACGTTGCCTCCCTGGTGCTAGGGTTGAGGATGTCTCAGAGCGTCTAGAGGACATTCTGAAGGGGGAGGGTGAACAGCCAGTGGTCGTGGTGCACATTGGTATAAGTGACATCGGTGAAAAAAGGGATGAAAAGCAGAATATAGGGAGTTAGGAAGTAAGTGTAAAAAGTAGGACCTTAAAGGTAGTGATCTCAGGATTACTACCAGTGCTACGTGCTAGTCAGAGTAGAGATAGCAGGATATATCAGACGAATACATGTCTGAAGAGATGGTGTGAAGGGGAGGGTTTCAGATTCCTGGGGCATTGGGACTGGTTTTGGGGGAGGTGGGACCAGTACAAAGCGGATGGGTTACACCTGGGCAGGACCGGGACTGATGTCCTTGGGGGAACATTTTCTCGAGTGTTTGGGGAGGATTTAAACTAAAATGGCAGGGGGATGGGAACCTATGCGAGGAGCCAGAGAAAGGGGAATCAGACAAGAACAAGAGACAGAAAACAGAATAAGCAAAGTGATAGTCAGAGAAATCAAGGGCCAGAATCAAACAGGGCCTCAGTGAAAAATAGTGGGAACGGGACAAGTAATGTTAAAAAGACAAGCCTTAAGGCTTTGTGCCTTAACGCGAGGAGCATTCACAATAAAGTGGATGAATTAACCACGCAAATAGATATATACAGGAATGATATAGTCAGAATTACGGAGACATGGCTGCAGGGTGACCAGGGAAGGGAACTGACCATCCAGGGGTATTCAGTATTTAGGAAGGACAGACAAAAAGGAAAAGGTGGTGGAGTTACATTGCTGGTTAAAGAAGAAGGAATAATTGGCAGTCTAGGTGTGTGAGGCCCCTTGGGGATGAGCGACCATAATATGATAGAATTCTTCATCAAGATGGAGAGTGACATAGTGGATTCTGAGACTTGGGTCCTGAATCTTTATAAAGGAAACTACGATGGTATGAGGCACGAGTTGGCTATGATGGATTGGGAAATGTTACTTAAAGGGACGATGGTGGATAGGCAATGGTAAACATTCAAAGAGCACATGGGTGAACAGCAACAATTGTTTATTCCTGTCTGGTGCAAAAGTAAAACAGGAAAGTTGGCCAAACCATGGCTTATGAGGGAAATTAGAGAGAGTATTAGATGCAAGGAAGAGGCATGCAAATTGGCCAGAAAAAACAACAGATCTGAGGAATGGAAGCAGTTTAGAATTCAGCAAAGGAGGACCAAGGGATTGATTAAGAAGGGGAAAATAGAGCCCGAGGGTAAGCTTGCAGGGAACATAAAAGGTTCTATAGGTATGTGAAGAGAAAAAGATTGGTGAAGACAAATGTAGGTCCCTTACAGAAACAGGGGAATTTATAATGGGGAACAAAGAAATGGCTGTCCAACTAAATACCTACATGTGTTCTGTCTTCACAAAGGAGGACACAAATAACATCCCAGAAATGTTGGGGAACAAAGGGTTTAGTGAGAGGGAGGAACTGAATGAAATCAGCATTAGTAGGGAAATGGTGTTGGGGAAATTGATGGGATTGAAGGCTGTTAAATCCCTGGGGCCTGATAATCTACATCCCAGAGTACTTAAGGAAGTAGCCCTAGAAATAGTGGATCATTGGTGGTCATCTTCCGAGATTCTATAGACTCTGGAACAGTTCCTACAGATTGGAGGGTAGCTAATGTAACCCGACTATTTAAAAAGGGAGGCAGAGAGAAAACAGGGAATTATAGACCAGTCAGCCAGACATTGGTAGTGGGGAAAATTCTAGAGTCCATTATAAAAGATTTAATAGCTGAGCACGTGGAAAACAGTGGCAGAATCGGACAGAGTCAGCGTGGATTTATGAAAGGGAAATCATGCTTGATAAATCTACTGGAATTTTTCGAGGATGTCACGAGTAGAGTTGATGAGGGGGAGCCAGTGGATGTGGTTTATTTGGACTTTCAGAAAGCCTTCGACAAAGTCCCACATAAGAGACTGGGGTGTAAAATTAAAGCGCGTGGGATTGAGGGTAGTGTATTGAGATGGATAGAAAACTGGTTGGCAGACAGGAAACAAAGAGAAGGAATAAATGGGTCTGTTTCCGAATGGCAGGCAGTGACTAGTGGGGTACCGCAGGGATCAGTCCTGGGACCCCAGTTATTTACAATATATATTCATGATTTAGATGAGGGAATTAAATGTAATATCTCCAGGTTTGCAGATGACACAAAGCTGGGTGGGAGGGTGAGCTGTGAGGAGGATGCAGAGATGCTTCAGTGTGATTTGGACAAGCTGAGTGGGTAAATGCATGGCAGATGCAGTATAATGTGGATAAATGTGAGGTTATCCATTTTGGTAGCAAAAACAGGAAGGCAGATTATTATCTGAATGGCTTTAAATTGAGAGAGGGGAATGTGCAACGAGAGCTGGGTGTCCTTGAATACCAGTCGCTGAAGGTAAGCATGCAGGTGCAGCAGGCGGTAAAGAAGGCAAATGGTATGTTGGCCTTCATAGCCAGAGGATTCGAGTACAGGAACAGGGATGTCTTGCTGCAATTGTACAGGGCCTTGGTGAGACCACACCTGGAATATTGTGTGCAGTTTTGGTTTCCTTATCTGAGGAAGGATGTACTTGCTATAGAGGAAGTGCAGCGATGGTTTACCTGACTTATTCCTGGGATGGCGGGACTGACAGATGTTGATAGATTGAGTCGATTAGGATTATATTCGCTGGAATTCAGAAGAATGAGGGGGGGATCTCATAGAAACCTATAAAATTCTAACAGGACTAGACAGGGTAGATGTAGGAAGGATGTTCCCGATGGTGGGGGGTCCAGAACCAGGGGTCACAGTCTGAGGATATGGGGTAGACCATTTAGGACTGAGATGAGGAGAAATTCCTTCACCCAGAGAGCGGTGAGCCTGTGGAATTCATTACCACAGAAAGTAGTTGAGACCAAAACATTATATGTTTTCAATGAGGAGTTAGATATAGCTCTTGGGGTGAAAGGGATCAAAGGGTATGGGGAGAAAGCGGGAGCAGGCTATTGAGTTGGATGGTCAGCTATGATCATAATGAATGGCGGAGCAGGCTCGAAGGGCCGAATGGCCTACTCTTGCCCCGAGTTTCTATGTTTCTATGAAAGGGATAGCAGCATCGTGGATAGATAGGGAGAAACTGTCTCGTTGGGGGAAGGAGCGAGGATGAGAGGGACACAGATTTCAGTTAATCGGTAAAAGAAGCAGTTGTGTTTCCCTGCTCATTGTGGTCACTTCCTGGATAAACATCAGGACACCGAACATGCCTAAGAGATTGGTTACAGCACAAGTACATAGGCTGGTGTATGAAGGAATTGAGAAGTTGGGAGCAGTATTACAAAGTTGGAGATCTTGTACACATGTCTGAGTTGGCAGCTTCCTCAGAATGAACTGTTCCGGACAGGAGAGAGACAGGCAAACTGTACTTCTGTCTCTCACCAACTGTCCATACGCAGAAGGTGTTTTGAATTCTTTGTGAAGTGTGTTGTGGTGTGTTTTCCCAAACCATCAGTGTGTCTGATCCACTTTACTCATCACTCACAGCAAACTCACATTATGATCAACTCTGGTTAGTTTATTTACATTTAAAACCCAGGGCAGGAATGTTCACAGTGTCACACTCACACAACCCACACACCACATATACACAACGCATACACTCACACACAATAACACACAATATATACACACACGTTCACACAAACACCACACATACACACATGCAGACACATACAGACACTCACACATTCACACAAGTAAACACTAAAACACAAACACAAAGACATACACACACAAACATATACATACAAAAATACACACACACACTTCACACACTCACACACAGACACAGTAATGGAGGATAGACAAAGGAAACATTTACAACTATGGATAGTAACAGTACAAGAACCGTGGAGATGAAAATGAGCTCACATGATTTCCAGAGTCTGAGAGGAAAGCCTCGTTTCCAACCTGACAACTATGAAAATAATGTTTTTCAATGTACACATAGGCACAAATTCTAAAAATGTATTACTCTGGGGAGGTTCCAGAGGACTGGAGAGTTGTAAGCGTTACACCTTTGGTCAACATAGGGTGAAAAGATAGACTCAGCACCTACAGGCTGCAAAAGTACATTGGAGATCTCCAGAGTTAGTGAAAGGTGCTAGAGAAATGCAGGGTTTCTGTCCTGTAACATTTCGTCGGATTCCTGCCTGGATTTATAATGGGGTTTTCCAATGTCAACCGTCACGCTGTCATTCCCGTCTCCCACCACTAGTGGCGCTGCGGGAGGCTCCTCCTGGGAGAAAAAGGGAACAGATGAACTTTCACCTTTCGGACGTGGCTTCGGGCAGATGGGGATTGTGGGGAAGGGAGGAGGGGCTGGGGATCTTTGGACAATCCTGACACTCTCGTTCTGTGTCCCAGTGTCCCTTCAGGAACAATATTTCTCAATATCAGGTGCCTCGACACAGGGCAGTGCCCTTTTCTCACAGATGAAACGGAAGTGATCAGAACAAATGTAAGCAATCCATCCAGTGGTTCTGATAAAGGCGCAGTTTTCATTACCGTTCAAATTATTCAGCTCACCCTGATCCCATCGAGTAAAACTGGGAATTGGGGAAATAAAAAATACTGATAAAGATCCGCCATATTCCTGCACAGAATCAACAAGATTCCTACAGCCCTGTACAAATCCCCAACTAATCCCACTGTCCCACTCTCTCCCCATAGCCCTGTATCAATCCCCAACTAATCCCACTGTCCCACTCTCTCCCCATAGCCCTGTATCAATCCCCAACTAATCCCACTGTCCCACTCTCTCCCCATAGCCCTGTATCAATCCCCAACTAATCCCACTGTCCCACTCTCTCCCCATAGCCCTGTACAAATCCCCAACTCATCCCACTGTCCCACTCTCTCCCCATAGCCCTGTACAAATCCCAAACTAATCCCACTGTCCTGCTCTCACCCCATAGCCCTGTACAAATCCACAACTAATCCCACTGTCCCGGCTCTCTCCCTATAGCCCTGCATCAATCCCCAAACTAATCCCACTGCCCCACTCCCTCCCCATAGTCCTGTACAAATCCACAACTAATCCCACTGTCCCGTTCTCTCCCCATAGCCCTGTATCAATCCCAAACTAATCCCACTGTCCCACTCTCTCCCCATAGCCCAGTATCAATCCCCAAACTAATCCCAGTGCCCCACTCTCTCCCCATAGCCCTGTATCAATCCCAAACTAATCCCACTGTCCCACTCTCTCCCCATAGCCCTGTTTAAATCCCCAACTAATCCCACTGTCCCACTCTCTCCCTGTAGCCCTGTATCAATCCCAAACTAATCCCACTCTCCTGCGCTCTCCCCATAACCCTTTATCAATCCCCAAATTAATCCCACTGTCCCGGCTCTCACCCCATAGCCCTGTATCAATCCCAAACTAATCCCCATGCCCCGCTCTCTCCCCGTAGCCCTGTATAAATCCCCAACTAATCCCATTGTCCCACTCTCTCCTCATAGCCCTATATCAATCCCAAACTAATCCCACTGTCCCGTTCTCTCCCCATAGCCCTGTATCAATCCCAAACTAATCCCACTGTCCCACTCTCTCCCCATAGCCCAGTATCAATCCCCAAACTAATCCCAGTGCCCCACTCTCTCCCCATAGCCCTGTATCAATCCCAAACTAATCCCACTGTCCCACTCTCTCCCCATAGCCCTGTATCAATCCCCAAACTAATCCCACTGTCCGGCTCTCTCCCCATAGCCCTGTATCAATCCCAAACTAATCCCACTGTCCCGCTCTCTCCCCATAGTCCTGTATCAATCCCCAAACTAATCCCCCTGTCCCGCCCTCTCTCCATGCGACGCTGGGACTCACCTCACTGGGGTCCCATCCACCCATTTCCAGTTTCCTTCACTCTCCCGATCTGTTAGTCCGATCCAGTAATCCCCAGGATTGTTCTCGATAGATTTCTTTGTGAAATTCTGTAGCAGATTCAATGATGGGGTGTGAACTGTTAGTTTTACGGCCTTAATTCACACTGACACACACACACACACACACACACACACACGGACACACTCACTCACTCACTCTCTCTCACACAGACACACACACGCACACAACTGATACCCAAATTGCCCCAAACCCTTTCTCAGGAAATTCTCCCTCATTCCCTCTGATTAAATCTCGGGAAGCCTGAAGCTGTTGTTTTCCGTCTCTGTTCCAAACTCCATTCCCGAGTTACTGACTCCATCCTGGGAACTCCCTGAGTCTGACCCAGACTGTTCACAACCCTGGGGTTAGGTTTAACCTGGAGATGAGATTCCCACCTCATATCCACATCATCACCAAGACTGCCTCTTCCCAACTCCGTAACATCGCCCTGAACCACCCCGGTCTCAGCTCATCGACTGCTGAAACCCTCATCCATGCAGTGTAGAGGGAGCTTTACTCTGTATCTAACTCCGTGCTGTACCTGTCCTGGGAGTGTTTGATGGGGACAGTGTAGAGGGAGCTTTACTCTGTATCTAACCCTGTGCTGTACCTGTCCTGGGAGTGTTTGATGGGGACAGTGTAGAGGGAGATTTACTCTGTATCTAACCCCGTGCTGTACCTGTCCTGGGAGTGTTTGATGGGGACAGTGTAGAGGGAGATTTACCCTGTATCTTACCCCGTGCTGTACCTGTCCTGGGAGTGTTTGAAGGGGACGGTGTAGAGGGAGATTTAGTCTGTATCTAACCCCGTGCTGTACCTGTCCTGGGAGTGTTTGATGGGGACGGTGTAGAGGGAGCTTTACTCTGTATCTTACCCCGTGCTGTACCTGTCCTGGGAGTGTTTGATGGGGACAGTGTAGATGTAGCTTTACTCTGTATCTAACCCCGTGCTGTACCTGTCCTGGGAGTGTTTGATGGGGACGGTGTAGAGGGAGCTTTACTCTGTATCTAACCCCGTGCTGTACCTGTCCTGGGAGTGTTTGATGGGGACAGTGTAGATGTAGCTTTACTCTGTATCTAGCCCCGTGCTGTACCTGTCCTGGGAGTGTTTGATGGGGTTGGTGTCGAGGGAGCTTTATTCTGTATCTAACCCCGTGCTGTACCTGTCCTGGGAGTGTTTGATGGGGACAGTGTAGAGGGAGCTTTACTCTGTATCTAGCCCCGTGCTGTACCTGTCGTGGGAGTGTTTGATGGGGACAGTGTGGAGGGAGCTTTACTCTGTATCTAACCCCGTGCTGTACCTGTCCTGGGAGTGTTTGATGGGGTTGGTGTCGAGGGAAAACAAAAACAAAAACAGAATTACCTGGTAAAACTCAGCAGGTCTGGCAGCATCGGCGGAGAAGAAAAGAGTTGATGTTTCGAGTCCTCATGACCCTTCGACAGAACTGAGTGAATCCAAGGAGAGGGGTGAATTATAAACTGGTTTATGGTGTGAGGTGGGGGGAGAGAGAGAGAGACTCCCTTCTCTCTCCCCTTGTCCAGTCCCTTCCCACCTACATCCCTGATTCCTCTGACACCTTACGTCACATCAACCATTTCCAATTCCCTGGCCCCAAGCGCCTCCTCTTCACCATGGACGTCCAATCCCGCTACACCTCCATTCCCCACCGGGATGGTCTGATGGCTCTCCTCCTCTTCACCATGGATGTCCAATCCCTCTACACCTCCATCCCCCACCAGGATGGTCTGATGGCTCTCCTCTTCACCATGGATGTCCAATCACTCTACACCTCCATCCCCCACCAGGATGGTCTGATGGCTCTCCTCTTCACCATGGACGTCCAATCCCGCTACACCTCCATTCCCCACCGGGATGGTCTGATGGCTCTCCTCCTCTTCACCATGGACGTCCAATCCCGCTACACCTCCATCCCCCACCGGGATGTTCTGATGGATCTCCTCCTCTTCACCATGGATGTCCAATCCCTCTACACCTCCATCCCCCACCAGGATGGTCTGATGGCTCTCCGCCTCTTCACCATGGACGTCCAATCCCGCTACACCTCCATCCCCCACCGGAATGGTCTGATGGCTCTCCTCCTCTTCACCATGGACGTCCAATCCCGCTACACCTCCATCCCCCACCGCGATGGTCTGATGGATCTCCTCCTCTTCACCGTGGACATCTAATCCCTCTAACTTTTTCTCCGGTACATCGATGACTGCTTCGGTGCCGCTTCATGCTCTTGTCGGGACTTGGAAAAATTTATTAATTTTGCTTCCAATCTCCACCCCTCCATCATTTTCACGTGGTCCATCTCTGACACTTCCCTTCCCTTCCTTGACCTCTCTGTCTCAATCTCTGGTGATAGACTGTCCACCAATATCCATTACAAACCCACAGACTCCCACAGCTACCTCGACTACAGCTCCTCACACCCCGCTTCCTGTAAGGACTCCATCCCATTGTCCCAGGTCCTTCGCCTCCGTCGCATCTGTTCCGATGATGCTACCTTCAAAAACAGTTCCTGTGACATGTCCTCTTTCTTCCTTAACCGAGGTTTTCCACCCACGGTCGTTGACAGGGCCCTCAACCGTGTCCGGCCCATCTCCCACGCATCTGCCCTCACGCCTCCTCCTCCCTCCCAGAAACATGATAGGGTCCCCCTTGTCCTCACTTATCACCCCACCAGCCTCCGCATTCAAAGGATCATCCTCCGCCATTTCCGCCAACTCCAGCATGATGCCACCACCAAACACATCTTCCCTTCACCCCCCCTTATCGGCATTCCGTAGGGATCGTTCCCTCCGGGACACCCTGGTCCACTCCTCCATCACCCCCTACTCCTCAACCCCTTCCTATGACACCACCCCATGCCCACGCAAAAGATGTATCATCTGCCCCTTCACTTCCTCTCTCCTCACCGTCCAAGGGTCCAAACACTCCTTTCAAGTGAAGCAGCATTTCACTTGCATTTCCCCCAACTTAGTCTACTGCATTCGTTGCTCCCAATGTGGTCTCCTCTACATTGGAGAGACCAAACGTAAACTGGGCGACCGCTTTGCAGAACACCTGCGGTCTGTCCGCAAGAATGACCCAAACCTCCCTGTCGCTTGCCATTTTAACACTCCACCCTGCTCTCTTGCCCACATATCTGTCCTTGGCTTGCTGCATTGTTCCAGTGAAGCCCAACGCAAACTGGAGGAACAACACCTCATCTTCCGACTAGGCACCTTACAGCCTTCCGGACTGAATATTGAATTCAACAACTTTAGGTCGTGAGCTCCCTCCCCCATCCCCACCCCCTTTCTGTTTCCCCCTTCCTTTTTTTTCCAATAAATTATAAAGATTTTCCTTTTCCCACCTATTTCCATTATTTAAAAACACTCCCACTAGAGCTATACCTTGAGTGCCCTACCATCCATTCTTAATTAGCACATTCGTTTAGATAATATCATCAACTTTAACTTTAACACCTATGTGTTCTTTTGTACCATTGTTGTTGACATCTTTTGATGATCTGCTTCTATCACTGCTTGTTTGTCCCTACAACCACACCCCCACTCCACTTCTCTCTCTCTCTCTCTCTCTGCCCCCCACACGCACACCTTAAAGCAGCTTATATTTCAACTCTTTCTTGGACTCGAACTCAAGTTCTGTCGAAGGGTCATGAGGACTCGAAACGTCAACTCTTTTCTTCTCCGCCGATGCTGCCAGACCTGCTGAGTTTTTCCAGGTAATTCTGTTTTTGTTTTGGATTTCCAGCATCTGCAGTTTTTTTGTTTTTATCTAACCCCGTGCTTTACCTGTCCTGGGAGTGTTTGATGGGGACGGTGTAGAGGGAGATTTACTCTGTATCTAACCCCGTGCTGTACCTGTCCTGGGAGTGTTTGATGGGGACGGTGTAGAGGGAGATTTACTCTGTATCTAACCCCGTGCTGTACCTGTCCTGGGAGTGTTTGATGGGGACGGTGTAGAGGGAGGTTTACTCTGTATCTAACCCCGTGATGTACCTGTCCTGGGAGTGTTTGATGGGGACAGTGTAGAGGGAGATTTACTCTGTATCTAACCCCGTGCTGTACCTGTCCTGGGAGTGTTTGATGGGGATGGTGTAGAGGGAGATTTACTCTGTATCTAACCCCGTGCTGTACCTGTCCTGGGAGTGTTTGATGGGGACAGTGTAGAGGGAGCTTTACTCTGTATCTAACCCGGTGCTGTACCTGTCCTGGGAGTGTTTGATGGAGACAGTGTAGAGGCAGATTTACTCTGTATCTAACCCCGTGTTGTACCTGTCCTGGGAGTGTTTGATGGGGACAGTGTAGAGGGAGATTAACTCTGTATCTAACCCCGTGCTGTACCTGTCCTGGGAGTGTTTGATGGGGATGGTGTAGAGGGAGATTTACTCTATATCCAACCCCGTGCTGTACCTGTCCTGGGAGTGTTTGATGGAGACGGTGTAGAGGGAGATTTACTCTGTATCTAACCCCGTGCTGTAACTGTCCTGGGAGTGTTTGATGGGGACGGTGTAGAGGGAGCTTTACTCTGTATCTAACCCCTTGCTGTACCTGTCCTGGGAGTGTTTGATGGGGACGGTGTAGAGGGAGCTTTACTCTGTATCTAACCCCGTGCTGTACCTGTCCTGGGAGTGTTTGATGGGGACGGTGTAGAGGGAGATTTACTCTGTATAACCCCGTGCTGTACCTGTCCTGGGAATGTTTGATGGGGACGGTGTAGAGGGAGCTTTACTCTGTATCTAACCCCGTGCTGTACCTGTCCAGGGAGTGGTTGATGGGGACGGTGTAGAGGGAGATTTACTCTGTATCTAACCCCGTGCTGTACCTGTCCTGGGAGTGTTTGATGGGGACGGTGTAGTGGGAGCTTTACTCTGTATCTAACCCCGTGCTGTACCTGTCCTGGGAGTGTTTGATGGGGACGGTGTAGAGGGAGCTTTATTCTGTATCTAACCCCGTGCTGTACCTGTCCTGGGAGTGTTTGATGGGGACGGTGTGGAGGGAGCTTTACTCTGTATCTAACCCCGTGCTGTACCTGTCCTGGGAGTGTTTGATGGGGACGGTGTAGAGGGAGCTTTACTCTGTATCTAACCCCGTGCTGTACCTGTCCTGGGAGTGTTTGATGGGGACGGTGTAGAGGGAGCTTTACTCTGTATCTAACCCCGTGCTGTACCTGTCCTGGGAGTGTTTGATGGGGACGGTGTAGAGGGAGATTTACTCTGTATCTAACCCCGTGCTGTACCTGTCCTGGGAATGTTTGATGGGGACGGTGTAGAGGGAGCTTTACTCTGTATCTAACCCCGTGCTGTACCTGTCCAGGGAGTGGTTGATGGGGACGGTGTAGAGGGAGATTTACTCTGTATCTAACCCCGTGCTGTACCTGTCCTGGGAGTGTTTGATGGGGACGGTGTAGTGGGAGTTTTACTCTGTATCTAACCCCGTGCTGTACCTGTCCTGGGAGTGTTTGATGGGGACGGTGTAGAGGGAGCTTTATTCTGTATCTAACCCCGTGCTGTACCTGTCCTGGGAGTGTTTGATGGGGACGGTGTGGAGGGAGATTTACTCTGTATCTAACCCCGTGCCGTACCTGTCCTGGGATTGTTTGATGGGGACAGTGTAGAGGGAGCTTTACTCTGTATCTAACCCCGTGCTGTACCTGTACTGGGAGTGTTTGATGGGGACAGTGTAGAGGGAGCTTTACTCTGTATCTAACCCCGTGCTGTACCTGTCCTGGGAGTGTTTGATGGGGACAGTGTAGAGGGAGCTTTATTCTGTATCTAACCCCGTGCTGTACCTGTCCTGGGAGTGTTTGATAGGGACAGTGTAGAGGGAGCTTTACTCTGTATCTAACCCCGTGCTGTACCTGTCTTGGGAGTGTTTGATGGGGACAGTGTACAGCGAGCTTTACTCGGTATCTAAACCGTGCTGTACCTGTCCTGGGAGTGTTTGATGGGGACGGTGCAGAGGGAGCTTTACTCTGTATCTAACCCCGTGCTGTACCTGTCTTGGGAGTGTTTGATGGGGACGGTGTAGAGGGAGATTTACTCTCTATCTAACACCGTGCTGTACCTGTCCTGGGAGTGTTTGATGGGGACGGTGTAGAGGGAGCTTTACTCTGTATCTAACCCCGTGCTGTACCTGTCCTGGGAGTGTTTGATGGGGACGGTGTAGAGGGAGCTTTACTCTGTATCTAACCCCGTGCTGTACCTGTCCTGGGAGTGTTTGATGGGGACGGTGTAGAGGGAGCTTTACTCTGTATCTAACCCCATGCTGCACCTGTCCTGGGAGTGTTTGATGGGTACAATGCAGAGGGAGATTTACTCTGTATCTAACCCCGTGCTGTATCTGTCCTGGGAGTGTTTGCTGGGGACAGTGTAGCGGGAGATTTATTCTGTATCTAACACCGTGCTGTACCTGTCCTGGGAGTGTTTGATGGGGATGGTGTAGAGGGAGATTTATTCTGTATCTAACCCCGTGCTGTACCTGTCCTGGGAGTGTTTGATGGGGACAGTGTAGAGGGAGCTTTACTCTGTATCTAACCCCGTGCTGTACCTGTCCTGGGAGTGTTTGATGGGGACAGTGTAGAGGGAGCTTTACTCTGTATCTAACCCCGTGCTGTACCTGCCCTGGGAGTGTTTGATGGGGACAGTGTAGAGGGAGCTTTACTCTGTATCTAACCCCGTGCTGAACCTGTCCTGGGAGTGTTTGATGGGGACGGTGTAGAGGGAGCTTTACTCTGTATCTAACCCCGTGCTGTACCTGTCCTGGGAGTGTTTGATGGGGATGGTGTAGAGGGAGATTTACTCTGTATCTAACCCCGTGCTGTACCTGTCCTGGGAGTGTTTGATGGGGTGAGTGTAGAGGGAGCTTTACTCTGTATCTAACCCCGTGCTGTACCTGTCCTGGGAGTGTTTGATGGGGACAGTGTAGAGGGAGATTTACTCTGTATCTAACCCCGTGCTGTACCTGTCCTGGGAGTGTTTCATTGGGACAGTGTAGAGGGATATTCTCTATCTATCTCATTCTGACAGATGCGTCTGTCATTCTCACCTGTTCCTGTTCTGTATTTATGATGATGAGGTGTGAATTTTCGGATTCACATTGTAGTTTTGCCGAGTCCCAGTTTACTGTATCCGTTGAGAATCTATAACAATGATGATTATGAATTTTCCTGCCGCTCGGACAGAGAGACTCTGCAAAATTATAAAGAATTAATTCAGACAAATACATCAGGACATTAGGGACAGGCGGAGGCCATTCAGCCCCTCTCGAGCCTGTTACACAGGAACAGGAGGAGGCCATTCAGCCCCACTCGAGCCTGTTACACAGGAACAGGAGGAGGCCATTCAGCCCCTCTTGAGCCTGTTGGACCGGACCATTAGGAGGCCATTCAGCCCCTCTTGAGCCAGTTACACAGGAACAGGAGGAGGCCATTCAGCCCCTCTCGAGCCTGTTACACAGGAACAGGAGGAGGCCATTCAGCCCCTCTTGAGCCTGTTACACAGGAGCAGGAGGAGGACATTCAGACATTCAGGGGGTGGGGGGTGGGGCGACAGGGTGTGGGGTGGGGAGACAGGGTTGGGGGTGGGGATTTAGGGGGTGGGGGCGGGGAGACAGGGGTGGGGCCGGGGAGACAGGGGTGGGGGTGGGGAGGCAAGGGGTGGGTGCGGGGAGACACGGGGTGGGGGTGGGGAGACAAGGGGTGGGGAGACAGGGGGTGGGTGTGGGGATACATGGGGTGGGGGTGGGGAGACAGGGGGTGGGGAGACAGGGGGTGGGGAGACAGGGGGTGGGGAGACAGGGGGTGGGGGTGGGGAGACAGGGGGTGGGGAGACAGGGGGTGGGGGTGGGGAGACAGGGGGTGGGGAGACAGCGGGTGGGGGTGGGGAGACAGGGGGTGGGGCTGGGGGTGGGGAGACAGGGGGTGGGGGTGGGGAGACAGGGGGTGGGGAGACAGGGGGTGGGGGTGGGGGTGGGGAGACAGGGGGTGGGGGTGGGGAGACAGGGGGTGGGGAGACAGGGGGTGGGGGTGGGGAGGCAGGGGGTGAGGAGACAGGGGTGGGGGTGGGGATTTAGGGGGTGGGGGCGATCCCAACGGGACAGAGCGTGGGTGGATGTGAGAGTGGGGGAGGGGGTTGCGGCCGTCAGCACCAACTCACCCGAGCAGCTTCGGAGGATGGTGCAGAAGGATCTTCGGTCCCTGAGCATCTGTTCAAGGGTCTCGGACATATTCCGGATCTTTCCGTTCAGCCCCGTCATGTCCTTGTCCATCTGTAGGACTGAGAGACTCACAGGGTCACAGAACTCACAGAGTCACAGAACCACAGGGTCTGAACCGCACAGAAGGAGGCCATTTGGCCCATCATGTCTACACTGTCTCTCCGAATGAGCGTTAGTACCCACTGTCATCGCCCTGCCTTTTCCCCCCTGTACCCCTACACATAAAATCGGTTCAAATAACCATCCAATGCCCCCTTGAATGCCTCGATTGAACCTGCCTCCCCCACACGACCAGGCAGCACATCCCAGACCCGAACCACTCAGCGTGTGAAAACGTTTTCTCTCACATCGCGTTTGATTCTTTCGCAAATCGCTTAAAAATCCGTGTCCTCTGGGCTCAGTGAGAACAGCTTCTCCCCGTCTCCTCTGTCCAGCCCCCTCTTGATTCTGAACGTCTCCATCAAATCCCCTCTCAGCCTCCTTCTCTCCAAGGAGAACAGTCCCAACCTCTCCCGTCTCTCCTTGGAACTGAAGTTTCTCATTCCCTGAACAATCCGTCTAAACCTCTCCTGCGCTCTCTCTCCAATGTGTTCACATCCTTCCTATAATGTGGCTCAGAGCTGTACACGATACTCCAGCTGAGGTCTAACCAGAGTCTTATATAAATTCAGCATAACCTCTCTGCTCCTGTGCTCAATGTCCCTGTTAATAAAGCCCAGGATACTATCTGCTTTGTCAACTGCTCCCACCACCTGTCCTGCCACCTTCAATGACTTATTCACAGATACACCCAGCTCCCTCTGCTCCTGCAACCCCCTTAAATATTCTAGCCTGTAGTTTACATCATTTCTACAGGTTCCTCTGACCTAAATCAATCACTTCACACTTCTCCGCATTAAACTTCGTCTGCCCGCTCCACCCACCTGTCTCGGTCACGACAGAGCTGGAGTGACTGAGTGATGAAGGGAGTGGGATATAGCAGAGTGTTACAGTGAGGGGTGTGGGATATATCGGAGTGTTACAGTGAGGGGTGTGGGATATATCAGAGTGTTACAGTGAGGGGTGTGGGATATATCAGAGTGTTACAGTGAGGGGTGTGGGATATATCAGAGTGTTACAGTGAGGGCTGTGGGATATATCAGAGTGTTACAGTGAGGGGTGTGGGATATATCAGTGTTAGAGTGAGGGGTGTAGGATATATCAGTGTTACAGTGAGGGGTGTGGGATATATCAGAGTGTTACAGTGAGGGGTGTGGGATATATCAGAGTGTTACAGTGAGGGGTGTGGGATATATCAGACTGTTACAGTGAGGGGTGTGGGATATATCAGAGTGTTACAGTGAGGGGTGTGGGATATATCAGAGTGTTACAGTGAGGGGTGTGGGATATATCAGTGTTACAGTGAGGGGTGTGGGATATATCAGAGTGTTACAGTGAGGGGTGTGGGATATATCAGTGTGTTACAGTGAGGTGTGTGGGGTATATCAGAGTGTTACAGTGAGGGGTGTGGGATATATCAGCATGTTACAGTGAGGGGTGTGAGATATATCAGAGTGTTACAGTGAGGGGTGTGGGATATATCAGAGTGTTACAGTGAGGGGTGTGGGATATATCAGAGTGTTACAGTGAGGGGTGTGGGATATATCAGAGTGTTACAGTGAGGGGTGTGGGATATATCAGAGTGTTACAGTGAGGGGTGTGGGATATATCAGTGTTACAGTGAGGGGTGTGGGATATATCAGAGTGTTACAGTGAGGGGTTTGGGGTATATCAGTGTGTTACAGTGAGGTGTGTGGGGTATATCAGAGTGTTACAGTGAGGGGTGTGGGATTTATCAGCATGTTACAGTGAGGGGTGTGGGATATATCAGAGTGTTACAGTGAGGGGTGTGGGATATATCAGAGTGTTACAGTGAGGGGTGTGGGATATATCAGAGTGTTACAGTGAGGGGTGTGGGATATATGAGTGTTAGATTAATGGGTGTGGGATATATCAGAGTGTTACAGTGAGGGGTGTGGGATATATCAGTGTGTTACAGTGAGGGGTGTGGGTATATCAGTGTTACAGTGAGGGGTGTGGGATATATCAGAGTGTTACAGTGAGGGGTGTGGGAAATATCGGAGTGTTAGAGTGAGAGGTGTGGGAAATATCAGAGTGTTACAGTCAGGGGTGTGGGATATATCAGAGTGTCACAGTGATGGGTGTGGGATATATCAGAGTGTTACAGTGAGGGGTGTGGGAAAAAACAGAGTATCAAAGTGAGGGGTGTGGGAAATATCAGGGTGTTGCAGTGAGGAGTGTTAGATATATCAACATGTTACAGTGAGGGGTGTGGGAAATATCGGAGTGTTACAGTGAGGGGTGTGGGATATATCAGAGTGTCACAGGGAGGGGTGTGAGATATATCAGGGTGTTACAGTGAGGGGTGTGGGATATATCAGAGTGTTACAGTGAGGGGTGTGGGATATATCAGAGTGTTACAGTGAGGGGTGTGGGATATATCAGAGTGTTACAGTGAGGGGTGTGGGATATATCAGAGTGTTATAGTGAGGGGTGTGGGATATAACAGACTGTTACAGTGAGGGGTGTGGGATATATTAGAGTGCCAGAGTGAGGGGTGTGAGATATATCAGAGTGTTACAGTGAGGGGTGTGGGATATATCAGAGTGTTACAGTGAGGGGTGTGGGATATATCAGGCTGTTACATTGAGTGGTGTGGGATATATTAGAGTGTTACAATGAGGGGTGTGGGATATATCAGAGTGTTACAGTGTGGGGTGTGGGGTATATCAGTGTGTTACAGTGAGGGGTGTGGGATATATCAGAGTGTTACAGTGAGGGATGTGGGATATATCAGAGTGTTACAGTGAGGGGTGTGGGATATATCAGAGTGTTACAGTGAGGGGTGTGGGATATATCAGAGTGTTACAGTGAGGGGTGTGGGACATATCAGAGTGTTACAGTGAGGGGTGTGAGATATATCAGAGTGTTACAGTGAGGTGTGTGGGATATATCAGTGTTACAGTGAGGGGTGTGGGATATATCAGGGTTACAGTGAGGGGTGTGGGATATATCAGAGTGTTACAGTGAGGGGTGTGGGATATATCAGGGTTACAGTGAGGGGTGTGGGATATATCAGAGTGTTACAGTGAGGAGTGTGGGATATATCAGTGTGATACAGTGAGGGGTGTGGGATATATCAGAGTGTTACAGTGAGGGGTGTGGGATATATCAGTGTTTCAGTGAGGGGTGTGGGATATATCAGTGTTACAGTGAGGGGTGTGGGATATATCAGAGTGTTACAGTGAGGGGTGTGGGATATATCAGTGTTTCAGTGAGGGGTGTGGGATATATCAGTGTTACAGTGAGCGGTGTGGGATATATCAGAGTGTTACAGTGAGGGATGTGGGATATATCAGTGTTACAGTGAGGGGTGTGGGATATATCAGTGTTACAGTGAGGGGTGTGGGTTATATCAGAGTGTTACAGTGAGGGGTGTGGGATATATCAGTGTTACAGTGAGGGGTGTGGGATATATCAGAGTGTTACAGTGAGGGGTGTGGGATATATCAGTGTTACTGTGAGGGGTGTGGGATATATCAGAGTGTTACAGTGAGGGGTGTGGGATATATCAGAGTGTTACAGTGAGGGGTGTGGGATATATCAGTGTTACAGTGAGGGGTGTGGGTTATATCAGAGTGTTACAGTGAGGGGTGTGGGATATATCAGAGTGTTACAGTGAGGGGTGTGGGATATATCAGTGTTACAGTGAGGGGTGTGGGATATATCAGTGTTACAGTGAGGGGTGTGGGTTATATCAGAGTGTTACAGTGAGGGGTGTAGGATATATCAGAGTGTTACAGTGAGGGGTGTGGGATATATCAGTGTTACAGTGAGGGGTGTGGGATATATCAGAGTGTTACAGTGAGGGGTGTGGGATATATCAGAGTGTTACAGTGAGGGGTGTGAGATATATCAGAGTGTTACAGTGAGGGGTGTGGGATTTATCAGAGTGTTACAGTGAGGGGTGTGGGATATATCAGAGTGTTCCAGTGAGGGGTGTGAGATATATCAGAGTGTTATAGTGAGGGGTGTGTGATATATCAGATTGTTACAGTGAGGGGTGTGAGATATATCAGAGTGTCAGAGTGAGGGGTGTGGAATATATCAGGGTGTTACAGTGAGGGGTGTGGGACATATCAGGGTGTTACAGTGAGGGGTGTGAGATATATCAGAGTGTTACAGTGAGGTGTGTGGGATATATCAGTGTTACAGTGAGGGGTGTGGGATATATCAGGGTTACAGTGAGGGGTGTGGGATATATCAGAGTGTTACAGTGAGGGGTGTGGGATATATCAGGGTTACAGTGAGGGGTGTGGGATATATCAGAGTGTTACAGTGAGGGGTGTGGGATATATCAGTGTGATACAGTGAGGGGTGTGGGATATATCAGAGTGTTACAGTGAGGGGTGTGGGATATATCAGTGTTACAGTGAGGGGTGTGGGATATATCAGTCTTACAGTGAGGGGTGTGGGATATATCAGAGTGTTACAGTGAGGGGTGTGGGATATATCAGTGTTTCAGTGAGGGGTGTGGGATATATCAGTGTTACAGTGAGCGGTGTGGAATATATCAGAGTGTTACAGTGAGGGGTGTGGGATATATCAGTGTTACTGTGAGGGGTGTGGGATATATCAGAGTGTTACAGTGAGGGGTGTGGGATATATCAGAGTGTTACAGTGAGGGGTGTGGGATATATCAGTGTTACAGTGAGGGGTGTGGGTTATATCAGAGTGTTACAGTGAGGGGTGTGGGATATATCAGAGTGTTACAGTGAGGGGTGTGGGATATATCAGTGTTACAGTGAGGGGTGTGGGATATATCAGTGTTACAGTGAGGGGTGTGGGATATATCAGAGTGTTACAGTGAGGGGTGTGGGATATATCAGAGTGTTACAGTGAGGTGTGTGGGATATATCAGAGTGTTACATTGAGATGTTCCTCCCCGTACCGTGGACTGTGAGACCTGTAATAACTGCCAGGCCACAGATTAAGACAATAAGTCCGACCACGCTGAGACATCTGGATTTTTTTGAGCTTCTTCCTCCAGCTGTTTCCTGTCCAGTTTTACCTGGAATACAGAAGTACAGATTGACCCATGTTGAGCAGCCTGTGTAACTGTACGGAACAGACAATGGTGACGTATCTACCTCCCTTATCGAGAGGAACAACAGCCACGTTACTCGTTTATATCCCTGGTTTCACATCCCAGCACACGGTACAGGAGGGTTATCAAAGGGAATCGAACACCGAGTCACACAGGGAGATATTAGGGACAGGAAAGCAAAAGCTCAGTCACAGAGATCGGTACAAGGGGCGTCTTAAAGGAGGAGAGAGACAGAGAGAGAGAGACAGAGAGAGAGAGACAGAGAGAGAGAGGCAGAGAGAGAGAGATTTAGGGAGACAGAGAGAGCGAGAGAGACAGAGGTGTGTAGGGTTTGGAGGAGGTTACAGAGATAGGGAGGGGTGTAGGGGCTGGAGGAGGTTACAGAGATAGGGAGGTGTGTAGGGGCTGGAGGAGGTTACAGAGATAGGGAGGGGTGTAGGGGCTGGAGGAGGTTACAGAGATAGGGAGGTGTGTAGGGGCTGGAGGAGGTTACAGAGATAGGGAGGGGTGTAGGGGCTGGAGGAGGTTACAGAGATAGGGAGGGGTGTAGGGGCTGGAGGAGGTTACAGAGATAGGGAGGGGTGTAGGGGCTGGAGGAGGTTACAGAGATAGGGAGGGTTATAGGGGCTGGAGGGAATTACAGAGATGGGAGGGTTGTAGGGGGTGGGGGAGTTTCCAGAGATAGGGAGGGCTGTAGGGGCTGGAGGAGGTGACAGAGATAGGGAGGGCTGTAGTGCCTGGAGGAGGTTACAGAGATAGGGAGGGGTGTAGTGGCTGGGGGACGTTACAGAGATAGGGAGGGCTGTAGTGGCTGGAGGAGGTTACAGAGATAGGGAGGAGTGTAGGGACTGGAGGAGGTTACAGAGATAGGGAGGGTTGTAGTGGCTGGAGGAGGTTACCGAGATAGGGAGGGGTCTAGGAACTGGAGGAGGTTACAGAGATAGGGAGGGGTGTAGTGGCTGGAGGAGGTTACAGAGATAGGGAGGGGTATAGGGGCTGGAGGAGGTTACAGAGGAAGGGGAGTTGTAGGGGCTGGAGGAGGTTACAGAGATAGGGAGGGTGTAGAGGCTGGAGGAGGTTACAGAGACAGGGAGGGGTGTAGTGGCTGGAGGAGGTTACAGAGATAGGGAGGGTTGTAGTGGCTGGAGGAGGTTACAGAGATAGGGAGGGGTTTAGGGGCTGGAGGAGGTTACAGAGATAGGGAGGGGTGTAGTGGCTGGGGGAGGTTACAGAGATAGGGAGGGGTGTAGTGGCTGGGGGAGGTTACAGAGGTAGGGAGGGTTGTAGGGGCTAGAGGAGGTTACAGAGATAGGGAGGGGTTTAGGGGTTGGAGGAGGTTACAGTGATAGGGAGGGTTGTAGGGGTTGGAAGAGGTTACCGAGATAGGGAGGAGTATAGGGCTTGGAGGAGGTTACAGAGATAGGGAGGGTTGTATGGGCTGGAGGAGGTTACAGGGATAGGAAGGGGTGTGGTGGCTGGAGGAGGTTACAGAGATAGGGATGTTTGTAGGTGCTGGAGGAGGTTACAGAGATAGGGAGGGTTGTAGGGGTTGGAGGAGGTTACAGAGATAGGGAGGGGTGTGTTGGCTGGAGGAGGTACAGAGTTAGGGAGGGGTGTAGGGGCTGGAGGAGGTTACAGAGATAGGGAGGGTTGTAGGGGCTGGAGGAGGTTACAGAGATAGGGTGGGGTGTAGTGGCTGGAGGAGGTTACAGAGATATGGAGGGTTGTAGGGGCTGGAGGAGATTACAGAGGTAGGGAGGTTTGTCGGGACTGGAGGAGGTTACAGGGATAGGGAGCTGAATCTCTTCATCCTTCAGCATGTCCCTCCCTCCCTGTCTGCCCTGAACCATTGTGACCATCAAACACTCCCAGGACAGGTACAGCACGGGGTTAGATACAGAGCAAATCTCCCTCTACACTGTCCCCATCAAACACTCCCAGGACAGGTACAGCACGGGGTTAGATACAGAGTAAATCTCCCTCTACACCGTCCCCATCAAACACTCCCAGGACAGGTACAGCATAGGGTTAGATACAGAGTAAATCTCCCTCTACACTGCCACCATCAGACACTCGCAGGACAGGTACAGCATGGGGTTAGATACAGAGTAAAGCTCCCTCTACACCATCCCCTTCAAACACTCCCAGGACAGAGATAGCACGGGGTTAGATACAGAGTAAATCTCCCTCCACACTGTCCCCATCAAACACTCCCAGGAAAGGTACAGCACGGGGGTAGATACAGAGTAAAGCTTCCTCTACACAAACACTCCCACGACAGATACAGCACACAGTTAGATACAGAGTAACGCTCCCTCTGCATATCCCCATCAAACACTCCCAGGACAGGTACAGCACTGGGTTAGATACAGACTAAATCTCCCTCTACACTGTCCCCATCAAACACTCCCAGGACAGGTACAGCATGGGATTAGATACAGAGTAAAGCTCCCTCTGCACTGTCCCCATCAAACACTCCCAGGACAGGTACAGCACGGGGTTAGATACACAGTAAAGCTCCCTCTACACTGTCCCCATCAAATACTCCCAGGATAGTTACAGCACAGTGTTAGTTGCAGAGTAAAGCTCCCTCTACACTGTCCCCATCAAACACTCCCAGGACAGGTACTGCATGGGGTTAGATACAGAGTAAAGCTCCCTTTACACTGTCCCCATCAAACACTCCCAGGATAAGTATAGCACGTGGTTAGATATAGAATAAAGCTCCCTCTACACTGTCCCCATCAAAAACTCCCAGGACAGGTACAGCACGGGGTTAGAAACAGAGTAAATCTTCCTCTACACAGTCCCCATCAAACACTCCCAGGAGAGGTACAGCACAGGGTTAGATACAGAGTAAAGCTCCCTCTACACAGTCACCATCAAACACTCCCACGACAGCTACAGCACACGGTTAGATACAGAGTAAAGCTCCCTCTGCATATCCCCATCAAACACTCCCAGGACCGGTACTGCACGGGGTTAGATACAGAGTAAAGCTCCCTCTACACTGTCCCCATCAAACACTCCCAGGACAGGTACAGCATGGGGTTAGATACAGACTAAATCTCCCTCTACACTGTCCCCATCAAACACTCCCAGGACAGGTACAGCATGGGGTTAGATACAGAATAAAGCTCCGTCTACACCGTCCCCATCAAACACTCCCAGGACAGGTACAGCACGGGGTTACATACAGAGTAAAGCTCCCTCTACACTGTCCCCATCAATCACTCCCAGGACAGGTACAGCACGGGGTTACATACAGAGTAAAGCTCCCTCTACACTGTCCCCATCAAACACTCCCAGGCTAAGTATAGCACGGGCTTAGATACAGAATAAAGCTCCCTCTACACTGTCGCCATCAAACACTCCCAGGACAGGTACAGCAAGGGGTTAGATACAGAGTAAAGCTCCCTCTACACCGTCCCCATCAAACACTCCCAGGACAGATACAGCACGGGGTTAGATACAGAGTAAATCTCCCTCTACACCGTCCCCATCAAACACTCCCAGGACAGGTACAGCACGGGGTTAGATACAGAGTAAATCTCCCTCTACGCTGTCCCCATCAAACTCTCCCAGGGCAGGTACAGCACGGGGTTAGATACAGAGTAAATCTCCCTCTACACCGTCCCCATCAACCACTCCCTGGACAGGTACAGCACGGGGTTAGATACAGAGTAAATCTCCCTCTACACCGTCCCCATCAAACACTCCCAGGACAGGTACAGCACGGGGTTAGATACAGAGTAAATCTCCCTCTACACCGTCCCCATCAAACACTCCCAGGACAGGTACAGCACGGGGTTAGATACAGAGTAAAGCTCCCTCTACACCGTCCCCATCAAACACTCCCAGGACCGGTACTGCACGGGGTTAGATACAGAGTAAAGCTCCCTCTACACTTTCCCCATCAAACACTCCCAGGACAGTTACAGCATGGGGTTAGATACAGAGTAAATCTCCCTCTACACCGTCCCCATCAAACACTCCCAGGACAGGTACAGCATGGGGTTAGATACAGAATAAAGCTCCCTCTACACCGTCCCCATCAAACACTCCCAGGACAGGTACAGCACGGGATTAGATACAGAGTAAAGCTCCCTCTACACTGTCCCCATCAAACACTCCCAGGACAGGTACAGCACGGGATTAGATACAGAGTAAAGCTCCCTCTACACTGTCCCCATCAAACACTCCCAGGACAGGTACAGCACGGGGTTAGATACAGAGTAAATCTCCCTCTACACTGTCCCCATCAAACACTCCCAGGACAGGTATAGCACGGGGTTAGATACAGAGTAAAGCTCCCTCTACACTGTCCCCATCAAACTCTCCCAGGACAGGTATAGCACGGGGTTAGATACCGTGTAGTTACCCCTCCATCTCAATCTCACTATGTTCCCCCCTCACTCTCTCCAACTCAGACTCTGTTTCTATCCCTGTCTCTCTCTGTCCCTCTCACTCTCAATCTCTCTCACCATCTCTCTATCTGATTCTCACCCTCTCAATCTCTCTCTCTCCCTCTCCCTCTGTTGAACAGTTTAACCTATGTTCATTGGGGGCTGTCATATTGTTTTTGATGTGTCTCATATTCATGTAGTCGGTGTCCTGCTCCATGGTTTGAGTATGAGGGGTCTCTCTCCTCCGTTCCTGTCCTGTCTGCTTCTCTCTCTCTCTCAGATGTGTCTCTGTCTTTCCTCAGACTCGATGTCAGGGCGAAAACTTCCTCAATACTGTTTCTGCCTCTTGGTTCCATTTCACAATGACACTTCCCCTGAGATCAGAATGAGAGGCTGGTTGTACTGACTCCAGGGGCAGCAGTCCCTCTCTCTCAATCTCTCTCACCATCTCTCTCTCTGTCTCCCTCTCTCTCAATCTCTCTCACCATCTCTCTCACTGTCTCACTCTCTCTCAATCTCTCTCACCATCTCTCTCTCTGTCTCCTTCTCTTTCAATCTCTCTCACCATCTCTCTCTGTCTCCCTCTCTCTCAATCTCTCTCACCATCTCTCTCTCTGTCTCCCTCTCTCAATCTCTCTCACCATCTCTCTCTCTGTCTCCCTCTCTCTCAATCTCTCTCACCATCTCTCTCTCTGTCTCCCTCTCTCTCAATCTCTCAGCATCTCTCTCTCTGTCTCCCTCTCTCTCAATCTCTCTCACCATCTCTCCTCTCTCCCTCACTCTCAATCTCTCTCACCAAATCTCTCTCTCTCTCCCTCTCTCTCAATCTCTCTCACCATCTCTCTCTCGGTCTCCCTCTCTCTCAATCCCTCTCACCATCTCTCTATCTCCCTCTCTCTCAATCTCTCTCACCATCTCTCTCTCTGTGTCCCTCTCAATCTCTCTCAATCTCTCTCACCATCTCTCTCTGTCTCCCTCTCTCTCATTCTCTCCCTCCATCTCTCTCTCTGTCTCCCTCTCTCTCAATCTCCCTTATCATCTCTCTGTCCCTCTGTCTCAGTCTCTCTCACCATCTCTCTTTCTCTTGTGCTCTCAATATGTCTGTACATTTCTCTATCTCTCCCTTTCTCAATCTTACTC
Organism: Isurus oxyrinchus; assembly: GCA_026770705.1. Classification (NCBI taxonomy): domain Eukaryota; kingdom Metazoa; phylum Chordata; class Chondrichthyes; order Lamniformes; family Lamnidae; genus Isurus; species Isurus oxyrinchus. The sequence continues at coordinate 3,283,280 of JANJGN010000043.1, forward strand.
ACCATCTCTCTCTCCCTGGCTCGCTCTCTGTCTGACTGTCTGTCCCTCTTTTCCATTCCTTTTCTCTCTCTCTTTGTCTTTTGGTGTCTTTATAATTGTCATACTCCTTTTGACTTTCTGTCTCTCTCCCTCTGTCTCTCTTGCCCTCACTCTCTTCCCCCAACCCCTCAGTTTCTCTCTCTCTCCCTCTCACTGTCACTCTCTCTCCATCTCTGTCTCTGATGCTCTCTCTCTCTCTCTCTCTCCCTCTATTGAACAGTTTAACCTATGTTCATGGGACACTGTCGTGTTGTTTTTGATGTGTCTCATATTCAGGTAGAGGGTGTCCTGCTCCATGGTTTGTGTCTGAGGGGTCTCTCTCCTCCGTTCCTGTCCTGTCTGTTTCTCTCTCTCTCTCTCAGATGTGTCTCAGTCTTTCCTCAGACTCAATGTCAGGGCGTAAACTTCCTCAAAACTGTTCCTGCCTCTTGGTTCCATTTCACAATGACACTTCCCCTGAGATCAGAATGAGAGGCTGGTTGTACTGACTCCAGGGGCAGCAGTCCCTCTCTCTCAATCTCTCTCACCATCTCTCTCTCTGTCTCCCTCTCTCTCAATCTCTCTCACCATCTCTCTCTCTGTCTCTCTCTCTCTCAATCTCTCTCACCATCTCTCTCTCAGTCTCTCTCTCTCTCAATTTTTCTCACTATCTCTCTCACTCTCAGTCCCTCGCACCATCTCTCTCACTGTCTCTCTCACTCTCAGCCCTTCTCACCATCTCTCTCATGTCTCTCTCACTCTCAGTTCCTCTCACCATCTCTCCCTCTTTCTCTCTCAGGCTCAATGTGTGTAACGATCTCTCTCTCAGTGCCTCTCTCAATCTCTCGCACGATCTCTCTCCCTGTCTCTCTATGTCATTCTCTCTGTCTCTCTCACTCTTAATCTCTCTCACCATCTCTCGCTCTGTCTGTCAATCTCTCTGTCTCTCTCATCACCTCTCTCTCTGTCTCTGCTATTCTCAATATTTATTTCCATTTCTCTGCCTCTCTCTTTCTCAATCTCTCTCACCATCTCTCTCTCTCTGCCCGACTCTCTATTTTTCATTCCTTTCCTCCCTCTCTCTATATCTCGGTTTTTTTTATGAGTTTCATAATCTTTCTGTCTTTCTGTCTCTATCTCTCTCTCTCCTGCACTCTCAGTCCCTTCACCTGTCCCCCACCCCATAATTCTCTCTCTCCATCTAGTGTAAATGTTAACCTATGTTCACTGGGCACTGTCCTGTCAGTTCTGATGTGTCTCATATTCATGTAGTTGCCGTGACAGAATCACACAGTGCAGAAGAGGCCCTTTGGCCCATCGAGTATGCACTGTGCACCATCTCTCTCACTGTCTCTCTCACTCTCAGTCGCTCTCACCATTTCTCTCTCTGTCCCTCTCAGCCTCAATGTCTGTCACGATCTCTCTCTCTGTCTCTGTCTCTCTCACTCAATCACTCTCACCATCTCTCTCTCTGTTTCTCTATTTCTCTCGCACCATATCTCTCCCAGTCTCTCTCGCTCTCAAACTCTCTAACCCTACCTCTCTCTGTCTTTCTCATTCTCAATATCTCTCACTATCTCTCTCTCTCTTTCTCTCACACTCTCAATATATCTCTCCATTTCTCTTCCTCTCCCTAACTCAATCTCACTCACCATCTCTCTCTCCCCATCTCTCTCTCTCTGTCTGATTGTCTGTCTCTCTTTTTCATTCCTTATCTTACTCTCTTTGTCTCTCGGTGTCTTTATAATTGTCATACTCTTTCTGTCTTTCTGTCTCTCTCTCGCTCTCTCTCTCTCTCTCTCTCTCTCACCCTCACTCTCTGTCCCACTATCTGTACCCCCAACCCCTCAGTCTCTCTCTTTCTCCCTCCCCTCTCTCTCTCTCTCCCTCTATTGAACAGTTTAACCTACGTTCACTGGGCACTGTCGTGTTGTTATTGATGTGTCTCATATTCATGTAGTCAGTGTCCTGCTCCATGGTTTGAGTCTGAGGGGTCTCTCTCCTCCATTCCTGTCCTGTCTGTTTCTCTCTCTCTCTCACAGATGTGTCTCAGTCTTTCCTCAGACTCGATGTCAGAGCGAAAACTTCCTCAAAACTGTTTCTGCCTCTTGGTTCCATTTCACAATGACACTTCCCCTGAGATCAGAATGAGAGGCTGGTTGTACTGACTCCAGGGGCAGCAGTCCCTCTCTCTCAATCTCTCTCACCATCTCTCTCTCTGTCTCCCTCTCTCTCAATCTCTCTCACCATCTCTCTCTCTGTCTCCCTCTCTCTCAATCTCTCTCACCATCTCTCTCTCTGTCTCCCTCTCACTCAATCTCTCTCACCATCTCTCTCTCTCTGTCTCCCTCTCTCTCAATCTCTCTCACCATCTCTCTCTCTCTGTCTCCCTCTCTCTCAATCTCTCTCACCATCTCTCTCTCTGTCTCCCTCTCTCTCAATCTCTCTCACCATCTCTCTGTCTCCCTCTCTCTCAATCTCTCTCACCATCTCTCTCTCTGTCTCCCTCTCTCTCAATCTCTCTCACCATCTCTCTCTCTGTCTCTCTCTCTCTCAATCTCTCTCACCATCTCTCTCTCTGTCTCCCTCTCTCTCAACCTCTCTCACCATCTCTCTCTCAGTCTCCCTCTCTCTCAATCTCTCCCTCCATCTCTCTCTCTGTCTCCCTCTCTCTCAATCTGCCTCATCATCTCTCTGTCCCTCTGTCTCAGTCTCTCTCACCATCTCTCTTTCTCTTGCGCTCTCAATATGTCTGTCCATTTCTCTATCTCTCCCTTTCTCAATCTTACTCACCATCTCTCTCTCCCTGGCTCGCTCTCTGTCTGACTGTCTGTCTCTCTTTTCCATTCCTTTTCTCTCTCTCTTTGTCTTTCGGTGTCTTTATAATTGTCATACTCCTTTTGACTTTCTGTCTCTCTCCCTCTGTCTCTCTTGCCTTCACTCTCTTCCCCCAACCCCTCAGTCTCTCTCTCTCTCCCTCTCACTGTCACTCTCTCTCCATCTCTGTCGCTCTCTCTCTCTCTCTCTCTCTCTCTCTCTCTCTCTCTCTCCCTCTACTGAACAGTTTAACCAATGTTCACGGGACACTGTCGTGTTGTTTTGGATGTGTCTCATGTTCATGTTGTCGGTGTCCTGCTCCATGGTTTGTGTCTGAGGGGTCTCTCTCCTCCGTTCCTGTCCTGTCTGCTTCTCTCTCTCTCTCAGATGTGTCTCAGTCTTTCCTCAGACTCAATGTCAGGGCGAAAACTTCCTCAAAACTGTTTCTGCCTCTTGGTTCCATTTCACAATGATACTTCCCCTGAGATCAGAATGAGAGGCTGGTTGTACTGACTCCAGGGGCAGCAGTCCCTCTCTCTCAATCTCTCTCACCATCTCTCTCTCTGTCTCCCTCTCTCTCAATCTCTCTCACCATTTCTCTCTCTGTCTCCCTCTCACTCAATCTCTCTCACCATCTCTCTCACTGTCTCCCTCTCTCTCAATCTCTCTCACCATCTCTCTCTGTCTCCCTCTCTCTCAGTCTCTCTCACCATCTCTCACTCTGTCTCCCTCTCTCTCAATCCCTCTCACCATCTCTCTCTCTGTTTCTCTTTCTCTCAATCTCTCTCACCATCTCTCTCTCTGTGTCCCTCTCTCTCAATCTCTCTCACCATCTCTCTCTCTGTCTCCCTCTCTCTCAATCTCTCTCACCATGTCTCTCTCAGTCTCTCTAACTCTCAATCTCCCTCATCATCTCTCTGTCTCCCTCTCTCTCAATCTCTCCCTCCATCTCTCTCTGTCTCCCTCTCTCTCAATCCCTCTCACCATCTCTCTCTCTGTTTCTCTTTCTCTCAATCTCTCTCACCATCTCTCTCTCTGTGTCCCTCTCTCTCAATCTCTCTCACCATCTCTCTCTCTGTCTCCCTCTCTCTCAATCTCTCCCTCCATCTCTCTCTGTCTCCCTCTCTCTCAATCTCTCTCACCATCTCTCTCTCAGTCTCTCTAACTCTCAATCTCTCTCATCATCTCTCTGTCTCCCTCTGTCTCAGTCTCTCTCACCATCTCTCTATCTCTTGCACTCTCAATATGTCTGTCCATTTCTCTATCTCTCCCTTTCTCAATCTTACTCACCATCTCTCTCTCCCTGGCTCACTCTCTGTCTGACTGTCTGTCTCTCTTTTCCATAACAAAAACAGAATTACCTGGAAAAACTCAGCAGGTCTGGCAGCATCGGCGGAGAAGAAAAGAGTTGACGTTTCGAGTCCTCATGACCCTTCGACAGAACTTGATTTCGAGTCCAAGAAAGAATTGAAATATAAGCTGGTTTAAGGTGTGTGTGTGGGGGGCGGAGAGATAGAGAGAGAGAGAGGTGGTTGTGTAGACAAACAAGCAGTGATAGAAGCAGATCATCAAAAGACGTCAACAACAATAGTACAAAAGAACACATAGGTGTTAAAGTTAAAGTTGGTGATATTATCTAAACGAATGTGCTAATTAAGAATGGATGGTAGGGCACTCAAGGTATAGCTCTAGTGGGAGTGGGGGGAGCATAAAAGATTTTAAAATATTTAAAAATAATGGAAATAGGTGGGAAAAGAAAAATCTATATAATTTATAGGGAAAAAAAAGGAAAAAGGGGGAAACAGAAAGGGGGTGGGGATGGGGGAGGGAGCTCACAACCTAAAGTTGTTGAAATCAATATTCAGACCGGAAGGCTGTAAGGTGCCTAGTCGGAAGATGAGGTGTTGTTCCTCCAGTTTGCGTTGGGCTTCACTGGAACAATGCAGCAAGCCAAGGACAGATATGTGGGCAAGAGAGCAGGGGGGAGTGTTAAAATGGCAAGCGACAGGGAGGTTTGGGTCATTCTTGCGTACAGACCGCAGGTGTTCTGCAAAGCGGTCGCCCAGATTACGTTTGGTCTCTCCAATGTAGAGGAGACCACATTGGGAGCAACGAATGCAGTAGACTAAGTTGGGGGAAATGCAAGTGAAATGCTGCTTCACTTGAAAGGAGTGTTTGTGTCCTTGGACGGTGAGGAGAGAGGAAGTGAAGGGGCAGGTGTTACATCTTTTGCGTGGGCATGGGGTGGTGCCATAGGAGGGGGTTGAGGAGTAGGGGGTGATGGAGGAGTGGACCAGGGTGTCCCGGAGGGAGCGATCCCTACGGAATGCCGATAAGGGGGGTGAAGGGAAGATGTGTTTGGTGGTGGCATCATGCTGGAGTTGGCGGAAATGGCAGAGGATGATCCTTTGAATGCAGAGGCTGGTGGGGTGATAAGTGAGGACAAGGGGGACCCTATCATGTTTCTGGGAGGGAGGAGGAGGCGTGAGGGCGGATGCGCGGGAGATGGGCCGGACACGGTTGAGGGCCCTGTCAACGACCGTGGGTGGAAAACCTCGGTTAAGGAAGAAGGAGGACATGTCAGAGGAACCGTTTTTGAAGGTAGCATCATCGGAACAGATGCGACGGAGGCGAAGGAACTGGGACAATGGGATGGAGTCCTTACAGGAAGCGGGGTGTGAGGAGCTGTAGTCGAGGTAGCTGTGGGAGTCAGTGGGTTTGTAATGGATATTGGTGGACAGTCTATCACCAGAGATTGAGACAGAGAGGTCAAGGAAGGGAAGGGAAGTGTCAGAGATGGACCACGTCCATGATGGATCTCTTTTCCATTCCTTTTCTCTCTCTCTTTGTCTTTTGGTGTCTTTATAATTGTCATACTCCTTTTGTCTTTCTGTCTCTCTCCCTCTGTCTCTCTTGCCCTCACTCTCTTCCCCCAACCCCTCAGTCTCTCTCTCTCTCCCTCTCACTGTCACTCTCTCTCCATCTCTGTCTCTGTCGCTCTCTCACTCTCTCTCTCTCTCTCTCTCCCTCTATTGAACAGTTTAACCAATGTTCACTGGACACTGTCATGTTGTTTTTGATGTGTCTCATATTCATGTAGTCGGTGTCCTGCTCCATGGTTTGTGTCTGAGGGGTCTCTCTCCTCCGTTCCTGTCCTGTCTGCTTCTCTCTCTCTCTCAGATGTGTCTCAGTCTTTCCTCAGACTCAATGTCAGGGCGAAAACTTCCTCAAAACTGTTTCTGCCTCTTGGTTCCATTTCACAATGACACTTCCCCTGAGATCAGAATGAGAGGCTGGTTGTACTGACTCCAGGGGCAGCAGTCCCTCTCTCTCAATCTCTCTCACCATCTGTCTCTCTGTCTCCCTCTCTCTCAATCTCTCTCACCATCTCCCTCTCTGTCTCCCTCTCTCTCAATCTCTCTCACCATCTCTCTCTCTATCTCTATCTCTCTCAATCTCTCTCACCATCTCTCTCTCTCTGTCTCCCTCTCTCTCAATCTCTCTCACCATCTCTCTCTCTGTCTCCCTCTCTCTCACCATCTCTCTCTCTGTCTCCCCTCTCTCAATCTCTCTCAGCATCTCTCTCTCTGTCTCTCTCTCTCTCAATCTCTCTCACCATCTCTCTGTCTCTCTCTCTCTCAATCTCTCTTGCGATCTCTCTCTCTCTCTATCTCTCTCACTCTCAATGTCTCGCAACATCTCTCACTCTCTCTATCAGTCCCAATCTCCCTCTCCAGCTCTATCTCTCTCTGTCTCAAGCTCTCTCACCATCTCTCTCTCTGTCTCCCCTCTCTCAATCTCTCTCACCATCTCTCTCTCTGTCTCTCTCTCTCTCAATCTCTCTCACCATCTCTCTGTCTCTCTCTCTCTCAATCTCTCTTGCGATCTCTCTCTCTATCTCTCTCACTCTCAATGTCTCTCAACATCTCTCACTCTCTCTATCAGTCCCAATCTCTCTCTCCAGCTCTATCTCTCTCTGTCTCAAGCTCTCTCAGCATCTCTCTCTATCTCTCACTCTCAATCTCTCTCAGAACCTCTTTCTCTGTCTGACTCTGTCTCTCCCTTTTTCATTCCTTTCGTCTCTCTTTGTCTCTCTGTTTCTTTATAATCTTCATACTCTTTCTGTCCTTCTCTCTCTCTCTCGCCCTTACTCTCAGTCCCTCCATCAGTCCCCAAACCTCTCAAACTCTCTCTCCTCTCTCCCTCTCCCTCTATCTCGCTGTCCTTCTCTTCACTTCTCTCTCTCTCCCTCTCATGTAAATTTTAAACTATGTTCACTGGGCACTGTCCTCTCGGTTCTGATGTGTCTCATATTCATGTAGTTGCTGTCACAGAATCACACAGTGCAGAAGAGGCCCTTCAGCCCATCGAGTATGCACTCTGCAACATCTCTCTCTGTCTCCCTCTCTCTCAATCTCACTCACCATCTCTCTCTGTCTCCCTCTCTCTCAATCTCTCTCACCATCTCTCTCTCTTTCTCAATCTCTCTCACCATCTCTCTCTCAATCTCCCTCTCTCTCAATCTCTCTCACCATCTCTCTCTCTGTCTCCCTCTCTCTCAATCTCTCCCTCCATCTCTCTCTCTGTCTCCCTCTCTCTCAATCTCTCTCACCAGCTCTCTCTGTCTCTCTCTCTCTCAATCTCTCTCACCATCTCTCTCTCTCTGTCTCCCTCTCTCTCAATCTCTCTCACCATCTCTCTCTCTGTCTCCCTCTCTCTCAATCTCTCTCACCATCTCTCTCTCTCTGTCTCCCTCTCTCTCAATCTCTCTCACCATCTCTCTCTCTGTCTCCCTCTCTCTCAATCTCTCTCACCATCTCTCTCTCTGTCTCTCCTCTCTCAATCTCTCTCACCATCTCTCTGTCTCTCTCTCTCTCTCAATCTCTCTCACCATCTCTCTGTGTCTCTCTCTCTCAATCTCTCTTGCGATCTCTCTCTCTATCTCTCACTCTCAATGTCTCTCAACATCTCTCACTCTCTCTATTAGTCCCAATCTCCCTCTCCAGCTCCAACTCTCTCTGTCTCAAGCTCTCTCACCATCTCTCTCTATCTCTCACTCTCAATCTCTCTCAGAATCTCTTTCTCTGTCTGACTCTCTTGTGTCTCTCCCTTTTTCATTCCTTTCATCTCTCTTCATCTCTCTGTTTCTTTATAATCTTCATACTCTTTCTATCCTCTCTCTCTCTCGCCCTAACTCTCAGTCCCTCCATCAGTCCCCAAACCTCTCAAATTCTCTCTCCTCTCTCCCTCTCCCTCTATCTCGCTGTCCTTCTCTTCACTTCTCTCTCTCTCCCTCTCGTGTAAATTTTAACCTATGTTCACTGAGCACTGTCCTCTCGGTTCTGATGTGTCTCATATTCATGTAGTTGCTGTCACAGAATCACACAGTGCAGAAGAGGCCCTTCAGCCCATCGAGTATGCACCCTGCAACATCTCTCTCTCTGTCTCCCTTCTCTCAATCTCTCTCACCATCTCTCTCACGTCTCTCTCACTCTCAGTCCCCCTCACCATCTATCTCACTGTGTCTCTCAACCTCAATATCTGTCACAATCTCTCTCTGTGTCTCTCTCTCTCTCAAACACTTTCACCATCTCTCTCTGTTTCTCTTCTCTCAATCTCTCTCCCCATATCTCACTCTTTGACTCTCTCAATCTCAATCTCTCTCACCATCTCTCTCTGTCTCTCTCAATCTCTCTCACCATACCTGACTCTGTGTCTCTCACTCTCAATCTATCTGACCATCTCTCTCTCAGTCTCTCGAACTCTCAATCTGCCTCATCATCTCTCTCTCCCTCTCAGTCTCAATCTCTCTCACCATCTCTCTTTCTCTTGGACTCTCAATATGTCTGTCCATTTCTCTATCTCTCCCTTTCTCAATCTCACTCGCCAGCTCTCTTTCCCTGGCTCTCTCTCTCCCTGTCTGACTGTCTGTCCCTCTTTTCCATTCCTTTTCTCTCTCTCTTTGTCTTTTGGTGTCTTTATAATTGTCATACTCCTTTTGACTTTCTGTCTCTCTCCCTCTCTCTCTCTTGCCCTCACTCTCTTCCCCAACCCCTCAGTCTCTCTCTCTCTTTCCCTCTCACTGTCGCTTTCTCTCCATCTCTGTCTCTGTCTCTCAATCTCAATCTCACTCTCTCTCTCTCTCTCTCTCTCTCCCTCTCACTGTCACTCTCTCTCCATCTCTGTCTCTGTCCCTCTCTCTCTCTCTCTCCCTCTATTGTTTAACCAATGTTCACTGGACACTGTCGTGTTGTTTTTGATGTGTCTCTTATTCATGTAGACGGTGTCCTGCTCCATGGTTTGTGTCTGAGGGGACTGTCTCCTCCGTTCCTGTCCTGTCTCCTTCTCTCTCTGTCTCTCAGATGTGTCTCAGTCTTTCCTCAGACTCGATGTTAGGACAAAAACTTCTTCAAAACTGTTTCTGCCTCTTGGTTCCTTTTCACAATGACACTTCCCCTGAGAACAGAATGAGAGGCTGGTTGTACTGACTCCAGGGGCAGCAGTCCCTCTCTCTCAATCTCTCTCCCCATCTCTCTCTCTGTCTCCTTCTCTCTCAATCTCTCTCACCATGTCTCTCTCTCTGTCTCCCTCTCTCTCAATCTCTCTCACCATCTCTCTCTCTGCCTCCCTCTCTCTCAATCTCTTTCACCATCTCTCTCTCGGTCTCCCTCTCTCTCACCATCTCTCTCTCTCTGTCTCCCCTCTCTCAATCTCTCTCACCATCTCTCTCTGTCTCCCTCTCCCTCAATCGCTCTCACCATCTCTCTCTCTGCCTCCCTCTCTCTCAATCTCTTTCACCATCTCTCTCTCGGTCTCCCTCTCTCTCACCATCTCTCTCTCTCTGTCTCCCCTCTCTCAATCTCTCTCCCCATCTCTCTCTCTGTCTCCCTCTCTCTCAATCTCTCTCACCATCTCTCTGTCTGCCTCCCTCTCTCTCAATCTCTTTCACCATCTCTCTCTCGGTCTCCCTCTCTCTCACCATCTCTCTCTCTCTGTCTCCCCTCTCTCAATCTCTCTCACCATCTCGCTCTCTGTCTCCCTCTCTCTCATTCTCTCTCACCATTTCTCTCTCTGTCTCCCTCTTCCTCAATCTCTCTCACCATCTCTCTCTCTCCCACTCTCACAATCTCTCTCAGTACTTCTCATTCTCCCTCCCTCTCTCTTTACGGGTTTATCTCGGGTTGGCACGATGTGATGAGCGGAGAGCCTCAGTGCTCAGTGCTGGGACCTCAACGATTCACCATTTATATGAGTGAATTGGATGAGGGCAGCGAATGTGTGGTCTCTAAATCTGCCAATGACAGCAGGATAGGTGGGAAAGTAAGTCATCAACAGGAGGTAGAGGCTCTGCAAAGGGATATGGACAGGTCAAGCGGGTGGGCAATAATTTGGCAGATGGAGTGTAACGTGGGAAAAGGTGAAGCTGCCCAGGAGGCAGGAAGAACAGAAACACAGTATTCTATTGAAACGGAGAGAGATTTCAGAACTCTGCGGTACAGAGGGATCCGGGTGTCCTGGTGCATGGATCACAAGAAGTTAGTAACCCCGCCCCCTGCCGCTGTGTGTGACCCCGCCCTCTGCCCGCTCTGTGTGACCCCGCCCCCTGCCCGCCCTGTGTGACCCCGCCCCCTGCCCGCTGTGTGTGACCCCGCCCCCTGCCCGCTCTGTGTGACCCCGCCCCCTGCCCGCTGTGTGTGACCCCGCCCCCTGCCCGCCCAGTGTGACCCCGTCCCCTGCCCGCTGTGTGTGACCCCGCCCCCTGCCCGCTGTGTGTGACCCCGCCCCCTGCCCGCTGTGTGTGACCCCGCCCCCTGCCCGCTCTGTATCACCCCGCCCATTGCCCGCTGTGACCCCGCCCCCTGCCCGCCCAGTGTGACCCCGCCCCCTGCCCGCTCTGTGTGACCCCGCTCCCTGCCCGCCCTGTGTGACCCCGTCCCCTGCCCGCTCTGTGTGACCCCGCCCCCTGCCCGCCCAGTGTGACCCCGCCCCCTGCCCGCCCAGTGTGACCCCGCCCCCTGCCCGCCCAGTGTGACCCCGCCCCCTGCCCGCACTGTGTGACCCCGCCCCCTGCCCGCTCTGTGTGACCCCACCCCCTGCCCGCTCAGTGTCACCCCGCCCCCTGCCCGCTTTGTGTCACCCCCGCACCCTGCCCGCTCTGTGTCACCCCGCACCCTGCCCGCTGTGTGTGACCCCGCCCCCTGCCGCTCTGTGTGACCCCGCCCCCTCCCCGCCCTGTGTGACCCCGCCCCCTGCCCGCTCTGTATAACCCCGCCCCCTGCCCGCCCTGTGTGACTCCGCCCCCTGCCCGCCCTGTGTGACCCCGCCCCCTGCCCGCTGTGTGTGACCCCGCCCCCTGCCGCTCTGTGTGACCCCGCCCCCTCCCCGCCCTGTGTGACCCCGCCCCCTGCCCGCTCTGTGTGACCCCGCCCCCTGCCCGCTCTGTGTGACCCCGCCCCCTGCCCGCTCTGTGTGACCCCGCCCCCTGCCCGCTCTGTGTGACCCCGCCCCCTGCCCGCTCTGTGTGACCCCGCCCCCTCCCCGCTCTGTGTGACCCCGCCCCCTGCCCGCCCTGTGTGACCCCTGCCCCTGCCCGCCCTGTGTGACCCCTGCCCCTGCCTCCCCTGTGTGACCCCGCCCCCTGCCCGCACTGCGTGACCCCGCCCCCTGTCCGCTCTGTATCACCCCGCCCTCTACCCGCTGTGTGTGACCCCGCCCCCTGCCCGCTGTGTGTGACCCCGCCCCCTGCCCGCTCTGTATCACCCCGCCCCCTGCCCGCTGTGTGTGACCCCGCCCCCTGCCGGCTCTGTGTCACCCCGCCCCATCCCCGCTCTGTATAACCCCGCCCCCTGCGCGCTCTGTGTCACTCAGTCCCCTGCAGGCACGGTATCACCCCGCCCCCTTCCCATTCTGTGTAACCCCGCCCCCTGAATGCTCTGTATAACCCCGCCCCCTGCGCGCTCTGTATCACTCAGTCCCCTGCAGGCACGGTATCACCCCGCCCCCTCACTGCTCTGTATAACCCCGCCCCTAGAATGCTCTGTGTGACTCCGCCCCCTCCCCGCTCTGTATAACCCCGCCGCCTGCGCGCTCTGTATCACTCAGTCCCCTGCAGGCACGGTATCACCCCGCCCCCTTCCCATTCTGTGTAACCCCGCCCCCTGAATGCTCTATGTCACCCCGCCCCCTCCCCGCTCTGTATAACCCCGCCCCCTGCCCGATCTGTGTGACCCCGCCCCCTGCCCGCTATGTGTGACCCCGCCCCCTGCCCGCTCTGTATAACCCCGCCCCCTGCCCGCTCTGTATCACTCAGTCCCCTGCAGGCACGGTATCACCCCGCCCCCTTCCCATTCTGTATTACCCCCTCCCCTGCCCTCTCTGTGTGACCCCGCCCCCTGAATGCACTGTGTGACCCGCCGCCTGAATGCTCTGTATAACCCCGCCCCCTGCCGGCTCTATGTGACCCCGCCCCCTGTTCGCTCTGTCTCACTCCGCCTCCTGCCCCCTCTGTATCAGTCCGCCCCCTTCCCGCTCTATATCACTCCGCCCAAAGCCCGCGCGCTGTCCTCTACCCCCTGCGCGCTCTGTATCACTCAGTCCCCTGCAGGCACGGTATCACCCCGCCCCCTTCCCATTCTGTGTGACCCCGCCCCCTGAATGCCCTGTGTCACCCCGCCCCCTCCCCGCTCTGTATAACCCCGCTCCCTGCCCGCTCTGTATCACTCAGTGCCCTGCAGGCACGCTTTCACACCGCCTGCTTTCCATTCTGTGTAACCCCGCCCCCTGAATGCTCTGAGTCACCCCGCCCCCTCCCCGCTCTGTATAACCCCGCCCCCTGCCCGATCTGTGTGACCCCGCCCCCTGCCCGCTCTGTGTGACTCCGCCCTCTGCCCGCTCTGTGTGACTCCGCCCCCTGCCCGCTCTGTGTGACTCCGCCCCCTGCCCGCTCTGTGTGACTCCGCCCCCTGTCCGCTCTGTGTGACTCCGCCCCCTGCCCGCTCTGTGTGACTCCGCCCCCTGCCCGCTCAATGCGAGCCCCTCTGTATCAGTCCGCCCCCTTCCCGCTCTATATCACTCCGCCCAAAGCCCGCGCGCTGTCCTCTACCCCCTGCGCGCTCTGTATCACTCAGTCCTCTGCAGGCACGGTATCACCCCGCCCCCTTCCCATTCTGTGTGACCCCGCCCCCTGAATGCCCTGTGTCACCCCGCCCCCTCCCCGCTCTGTATAACCCCGCCCCCTGCCCGATCTGTGTGACCCCGCCCCCTGCCGGCTCTGTGTCACCCCGCCCCCTGCCCGCTCTGTATAACCCCGCCCCCTGCCCGCTCTGTATAACCCCGCCCCCTGTCCGCTCTGTGTGACTCCGCCCTCTGCCCGCTCTGTGTGACTCCGCCCCCTGTCCGCTCTGTGTGACTCCGCCCCCTGCCCGCTCTGTGTGACTCCGCCCCCTGCCCGCTCAATGCGAGCCCCTCTGTATCAGTCCGCCCCCTTCCCGCTCTATATCACTCCGCCCAAAGCCCGCGCGCTGTCCTCTACCCCCTGCGCGCTCTGTATCACTCAGTGCCCTGCAGGCACGGTATCACCCCGCCCCCTTCCCATTCTGTGTAACCCCGCCCCCTGAATGCTCTGTGTGACCCCGCCCCCTGCCCGCTCTTTATAACCCCGCCCCCTGCCCGCTCTGTATCACTCAGTCCCCTGCAGGCACGGTATCACCCCGCCCCCTGAATGCTCTGTATAACCCCGCCCCCTGCCCGCTCAGTATAACCCCGCCCCCTGCCCGCTCTGTATAACCCCGCCCCCTGTCCGCTCTGTGTGACTCCGCCCTCTGCCCGCTCTGTGTGACTCCGCCCCCTGTCCGCTCTGTATCACTCAGTCCCCTGCAGGCACGGTATCACCCCGCCCCCTTCCCATTCTGTGTTACCCCCTCCCCTTTCCTCTCTGTGTGACCCCGCCCCCTGCCCGCCCTGTATAAGCCGGCCCCCTTCCCATTCTGTGTGACCCCGCCCCCTGAATGCTCTGTGTGACCCGGCCCCATCCCCGCTCTGTATAACCCCGCCCCCTGCGCGCTCTGTATTGCTCAGTCCCCTGCTGGCACGGTATCACCCCGCCCCCTTCCCATTCTGTGTGACCCCGCCCCCTGAATGCTCTGTATAACCTGCCCCCTGCCCGCTCTGTGTGACCCCGCCCCCTGCCCGCTCTGTGTGACACCGCCCCCTGCCCGCTCTGTGTGACCCCGCCCCCTGCCCGCTCTGTGTGACCCCGCCCCCTGCCCGCTCTGTGTGACCCCGCCCCCTGCCCGCTCTGTGTGACCCCGCCTCCTGCCCGCTCTGTGTGACACCGCCCCCTGCCCGCTCTGTGTGACCCCGCCTCCTGCCCGCTCTGTGTCACCCCGTCCCCTGCCTGCTCTGTGTGACCCCGCCTCCTGCCCGCTCTGTGTCACCCCGTCCCCTGCCCGCTCTGTGTCACCCCGCCCCCTGCCCGCCCTGTGTGACCCCACCTCCTGCCCCCTCTCTGTGACTCCGACCCCTCCCCTCTCTGTCTGACTCCGCCCCCCCGCTCTCTGTCACCCCGCCCCTCCCCGCTCTGTGTGACTTCGGCCCTCCCCGCTCTGTATAACCCCGCCCCCTTCCCGCACTGTGTGACCCCACCCCTTCTCAGTCGGTGTGACTCCGCCCCCTCCCTACTCCGTATGACTCCGCCCACCCCTGATCTGTGTGACTCCACCCACTTCCCGCTCTGTGTGACTCCGCCCCCTGCCCGCACTGTGTGACTCCGCCCACCACCCGCTCTGTGTGACTCCGCCCCCTCCTCGCTCTTTGTTTCCCCGCCCCCAGCCCGCTCTGTGTCACCCCGCCCCCTCCCCGCTCCGTGTGACTCCGCCCCCTCTCGCTATGTGTGACTCCGCCCACTCCACGCTCAGTGTGACTTCGCCCCCTCCCCGCTCAGTGTGACTCCGCCCCCTGCCCGCTCTGTATCACTCCGCCCCCTGCCTACTCTGTGTTTTCCCGCCCCCTCCCCGCTCTCTGTGACCCCTCCCCCTTCCCGCTCCGTGTGACTCCGCCCCTGCCCGCTCTCTGTGACCCCGCCCCCTTCCCGCTCCATGTGACTCCGCCCCTGCCCGCTCTCTGTCACCCCGCCCCCTGAACACTGCGTGTGACCCCAGCCCCTGCCCGCTCAGTTGACACCCCGGCAGCTGCACGCTCTGTGTGACCCCGCCCCCTGCCTACTCTGTGTGACCCCGCCCCCTGCACGCTCTGTGTGACACCGCCCCTTGCCTACTCTGTGTGACCCCGCCCCCTGCACGCTCTGTGTGACACCGCCCCATCCCCGCTCTGTGTCACCCCGCCCCCTCCCCGTTCAGTGTGACTCTGACCCCTGCGCGCTCTGTGTGACCCCGCCCCCTGCGCGCTCTGTGTGACCCCCGCCCCCTAACCGCTCTGTGTGACTCCGCCTGCTCCCCGCGCTGTGTCACCCCGCTCCCTCCCCGCTCCGTGTGACCCCGCCCCCTGCGCGCTCTGTGTGACCCCGCCCCCTGCGCGCTCTGTGTCACTCCGCCCCCTGCGCGCTCTATGTGACCCCGCCTCCTGCGCGCTCTGTATGACCCCACCCCCTGCGCGCTCTGTGTCACTCCGCCCCCTGCGCGCTCTGTGTGACCCCGCCCCCTCCTCGCACTGTGTGACTCCGCCACCTGCGCGTTCTGTGTCACCCCGCCCCCTCCCCGCTCTGTGTGACTCCGCCCCCTGCCCGCTCTGTGTCACCCCACCCCCTGCCCGCTCTGTGTCACCCCGCCCCCTCCCCGGTCTGTGTGAATCCGCCCCCTGCGCGCTCTGTGTGACCCCGCCCCCTGACTGCTCTGTGTGACCCCGTCCCCTGCCCGCTCTGTGTGACCCCCGCCCCCTGCGCGCTCTGTGTCAGTTGGAGGGAAGCGCGAGAGGAGTCGGGAGTTGAACAAGAGCAAAGGTGACGAGGGGAGGTCAGTGAGGTGGGAACGAGGTGATCCTGTGAGCACCATGAGTGCAGCGGGCAAGCATTTACTACTTTTATTGCTTATAGGTTTTAAGATCTCATTGTGTGGCTCATTGTTTGTAAGGACTATATTCTGTAACAGGGAGGAGAAGGGAAGAAGGGCCCAAGAGTAATTGATATTATTTGATATTAAGTATCTTCCAAAAGGTTTAATTTAATTTAAAGGGGTAAATCATGGCAGGAGAGCTCAAAGCCGTGGTATGCTCCTCCTGCTCTATGTGGGAAGCCGGGCACGTTTCCAGTGCCCGGGACCAGCCTGTGTGTGGGAAGTGTCTCCAGCTGCAGCTCCTGGAAGCCGGGGTTTTGGAGCTGGAGCGGCGGCTGGGGACACGTTGGAGCAGTCGCGAGGTGGAGAGTATCGTGGACAGAACGTATAGAGAGGTGGTCACACCGCAGGCTAAGAGTCCACAGGCAGGAATGGAATGGGTGACCTCCAGGCAAAGCAAGGGGACTAGGCAGGTAGTGCAGGAATCTGCTGTGGCTATTCCCCTGCAAAACAGATACACCGCTTTGGATACTGTTGGGGGGAATGGCCTCTCAGGAGAAAGCAGCAACAGACAAATTCGTTGCACCATGTTTGGCTCTGCTGCACAGGGCAGGAGTAAAATGTGTGGGAATGCAACAGTTATAGGGGATTCAATTGTAAGGGGAATAGAGAGGTGTTTCTGTGGCTGCAAACGAGACTCCAGGATGGTACGTTGCCTCCCTGGTGCTAGGGTCGAGGATGTCTCAGAGCGTCTAGAGGACATTCTGAAGGGGGAGGGTGAACAGCCAGTGGTCGTGGTGCACATTGGTACAAGTGACATCGGTGAAAAAAGGGATGAAAAGCAGAATATAGGGAGTTAGGAAGTAAGTTTAAAAAGTAGGACCTTAAAGGTAGTGATGTCAGGATTACTACCAGTGCTACGTGCTAGTCAGAGTAGAGATAGCCGGATATATCAGATGAATACATGTCTGAAGAGATGGTGTGAAGGGGAGGGTTTCAGATTCCTGGGACTTTGGGACTGGTTTTGGGGGAGGTGGGACCAGTACAAAGCGGATGGGTTACACCTGGGCAGGACCGGGACTGATGTCCTTGGGGGAAGATTTGCTGGAGTGGTTGGGGAGGATTTAAACTAAAATGGCAGGGGGATGGGAACCTATGCGAGGAGCCAGAGAAAGGGGAATCAGACAAGAACAAGAGACAGAAAGCAGAATAAGCAAAGTGATAGTCAGAGAAATCAAGGGCCAGAATCAAACAGGGCCTCAGTGAAAAATAGTGGGAACGGGACAAGTAATGTTAAAAAGACAAGCCTTAAGGCTTTGTGCCTTAACGCGAGGAGCATTCACAATAAAGTGGATGAATTAACCACGCAAATAGATATATACAGGAATGATATAGTCAGAATTACGGAGATATGGCTGCAGGGTGACCAGGGAAGGGAACTGACCATCCAGGGGTATTCAGTATTTAGGAAGGACAGACAAAAAGGAAAAGGTGGTGGAGTTGCATTGCTGGTTAAAGAGGAAATTAATGCAATAGTGAGGAAAGATATTAGCTCCGATGATGTGGAATCTGTATGGGTAGAGCTGAGAAACACTAAGGGGCAAAAAACGTTAGTGGGGATTGTATATAGACCCCCAAACGGCAGTGAGGATGTTGGGAATGGCCTTAAACAGGAAATTAGAGATGCATGTATTGAAGAAACGTCTGTAATTATGGGTCACTTTAATCTGCATATAGATTGGGCAAATCAAATTAGTAACAATACCATAGAGGAGGAATTCCTGGAGTGCATATGGGATGTTTTTCAGGACCAACGCTTTGAGGAATCAACGAGAGAACAGCCCATCCTTGACTGGGTACTGTGAAATGAGAAAGGAATAATTGGCAGTCTAGGTGTGCAAGGCCCCTTGGGGATGAGCGACCATAATATGATAGAATTCTTCATCAAGATGGAGAGTGACGTAGTGGATTCTGAGACTTGGTTCCTGAATCTTAATAAAGGAAACTACGATGGTATGAGGCACGAGTTGGCTATGATGGATTGGGAAACGTTGCTTAAAGGGATGACGGTGGATAGGCAATGGCAAACATTCAAAGAGCGCATGAGTGAACAGCAACAATTGTTTATTCCTGTCTGGCGCAAAAGTAAAACAGGAAAGATGGCCAAACCATGGCTTATGAGGGAAATTAGAGAGAGTATTAGATGCAAGGAAGTGGCATATAAATTGGCCAGAAAATGTGACAGACCTGAGGATTGTGAGCTGTTTAGAATTCAGCAAAGGAGGACCAAGGGATTGATTAAGAAGGGGAAAATAGAGCCCGAGGGTAAGCTTGCAGGGAACATAAAAGGTTCTATAGGTATGTGAAGAGAAAAAGATTGGTGAAGACAAATGTAGGTCCCTTACAGAAACAGGGGAATTTATAATGGGGAACAAAGAAATGGCTGTCCAACTAAATACCTACATGTGTTCTGTCTTCACAAAGGAGGACACAAATAACATCCCAGAAATGTTGGGGAACAAAGGGTTTAATGAGAAGGAGGAACTGAATGAAATCAGCATTAGTAGGGAAATGGTGTTGGGGAAATTGATGGGATTGAAGGCTGTTAAATCCCTGGGGCCTGATAATCTACATCCCAGAGTACTTTAGAAAGTGGCCCTAGAAATAGTGGATCATTGGTGGTCATCTTCCGAGATTCTACACACGCTGGAACAGTTCCTACAGGTTGGAGGGTAGCTAATGTAACCCGACTATTTAAAAAGGGAGGCAGAGAGAAAACAAGGAATTATAGACCAGTCAGCCAGACATTGGTAGTGGGGAAAATTCTAGAGTCCATTATAAAAGATTTAATAGCTGAGCACTTGAAAACAGTGGCAGAATCGGACAGAGTCAGCGTGGATTTATGAACGGGAAATCATGCTTGACAAATCTACTGGAATTTTTCGAGGATGTCACGAGTAGAGTTGATGAGGGGGATCCAGTGGCTGTGGTTTACTTGGATTTTCAGAAGGCTTTCGACAAAGTCCCACATAAGAGACTGGGGTGTAAAATTAAAGCACGGGGGATTAGGGGTAGTGTATTGAGATGGATAGAAAACTGGTTGGCAGACAGGAAACAAAAAGTAGGACGAAACGGGTCTGTTTCCGGGAGGCAGGCAGTGACTAGTTGCGTACCACAGGGATCAGTCCTGGGACCCCAGTTATTTACAATATATATTCATGATTTGGATGAGGGAATTAAATGTAATATCTCCATGTTTGCAGATGACACAAAGCTGGGTGGGAGGGTGAGCTGTGAGGAGGATGCAGAGATGCTTCAGTGTGATTTGGACAAGCTGAGTGAGTGGGTAAATGCATGGCAGATGCAGTATAATGTGGATAAATGTAAGGTTATCCATTTTGGTACCAAAAACAGGAAGGCAGATTATTATCTGAATGGCTATAAATTGAGAGAGGGGAATGTGCAACGAGAGCTGGGTGTCCTTGTACACCAGTCGCTGAAGGTAAGCGTGCAGGTGCAGCAGGCGGTAAAGAAGGCAAATGGTATGTTGGCCTTTATAGCCAGAGGATTCGAGTACAGGATCAGGGATGTCTTGCTGCAATTGTACAGGGCCTTGGTGAGACCACACCTGGAATATTGTGTGCAGTTTTGGTTTCCTTATCTGAGGAAGGATGTACTTGCTATAGAGGGAGTACAGCGATGGTTTACCCGACTGATTCCTGGGATGGCGGGACCGACAGATGTTGATAGATTGAGTCGATTAGGATTATATTCACTGGAGTTCAGAAGAATGAGGGGGGTTATCTCATAGAAACCTATAAAATTCTAACAGGACTAGACAGGGTAGGTGCAGGAAGGATGTTCCCGATGGTGGGGGGTCCAGAACCAGGGGTCACAGTCTGAGGATATGGGGTAGACCATTTAGGACTGAGATGAGTAGAAATTTCTTCACCCAGAGAGTGGTGAGCCTGTGGAATTCACTACCACAGAAAGTAGTTGAGACCAAAGCATTATATGTTTTCAATGAGGAGTTAGATATAGCTCTTGGGGTGAAAGGGATCAAAGGGTATGGGGAGAAAGCGGGAGCAGGCTATTGAGTTGGATGATCAGCTATGATCATAATGAATGGTGGAGCAGGCTCGAAGGGCCGAATGGCCTACTCTTGCCCCGAGTTTCTATGTTTCTATGAAAGGGATAGCAGCATCGTGGATAGATAGGGAGAAGGAGCGAGGATGAGAGGGACACAGATTTCAGTTAATCAGTAAAAGAAGCAGTTGTGTTTTCCTGCTTATTGTGGTCACTTCCTGGATAAACATCAGGACACCGAACATGCCTAAGGGATTGGTTACAGCACAAGTACGTAGGCTGGTGTATGAAGGAATTGAGAAGTTGGGAGCAGTATTACAAAGTTGGAGATCTTGTACACATGTCTGAGTTGGTAGCTTCCTCAGAATGAACTGTTCCGGACAGGAGAGAGACAGGCAAACTGTACTTCTGTCTCTCACCAACTGTCCAAACGCAGAAGGTGTTTTGAATTCTTTGTGAAGTGTTTTGTGGTGTGTTTTCCCAAACCCTCAGTGTGTCTGATCCACTTTACTCATCACTCACAGCAAACTCACATTATGATCAACTCTGGTTAGTTTATTTACATTTAAAACCCAGGGCAGGAATGTTCACAATGTCAACCTCCATATTCACATCCACACACAACCACACACACTCTCACAGACCCACACACACACACACGCACACCGGTTCTCACACACACACACACACACCCATCCACACACACACACACACTTGCACACCGGTTCTCTCACACACACACACACACACACCCATCCACACCCACACACACTGGCACACCAGCTCTCACACAAACACACACACTCACACAAACATATTCTCACATACACACATACACGCCTACTCACACAAACACTCACAAACACATACAAACACACTCACGCTCACACAAACAAATATAAACACCTCACACTGTCACATTCAAACTCTCACACACACAAACACACGTACACACACACACACACACACACACACACACACACACACACGTACACAAAAGCACAGACACAGTAATGAAGGATAGAAAAAGGAAACTTTCACAACTATGGATAGTATCAGTACAAGAACCGTGGAGATTAAAGTGAGTTCACATGATTTACAGAGTCCGAGAAGATAAAGTCCAAAGGGTATTTCAGATGTGTTGGAGTTTAATCCCGAGTCCAGTGAGAGCTTACTGCACGCAAATTGAATGCCTCGTTTCTGACATGACAACTATGAAAACACTGTAAGGAATTGCTTCATTGGCTGCAAAAGCAGGTTGGGGATGATCTGAATAAGTGAAAGTTGCTAGAGAAATGCAGGACTTCTGTCCTGTTACATGTCGCCGGATTCCTGCCTGGATTTAGAATGGAGCTTTCCAAAGTCAACAGTCACACTGTCATTCCTACTTCCCACCACTAGTGGCGCTGCAGGAGGCTCAACCTGGGAGAAAAGGGGAACAGATGAACTTTCACCTTTCGGATGTGGCTTCGGGCAGATAGGGATTGTGGGGAAGGGAGGAGGGGCTGGGGATCTGTGGACAATCCTGACACTCTCGTTCTGTGTCCCAGTCTCTCTTCAGGAACAATATGTCTCAATATCAGCTGCCTCAACGCAGGGCAGTGCCCTTTTCTCACAGATGAAACGGAACTTATTGGTACAACTGACATCATTCCAGTCAGTTCGTCTGATAATGGCGCAGTTTTCATTACCGTTCGAATTATTCGGTTCACCCTCATACCATTGAGTAAAACTGGGAAATGGGGGGGAAAAAAATACCAATAAAAATCCGACACATTCCTGCACAGAATCAACAAGATTCCTACAGCCCTGTACAAATCCCCAACTAATCTCACTGTCCCGCTCTCTCCCCATAGCCCTGTACAAATCCCCAACTAATCCCACTGTCCCGCTCTCTCCCCATAGCCCTGTATCAATCCCCGAACTGATCCCACTGTCCCACTCTCTCCCCATAGCCCTGTATCAATCCCCAACTAATCCCACTGTCCCACTCTCTCCCCATAGCCCTGTACAAATCCCCAACTAATCCCACTGTCCCACTCTCTCCCCATAACCCTGTATCAATCCCCGAACTGATCCCACTGTCCCACTCTCTCCCCATAGCCCTGTATCAATCCCCAACTAATCCCACTGTCCCACTCTCTCCCCATAGCCCTGTACAAATCCCCAACTAATCCCACTGTCCCACTCTCTCCCCATAGCCCTGTACAAATCCCCAACTAATCCCACTGTCCCACTCTCTCCCCATAGCCCTGTATCAATCCCAAACTAATCCCACTGTCCCCTCTCTCCACATAGCCCTGTATCAATCCCCAAACTAATCCCACTGTCCCACTCTCTCCCCATAGCCCTGTATCACTCCCAAACTAATCCCACTGTCCCACTCTCTCCCCATAGCCCTGTATCAATCCCCAAAGTAATCCCAATGCCCCTCTCTCCCCATAGCCCTGTATCAATCCCAAACTAATCCCACTGTCCCACTCGCTCCCCATAGCCCTGTATCAATCCCAAACTAATCCCGCTGCCCCAGACTCTCCCCATAACCCTGTATCAATCCCCAAACTAATCCGACTGCCCCAGTCTTTCCCCATAGCCCTGTATCAATCCCCAAACTAATCCCACTGTCCCGTTCTCTCCCCATAGCCCTGTATCAATCCCAAACTAATCCCACTGTCCCGCCCTCTCTCCTTGCGACGCAGGGAGTCACCTCACTGGGGTCCCATCCACCCAGTTCCAGTTTCAGTTTCCTTCACTCTCCCGATCTGTTAGTCCGATCCAGTAATCCCCAGGATTGTTCTCGATAGATTTCTTTGTGAAATTCTGCAGCAGATACAATGATGGAATCTGATCCGTTAGTATGACTGCCTTAACTCACACACACACATACACACACCCTCACACACACAAACACACACACTCTCTGTCACACACATACACACAGACAAACACACACACAACTGATACCCAAAATACCGACAAACCCTTTCTGAGGAAATTCTCCCTCATTCCCTCTGATTAAATCTCGGGAAGCCTGAAGCTGTTGTTTTCAGTCTCTGTTCCAAACTCCATTCCCGAGTTACTGACTCCATCGTGGGACTCCCTGAGTCTGACCCAGACTGTTCACAACCCTGGGGTCATGTTTAACCTGGAGATGGGATTCCCACCTCATATCCACATCGTCACCAAGACGGCCTCTTCCCAACTCCGTAACATCACCCAGTACCAGCCCGGTCTCAGCTCATCGACTGCTGAAACCCTCGTCCATGTAGTGTAGAGGGAAATTTACTCTATCTATCTCCGTGCTGTACCTGTCCTGGGAGTGTTTGATGGGGACAGTGTAGAGGGAGATTTACTCTGTATCTAACCCCGTGCTGTACCTGTCCTGGGAGTGTTTGATGGGGACAGTGTAGAGGGAGATTTACTCTGTATCTAACCCCGTGCTGTACCTGTCCTGGGAGTGTTTGATGGGGACAGTGTAGAGGGAGATTTACTCTGTATCTAACCCCGTGCTGTACCTGTCCTGGGAGTGTTTGATGGGGACAGTGTAGAGGGAGATTTACTCTGTATCTAACCCCTTGATGTACCTGCCCTGGGAGTGTTAGATGGGGACAGTGTAAAGGGAGCTTTACTCTGTATCTAACACCGTGCTGTACCTGTCCTGGGAGTGTTTGATGGGGACAGTGTAGAGGGAAATTTACTTTGTATCTAACTCCGTGCTGTACCTGTCCTGAGAGTGCTTGATGGAAACAGTGTAGAGGGAGCTTTATTCTGCATCTAAACCAGTACTGTACCTGTCCTGGGACTGTTTGATGGGGACGGTGTAGAGGGAGCTTTACTCTGTATCTAACCCCGTGCTGTACCTGTCCTGGGAGTGTTTGATGGGTACAGTGTAGAGGAAGCTTTACTCTGTATCTAACCCCGTGCTGTACCTATCCTGGGAATGTTTGATGGGGACGGTGTAGAGGGAGCTTTACTGTGTATCTAACCCTGTGCTGTACCTGTCCTGGGAATGTTTGATGGGGACGGTGCAGAGTGAGCTTTACTCTGTATGTAACCCCGTGCTGTACCTGTCCTGGGAGTGTTTGATGGGGACGGTGTAGAGGGAGCTTTACTCTGTATCTCACCCCGTGCTGTCCCTGTCCTGGGAGTGTTTGATGGAGATGGTGTAGAGGGAGCTTTACTCTATATCTAACACCGTGCTTTACCTGTCCTGGGAGTGTTTGATGGGGACAGTGTAGAGGGAGCTTTACTCTGTATCTAACCCTGCGCTGTACCTGTCCTGGGAGTGTTTGATGGGGACTGTGTAGAGGGAGCTTTACTCTGTATCTAACCCCGTGCTTTACCTGTCCTGGGAGTGTTTGATGGGGACAGTGTAGAGGGAGCTTTACTCTGTATCCAACCCTGCGCTGTACCTGTTTTGGGAGTGTTTGATGGGGACGGTGTAGAGGGAGCTTTACTCTGTATCTAACCCCGTGCTTTACCTGTCCTGGGAGTGTTTGATGGGGACAGTCTAGAGGGAGATTTACTGTGTATCTAACACTGTGCTGTACCTGTCCTGGGAGTATTTGATGAGGAACAGTGCAGAAGGAGCTTTAATATGTATCTAACCCCATACTGTTCCTGTCCTGGGAGTGTTTTTTGAGGACAGTGTATAGGGAGCTTTAGTCTACATCTTACCCTGTGCTGTACCTGCCCTGGGAGTGTTTAATGGGAACAGTGTTGAGGGATATTGTCTCTCTATCTCATTCTGACTGATGCGTCTGTCATTCTCACCTGTTCCTGTTCTGTATTTATGATGATGAGCTGTGAAGTTTGGGATTCACATTGTTGTTTTGCTGAGTCCTAGTTTACTTTATCCGTTGAGAATCTATAACAATGATGATTATGAACTTTCCAACCACTCGGACAGAGAGACTCTGCAGAATTATAAAGACTTAATTCAGAGAAATACATCGATGCATTAGGAACAGGAGGAGGGTGGGGGTGGGGAGACAGGGGTGGGCGTGGGTGTGGGGAGACAGGGGGGTGGGGGTGGGGAGACAGGGGGTGGGGAGGCAGGGGGTGGGGGCGGGGAGACAGGGGGTTGTGTTGGGGGTGGGGAGACAGGGGGTGGGTGTGGGGAGACAGGGGGGTGGGGGTGGGGAGACAGGGGGTGGGGAGGCAGGGGGTGGGGGTGGGGAGACAGGGGGTGGGGAGGCAGGGGGTGGGGAGACAGGGGGTGGGGGTGGGGGTGGGGAGACAGGGGGGTGGGGGTGGGGAGACAGGGGGTGGGGGTGGGTGTGGGGAGACAGGGGGTGGGTGTGGGGAGACAGGGGTTGGGGAGACAGGGGGTGGGAAGACAGGGGGTGGGTGTGGGGAGACAGGGGGTGGGTGTGGGGAGACAGGGGGTGGGGGTGAGGAAACAGGGGGTGGGGGTGGGGAAACAGGGGGTGGGGAGACAGGGGTGGGGGTGTGGAGACAGGGGGTGGGGGTGGGGAGACAGGGGGTGGGGGTGGGGAGACAGGTGGTGGGGAGACAGAGGGTGGGGGTGGGGAGACAGGGGTGGGTGTGGGGAGACAGGGGGTGGGGGTGGGGGTGGGGAGACAGGGGGTGGGGAGGCAGGGGGTGGGGGCGGGGAGACAGGGGGTGGGGGTGGGGAGACAGGGGGTGGGGAGACAGGGGTGGGGGTGGGGATTTAGGGGGTGGTGGCGATCCCAACGGGACAGAGCGTGGGTGGATGGGAGAGTGGGGGAGGGGGGTGGCGGCTGTCAGCACCAACTGACCCGAGCAGCTTCGGAGGATGGTGCAGAAGGATCTTCGGTCCCTGAGCATCTGTTCAAGGGTCTCGGACATATTCCGGATCTTTCCGTTCTGCCCCGTCATGTCCTTGTCCATCTGTAGGACTGAGAGAATCACAGGGTCACAGAACCACAGGGTCTGAACCGCACAGAAGGAGGCCATTTGGCCCATCATGTCTACACTGTCTCTCCGAATGAGCGTTAGTACCCACTGTCATCGCCCTGCCTTTTCCCCCCTGTCCCCCTGCACATTATATCGGTTCAAATAACCATCCAATGCCCCCTTGAATGCCTCGATTGAACCTGCCTCCCCCACACGACCAGGCAGCACAACCCAGACCCGAACCACTCGGCGTGTGAAAACGTTTTCTCTCACATCGCGTTTGATTCTTTCGCAAATCGCTTAAAAATCCGTGTCCTCTGGGCCCAGTGAGAACAGCTTCTCTCCGTCTCCTCTGTCCAGCCCCCTCTTGATTCTGAACGTCTCCATCAAATCCCCTCTCAGCCTCCTTCTCTCCATGGAGAACAGTCCCAACCTCCCCCGTCTCTCCTTGGAACTGAAGCTTCTCATTCCCTGAACAATCCGTCTAAACCTCTCCTGCGCTCTCTCTTCAATGTGTTCACATCCTTCCTATAATGTGGCTCAGAGCTGTACACAATACTCCAGCTGAGGTCTAACCAGAGTCTTATATAAATTCAGCATAACCTCTCTGCTCCTGTGCTCAGTGTCCCTGTTAATAAAGCCCAGGATACTATCTGCTTTGTCAACTGCTCCCACCACCTGTCCAGCCACCTTCAATGACTTATTCACATATACACCCAGCTCCATCTGCTCCTGCACCCTCCTTAAACATTCTAGCCTGTAGCTAACATCATTTCTACAGGTTCCTCTGACCTAAATCAATCACTTCACACTTCTCCGCATTAAACATCGTCTGCCTGCTCCACCCAACTGACTATGTCATGACAGAGCTGGAGTGACTGAGTGATGAAGGGAGTGGGATATATCAGAGTGTTACAGTGAGGTGTGTGGGATATATCAGAGTGTTACAGTGAGGGGTGTGGGATATATCAGAGTGTTACAGTGAGGGGTGTGGGATATATCAGAGTGTTACAGTGAGGTGTGTGCGTTATATCAGAGTGTTACAGTGAGGGGTGTGGGATATATCAGTGTTACAGTGAGGGGTAAGGGATATATCAGAGTGTTACAGTGAGGGGTGTGGGGTATATCAGAGTGTTGCAGTGAGGGGTGTAGGATATATCAGTGTTACAGTAAGGGGTGTGGGATATATCAGAGTGTTACAGTGAGAGGTGTGGGATATATGAGTGTTACAGTGAAGGTTGTGGGATATATGAGTGTTACAGTGAGGGGTGTGGGATATATGAGTGTTAGAGTGAGGGATGTGGGATATATTAAAGTGTTACAGTGAGGGGTGTAGTATATATCAGTGTGTTACAGTGAGGGGTGTGGGATATATCAGAGTGTTACAGTGAGGGGTGTCGTATATATCAATGTGTTACAGTGAGGGGTGTGGGATATATCAGGGTGTGACAGTGAGGGGTGTGGGATATATCAGTGTGTTACAGTGAGCGGTGTGGGATATATCAGAGTGTTACAGTGAGGAGTGTGGCGTATATCAGAGTGTTCCACTGAGGGGTGTGGGGTATATCAGAGTGTTACATTGAGTGGTGTGGGATATATCACAGTGTTAGAGTGAGGGGTGTGGGATATATCAGAGTGTTACAGTAAGGGGTGTGGGATATATCAGAGTGTTACAGTGAGGGGTGTGGGGTATATTAGTGTGTTGCAGTGAGGGGTGTGGGATTTATCAGAGTGTTACAGTGAGGGCTGTTTGATATATCAGAGTGTTACAGTGAGGGGTGTGGAATATATCAGAGTATTACAGTGAGGGTTGTGGGGTATATTAGTTGGTTACAGTGTTGGGTGTGGGATATATCAGAGTGTCACAGTTAGGGGTGTGGGATATATCAGTGTGTTACAGTGAGGTGTGTGGGATATTTTAGTGTGCTACAGTGAGGGGTGTGGGAGAGATCTGAGTGTCACAATGAGGGGTGTGGGATATATCAGAGTGTTACAGTGAGGGGTGTGGGGTATATCAGAGTGTTACAGTGAGTGGTGTGGGATATATCAGTGTGTTACAGTGAAGGGTGTGGAATATATCAGGGTGTTACAGTGATCGATGTGGGATATATAAGAGAGTTACAGTGGGGTGTGTGGGATATATCAGAGTTTTACAGTGAAGGGTGTTGGATATATCAGAGTGTTAGAGAAAGAGATGTGGGATTTATTTGAATATTAGTGAGAATGCTGTGAGACTTACCAGAGCATCACAGTGAGGGGAATCGGATGTATCAAAGTGTTACAGTGAGGGGAATGGGACATATCAGATTGTTAGGGTTAGGGGTGTGGGGTATATCAGAGTGTTGCAAGGAGGGGTGTGGGATATATGAGTGTTACAGTGAGGGGTGTGGGATATATGAGTGTTAGAGTGAGAGGTGTGGGATATATCAGAGTGTTACAGTGAGGGGTGTGGGATATTTCAGAGTGTTACAGTGAGGGGTGTGGGATATATCAGAGTGTTACAGTGAGGGGTGTGGGATATATCAGAGTGTTACAGTGAGGGGTGTAGTATATATCAGTGTGCTACAGTGAGGGGTGTGGGATATATATGAGTGTTACAGTGAGGGGTGTGGGATATATCAGAGTGTTACAGTGAGGGGTGTGGGATATATCAGAGTGTTACAGTGAGGGTTGTGGGATATATCAGTGTGTTACAGTGAGGGGTGTGGGATATATCAGAGTGTTACTGTGAGGGGTGTGGGATATATCACTGTGTTACAGTGAGGGGTGTGGGATATATCAGAGTGTAACAGTGAGGCGTGTGGGATATATCAGAGTGTTACAGTGAGGGGTGTGGGATATATCAGTGTTACAGTGAGGTGTGTGGGATATATCTGAGTGTTATAGTGAGGTGTGTGGGATATATCAGAGTGGTACAGTGAGGGGTGTGGAATCTATCAGGGTGTTACAGTGATCGTTGTGGGATACATAAGAGAGTTACAGTGGGGTGTGTGGGACGTATCAGAGTTTTACAGTGAAGTGTGTTGGATATATCAGAGTGTTACAGTGGGGTGTGTGGGATATATCAGAGTGTTACAGTGAAGGGTGTTGGATATATCAGAGTGTTACAGTGAGGGGTGTGGGGTATATCAGAGTGTTACAGTGAGGTGTGTGGGATATATCAGTGTTACAGTGAGGGGTGTGGGATATATCAGAGTGTTACAGTGAGGGGTGTGGGATATATCAGTGTTACAGTGAGGGGTGTGGGATATATCAGAGTGTTACAGTGAGGGGTGTGGGATATATCAGAGTGTTACAGTGAGGGGTGTGGGATATATCAGAGTGTTACAGTGAGGGGTGTAGTATATATCAGTGTGTTACAGTGAGGGGTGTGGGGTATATCAGAGTGTTACAGTGAGGGGTGTGGGGTATATTAGTGTGTTTTAGTGAGGGGTGTGAGATACATCAGAGGTTTAGAGTGAGGGGTGTGGGATATATTAGAATATTTGGGAGAATGGTGTGGGACATATCAGAGCGTGACACTGAGGAGTATCCGATATATAAATGTGTCAGTGAGGGAATGGTCCACATCACTTTGTTATTGTCTGGGGTGTGTCTTATATCAGAGAGTTACAGTGTTACCCTGCTCTCTTGCCCACATGTCTGTCCTTGGCTTGCTGCATTGTTCCAGTGAAGCCCAACGCAAACTGGAGGAACAACACCTCATCTTCCGACTAGGCACCTTACAGCCTTCCGGTCTGAATATTGAATTCAACAACTTTAGGTCGTGAGCTCCTCCCCCACCCCCACCCCCTTTCTGTTTCCCCCTTCCCTTTTTTTTCCAATAAGTTATAAAGATTTTCCTTTTCCCATCTATTTCCATTATTTAAAAAAAATATATTTTTTTAAAAATTTTTTAAAAATCTTTTATGCTCTCCCCACCCCTACTAGAGCTGTACCTTGAGTGCCCTACCATCCATTCTTAATTAGCACATTCGTTTAGATAATATCACCAACTTTAACTTTAACACCTATGTGTTCTTTTGTACTATTGTTGTTGACATCTTTTGATGATCTGCTTCTATCACTGCTTGTTTGTCCCAACAACCAGACCCCCTCTCCACATCTCTCTCTCTCTCTCTCTCTCTCTCCGCCCCCCACACACACACCTTAAAGCAGCTTATATTTCAACTCTTTCTTGGACTCGAACTCAAGTTCTGTCGAAGGGTCATGAGGACTCGAAACATCAACTCTTTTCTTCTCCGCCGATGCTGCCAGACATGCTGAGTTTTTCCAGGTAATTCTGTTTTTGTTTTTGTTACAGTGAGGGATGTGGGAGAGATCAGGGCGTTACAGTGAGGGGTGTGGGATATATCAGTGTTACAGTGAGGGGTGTGGAACCTATCAGAGTGTTAAGGTGAGGCGTGTGGGATATATCAGAGTGTTAGAGTGAGGGGTGTGCATTATATCAGAGTGTTACAGTGAGGGGTGTGGGACATATCAGAGTGTTAAGGTGAGGGGTGTGAGATATATCAGAGTTTTAAAGTGACTGGTCTGAGAGAAATCTGAGTGTTAGAGTGAGGGGTGTGGGTTATATCTGAGTGATACAGTGACGGGTGTGGGATATATCAGTTTGTTACAGTGAGTGGTGCAGGATATATCAGTGTGTTACAGTGAGGGTTGTGGGATATATCAGAGTGTTACAGTGAGGGGTGTGGGATATATCAGTTTGTTACTGTGAGTGGTGTGGGATATATCAGTGTGTTACAGTGAGGGGTGTGGGATATATCAGAGTGTTACAGTGAGGGGTGTGGGATATATCAGACTGTTACAGTGAGGGGTGTGGGATATATTAGTGTGTTACAGTGAGGGGAGTGGGATATATCAAGTGTTACAGTGAGGGGTGTGGGATATATCAGAGTGTTACAGTGAGTGGTGTGTGGTATATCAGAATGTTACAGTGAGGGGTGTGGGATATATCAGAATGTTACAGTGAGGGGTGTGGGATATATCAGAGTGTTACAGTGAGGGGTGTGCGATATATCAGGGTGTTACAGTGAGGGGTGTGGGATATATCAGAGTGTTACAGTGAGGGGTGTGGGATATATCAGACTGTTACAGTGAGGGATGTGGGATATATCAGTGTTACAGTGAGGGGTGTGGGATATAGAAGAGTGTTACAGTGAGGTGTGTGGGATATATCAGACTGTTACAGTGAGGGGTGTGGGATATATCAGAGTGTTACAGTGAGGGGTGTGGGGTATATCATTGTGTTACAGTGAGGGGTGTGGGATATATCAGACTGTTACAGTGAGGGGTGTAGGATATATCAGTGTTACAGTGACGGGTGTGGGATATAGAAGTGTGTTACTGTGAGAGGTGTGGGATATATCAGAGTGTTACAGTGAGGGGTGTGGGATATATCAGACTGTTACAGTGAGGGATGTGGGATATATCAGTGTTACAGTGAGGGGTGTGGGATATAGAAGAGTGTTACAGTGAGGTGTGTGGGATATATCAGACTGTTACAGTGAGGGGTGTGGGATATATCAGTGTTACAGTGACGGGATTGGGATATGGAAGTGTGTTACTGTGAGCGGTGTGGGATATATCAGAGTGTTACAGTGAGGGGTGTGGGATATATCAGAGTGTTGCAGTGAGGGGTGTGGGATATATCAGAGTGTTACAGTGAGGGGTGTGGGATATAGAAGAGTGTTACAGTGAGGGGTGTGGGATATATCAGACTGTTACAGTGAGAGGTGTGGGATATATCAGTGTTACACTGAGGGGTGTGGGGTATATCAGGGTGTTACAGTGAGGGGTGTGGGGTATATCAGGGTGTTACAGTGAGGGTTGTGGGATATATCAGACTGTTACAGTGAGGGGTGTGGGATATATCAGACTGTTACAGTGAGGGGTGTGGGATATATCAGGGTGTTACAGTGAGGGGTGTGGGGTATATCAGGTTGTTACAGTGAGGAGTGTGGGATATATCAGGGTGTTACAGTGAGGGGTGCGGGATATATCAGAGGTGTTATAGTGAGTGGTGTGGTTTATATCAGAGTGTTAGTGCGAGAGGGTTTGAATGTTTGAATGAACTACCCTGCTGATTTAAACCTCGAGAGATGTTGCTGCTTCTCCATTTAAAGTCTGACCTCACAAACTGAGGGTTTGGGTAAACACACCACAGCCTATTTCCAACATGAAAACACCGCTGCTTCCGGACAGAGGGTGAGAAAATAAAGGATTTCAGATTTGCCTCCGTTCACTCTCTGTAACAGTTTGAGTGTGAGGTTCAGCTTCCTACCTTGGACCCTTAGCCCTATCGCAATAGCCAAACTGATGATTAAGACAATGAGGCAGGCGAAGCCAAGATGTGTTGAAGTTATTGATCTTCTTCCTCCAGCTGTTTCCTGTCCAGTTTGACCTGGAATAGAGAAGTACAGATTGACCCATGTTGAGCAGCCTGTGTAACTGTACGGAACAGACAATGGTGACGTATCTACCTCCCTTATCGAGAGGAACAACAGCCACGTTCCTCGTTTATATCCCTGGTTTCACATCCCAGCGCACGGTACAGGAGGGTTATCAAAGAGAATCGAACACCGAGTCACACAGGGAGATATTAGGGACAGGAAAGCAAAAGCTCAGTCACAGAGATCGGTACAAGGGGCGTCTTAAAGGAGGGAAGAGAAACAGAGAAATTGAGGCAGAGAGAAAGAGAGAGGGAGTGAGAGAGAGAGAGAGATAGGCAGAGAGGTTCAGTGAAAGTTTTTTGCAGTTTTAGGGCCCAGGAAGAATTAGGGTTCGGGAAATAACCAGGACAGGTACAGCACGGGGTTAGATACAGAGTAAATCTCCCTCTACACCGTCCCCATCAAACACTCCCAGGACAGGTACAGCACGGGGTTAGATACAGAGTAAAGCACCCTCTACACCGTCCCCATCAAACACTCCCAGGGCAGGTACAGCACGGGGTTAGATACAGAGTAAATCTCCCTCTACACCGTCCCCATCAAACACTCCCAGGACAGGTACAGCACGGGGTTAGATACAGAGTAAAGCTTCCCCTGCACTTTCTTTATCAAACTCTCAATCTCCCTTTCTGTCTCTCTGTCTCTCCATCTCTGTTTCTGTTTTTCCCTCTCTCTATATGCATATTTGTCTCTCTCACTCTCCGTGTCTTTCTCTCTCTCTCTCACTCACTCTTGTCATTCTCTCTCTCGTTCTTGCTCTTTTTCCCTCTCTGTTTCTCCATCTCCCCCTCTCTTTCTCTCTCTCTATCTCGCTGTCCCTCTCCCTGCATCTCCGTCTCTCTCCCTCCATTGAACAGCTTAACCTACCTTTACTGGGGACTGTCATACTGTGTTTCATATTCATGTTGTCGGTGTCCTGCTCCATGGTTTGTGTCTGAGAGGTCTCTCTCCTCCGTTCCGGTACTGTCTGCTTCTCTCTCTCTCTCTCTCTCAGATCTGTCTCAGTCTTTCCTCAGACTCAATGTCAGGGCGTAAACTTCCTCAAAACTGTTTCTGCCTCTTGGTTCCATTTCACAATGACACTTCCCCTCAGATCAGAATGAGAGGCTGGTTGTACTGACTCCAGGGGCAGCAGTCCCTGTCTCTCAATCTCTCTCACCATCTCTCTCTCTGTCTCCCTCTCTCTCAATCTCTCTCACCATCTCTCTCTCTGTCTCCCTCTCTCTCAATCTCTCTCACCATCTCTCTCTCTCTGTCTCCCTCTCTCAATCTCTCTCACCATCTCTCTCTTTGTCTCCCTCTCTCTCAATCTCTCAACATCTCTCTGTCTCCCTCTCTCTCAATCTCTCTCACCATCTCTCTCTCTGTCTCCCTCTCTCCCAATCTCTCTCACCATCTCTCTCTCTGTCTCCCTCTCTCTCAATCTCTCCCTCAATCTCTCTCACCATCTCCCTCTCTGCCTCCCTCTCCCTCAATCTCTGTCACCATCTCACTCTCTGTCTCCCTCTCTCTCAATCTCTCTTACCATCTCTCTCTCTCTGTCTCCCTCTCTCTCAATCTCTCTCACCATCTCACTCTCTGTCTCACTCTCTCTCAATCTCTCTCACCATATCTCGCTTTGTCTCCCTCTCTCTCAATCTCTCACCATCTCTCTGTCTCCCTCTCTCTCAATCTCTCTCACCATCTCTCTCTCTGTCTCTCTCTCTCTCAATCTCTCTCACCATCTCTCTCTGTGTCTCCCTCTCTCTCAATCTCTCTCACCATCTCTCTCTGTCTCCCTCTCTCTCAATCCCTCTCACCATCTCCATATCCCTCTCTCTCAATCTCTCACCATTTCTGTCTCTCTCTGTCCCTGTCAATCTCTCTCACCCTCTCTCCCTCTCTCTCAATCTCTCAATGTCCCCCTCACCGCCTCCCCCTCACTGACTCCCTCTCTCTCAGTCTCTCTCAATATCTCCCTGTGTCTCTCGCTTTGCCTCTCCCTGTCTCTAGTTGAACACCTGACTGACTGATGTCAGTGATACGCCATCATCTGCATCATACTTTGGCATATCCCACATCTTAAACCGTTTACTGCACCTCCCCCAATCAACTAAGCCACTTTCAATGATGGCATCAACATATGCCTTTCACTATCGACATTGCGTTTCTGTGGCTCCCCTTTTACAGCCACAGGTTTGAGCCATCTCCAGCCCCTACTCCTTCCACAGCCCTCCCCCTCCCATCTCCCCCACAAGTCACAGCCCCGGGAGATTCAATCACCCACAGATTTCTGGGCCCTGAGGCACGGTGTCTCGGAGGCAGGTGTGGGTGTTCCTCCCAGGTCTGGCAGGACATCATCCTTCATGGAATGGGAGAGCACATCAGCAGCTGTTCCTGGAAGCAGAGTATAGCTCGCGGGTTGTCTGAGCTGCAAGAGACTGATATAGGATGCCACCTCTGAGACCCAGACTGTCTGTTGACTGTCCCTGTCTAACGAGCAATCGCAGAGGTTAAGATGACTGAAGGCTTAGAATGTGCAGTGAGGAAAATTGGCATTTTTAGATCCATCAGAGTAGTTTGAATTTCAAAGTGACAGTATGATGTTTACACCTTGCCAGAGAAGCAAGGCCAAGCAGTGTGTTTATTTTTCCCAGCAGATACTGATAATATTAGCACCATAAAGAGATTTCTATCATGAGAAAGGTAAAGTTCCAAAGACTTATGGGAACAATGGGATTTACATTAAAAGGGAGAAACATGTATAAAGGAGAACAATCTGTGTCAGAGAGAAAGGCATTGCAAGATCTCCCAGAAGTGTGAAAAGCTGCTGTCTACAGAAACTGAAGCTGGGAAAAGCCACTTTGGATTCGACTGTCCAGCATAATGTGGTGATTTGGCTGGAACTGTTTTAAAATCAAATTGAATTTTCCTGTTGCCTGAATGGA
Organism: Isurus oxyrinchus; assembly: GCA_026770705.1. NCBI lineage: Eukaryota > Metazoa > Chordata > Chondrichthyes > Lamniformes > Lamnidae > Isurus > Isurus oxyrinchus. The sequence goes on from JANJGN010000043.1 coordinate 3,318,470, forward strand.
GGTGTAGCTGGAAGCTGGATTAATTAGAGGTTTTTTGGAGTTATTATAGCAGTAATTTGTCGAACTGTGTCGGTGCTTGTAATCTTTTTTGTTAATGAGAGTTTAATTTAGGTTTGTAAAGAATCTCCAGAGTCTTGGTGGACTTATTATTACTGAATTCAGGGCAGGCATCTCGAATTAAAATATAAATTGCTAAACAGTTGTGACCACATGATCAGGATTCCCTCATGGATTTGATCCATCTGGCACACATCATCTGCTGTGTCATAACAGAGCGTTGGGAGTGGAATGGTTAAAGCAAAAGTATGTAGGCTGGTGTATGAAGGAATTGAGAAGTTGGGAGCAGTATTACAAAGTTGGAGATCTTGTACACATGTCTGAGTTGGTAGGTTCCTCAGAATGAACTGTTCCGGTCAGGAGAGAGACAGGCAAACTGTACTTCTGTCTCTCACCAACTGTCCATATGCAGAAGGTGTGTTGAATTCTTTGTGAAGTGTGTTGTGGTGTGTTTTCCCAAACCATCAGTGTGTCTGATCCACTTTACTAATCACTCACAGCAAACTCACATTATGATCAACTCTGGTTAGTTTATTTATATTTAAAACCCAGGGCAGGAATGTTCACAGTGTCACACTCACACAACCCACACACCACATATACACAATGCATACACTCACACACAGACACACACAACATATACACACACGTTCAAACAAACACCCACACACACACTCACACACGGACTCATACAGACACTCACACATTCACACAAGCAAGCACTCAAACACAAACACACAGACATACACACACAAACATATACATACAAAAATACATACACACACACACATACATACACAAACACACATCCACACACACACACACACACTCTCGCACACTCACACACACTCACACACAGAAACAGTAATGGAGGATAGACAAAGGAAACGTTTACAACTATGGATACTAACAGTACAAGAACCATGGAGATGAAAATGAGCTCACATGATTTCCAGAGTCTGAGAGGAAAAGAGCTAACTGCACGCAAATTGAATGCCTCGTTTCTAACATGACAACTATGAAAACATTGTAAGGAGTTCCTTCATTGGCTGCAAAAGTACATTGGGGATCTCCAGAGTTAGTGAAAGGTGCTTGAGAAATGCAGGGCTTCTGTCCTGTTACATTTTGTCGGATTCCTGCCTGATTTATAATGGGTTTTTCCAATGTCAACCGTCACGCTGTCATTCCCGTCTCCCACCACTGGGGGCGCTGCAGGAGGTTCCTCCTGGGAGAAAAGGGGAACAGATGAACTTTCACCTTTCGGATGTGGCGTCGGGCACTTGGGGATTGTGGGGAAGGGAGGAGGGGCTGGGGATCTTTGGACAATCCTGACACTCTCGTTCTGTGTCCCAGTCTCTCTTCAGGAACAATATTTCTCCATATCAGTTGCCTCGACACAGGGCCGTGCCCTTTTCTCACAGATGAAAGGGAGGTGATCGGTACAACAGACATCATTCCAGCCATTTCTTCTGATGCTGGCGCAGTTTTCATTACTATTTTCATTATTCGGTTCACCCTGTTCCCATCGAGTAAAACTAGGAAATTGGGAAATAAAAAATATTGATAAAAATCCGTCACATTCCTGCACAGAATCAACAAGATTCCTACAGCCCCAACTAATCCCACTGTCCCCTCTCTCCCCATAGACCTGTATCAATCCCCAACTAATCCCACTGTCCCACTCTCTCCCCATAGCCCTGACAAATCCCCAACTAATCCCAATATCCCGGCTCTCTCCCCATAGCCCTGTATCAATTCCAAACTAGTCCCACTGTCCTGGCTCTCTCCCCATAGCCCTGTATCAATCCCAAACTAATCCCACTGTCCCACTCTCTCCCCATAGCCCTGTATCAATCCCAAACTAATCCCACTGTCCCGGCTCTCTCCCCATAGCCCTGTATCAATCCCAAACTAATCCCACTGTCCCGCTGTCTCCCCAGAGCCCTGTATCAATCCCCAAACTAATCCCACTGTCCCGCTCTCTCCCCATAGCCCTGTACAAATCCCCAAATAATCCCAATGTCCCACTCTCTCCCCATAGCCCTGTACAAATCCCCAACTAATCCCACTGTCCCCCTCTCTCCCCATAGCCCTGTATCAATTCCAAACTAATCCCACTGTCCTGCTCTCTCCCCATAACCCTGTATCAATCCCCAACTAATCCCACTGTCCCACTCTCTCCCCATAGCCCTGTATCAATCCCCAAACTAAACCCACTGTCCCGCTCTCTCCGCTTCGGCCTGTATCAATCCCCAAACTAATCCCACTGTCCCGCTCTCTCTCCATAGCCCTTTACAAATCCTCAAACTAATTCCACTGCCCCAGCTCTCTCCCCATAGCCCTGTACAAATCCCCAACTAATCCCACTGTCCCGGCTCTCTCCCCATAGCCCTGTAGACATCCCAAATGAATCCCACTGCCCCGCTCTCTCCCAATAGCCCTGTATCAATCCCAAACTAATCCCAATGTCCCACTCTCTCCCCACAGCCCTGTATCAATCCCAAACTAATCCCACTGTCCCGCTCTCTCCCCATAGCCCTGTATCAATCCGCAAACTAATCCCACTGCCTCACTCTCTCCCCATAGCCCTGTATCAATCCCAAGCTAATCTCACTGTCCCACTCTCTCTCCATAGCCCTGTATCAATCCCCAAACTAATCCCACTGCCCCGCTCTCTCCCCATAGCCCTGTATCAATCCCAAGCTAATCTCACTGTCCCACTCTCTCTCCATAGCCCTGTATCAATCCCCAAACTATTCCCACTGTCCGAGCTCTCTCCCCATAGCCCTGTACAAATCCTCAAACTAATCCCACTGCCCCGGCTCTCTCCCCATAGCCCTGTACACATCCCAAACTAATCCCACTGCCCTGCTCTCTCCCAATAGCCCTGTATCAATGCCAAACTAATCCCACTGTCCTGCTCTCTCCCCATAGCCCTGTTTCAATCTGCAAACTAATCCCACTGTCCCGGCTCTCTCCCCATAGCCCTGTACACATCCCAAACTAATCCCATTGTCCCGCTCTCTCCCCATAGCCCTGTATCAATCCCCAAACTAATCCCACTGTCCCACTCTCTCCTCATAGTCCTGTATCAATCCCCAATATAATCCCCCTGTCCCGCCCTCTCTCCATGCGACGCTGGGACTCACCTCACTGGGGTCCCATCCACCCATTTCCAGTTTCCTTCACTCTCTCGATCTGTTAGTCCGATCCAGTAGGTCCCAAGATTGTTCTCGATAGATTTCTTTGTGAAATTCTGTGGCAGATAGAATGATGGGGTGTGAACTGTTAATTTTATAGCCTTAATTCACACTGACACAAACACACACACACACACACACACACAGACACACTCACTCACACACACACACACACACACACACACGGACACACACACTCTCACACACACACACACACACACACACACACACACACGGACACGCTCACTCACTCACACACACACACAGACACCCTCACTCACTCACTCACACACACACGGACACACTCATTCACACACACACGGACACACTCATTCACACACACACACACACAAACAAGGACACACTCACTCACTCACACACACGGACACACACACGGACAAACACACACGGACACACACACATGGACAGACACACACACATGGACACGGTCACACACACACGGACATACACTCACTCACACACGGACATACACTCACTCACACACACACACACACACAAACGGACACACTCAATCACACACACACACATGGACACACTCACTCACACACACAGACAAACACACACACACACAGACACACTCACTCACTCACACACACACACATGGACACACTCACTCACACACACACACACACGGACACACTCACTCACTCACACGGACACACTCACTCACTCACACACACACACACACACAAACACACACACACACACACGGACACACTCACTCACACACACACACACACGGTCACACTCACTCACACACACTCACTCACACACACACGGATACACACACACACACAGACACACTCACTCAAACACACACACACACAAACACTCACACACACAAACACACTCTCACATACACACACACACTCACTCACTCACTCACTCACACACACACACACACACACACACGGACACACTCACTCTTCACACACACACACACACACACACACACGGACACACAATCACTCACACACACACACACTCACACACACACACACACTCACACACACACACACACACACTCACAAACAGTTAACAACCCTGGGGTCATGTTTAACCTGGAGATGGGATTCCCACCTCATATCCACATTGTCACCAAGACGGCCTCTTCCCAACTCCGTAACATCACCCAGTACCACCCCGGTCTCAGCTCATCGACTTCTGAAATTCTCGTCCGTGTAGTGTAGAGGGAAATTTACACTGTATCTAACTCCGTGCTGTACCTGTCCTGGGAGTATTTGATGGGGAAGGTGTAGAGGGAGATTTACTCTGTATCTAACCCCGTGCTGTACCTGTCCTGGGAGTGTTTGATGGGGACAGTGTAGAGGGAGATTTACTCTGTATCTAACCCCGTGCTGTAACTGTCCTGGGAGTGTTTGATGGGGACGGTGTAGAGGGAGATTTACTCTGTATCTAACCCCGTGCTGTCCCTGTCCTGGGAGTGTTTGATGGGGACAGTGTATAGGGAGCTTTACTCTGTATCTAACTCCGTGCTGAACCTGTCCTGGGAGTGTTTGATGGGGACGGTGTAGAGGGAGATTTACTCTGTATCTAACCCCGTGCTGTACCTGTCCTGGGAGTGTTTGATGGGGACAGTGTAGAGGGAGATTTACTCTGTATCTAACCCCGTGCTGTACCTGTCCTGGGAGTGTTTGATGGAGACAGTGTAGAGGGAGCTTTACTCTGTATCTAACCCCGTGCTGTAACTGTCCTGGGAGTGTTTGATGGGGACGGTGTAGAGGGAGCTTTACTCTGTATCTAACCCCATGCTGTACCTGTCCTGGGAGTGTTTGATGGGGACAGTGTAGAGGGAAATTTACTTTGTATCTAACTCCGTGCTGTACCTGTCCTGAGAGTGCTTGATGGAAACAGTGTAGAGGGAGCTTTATTCTGCATCTAAACCAGTACTGTTCCTGTCCTGGGACTGTTTGATGGGGACGGTGTAGAGGGAGCTTTACTCTGTATCTATCCCCGTGCTGTACCTGTCCTGGGAGTGTTTGATGGGTACAGTGTAGAGGAAGCTTTACTCTGTATCAAACCCCGTGCTGTACCTGTCCTGGGAGTGTTTGATGGGGACGGTGTAGAGGGAGCTTTACTGTGTATCTAACCCTGTGCTGTACCTGTCCTGGGAATGTTTGATGGGGACGGTGCAGAGTGAGCTTTACTCGGTATGTAACCCCGTGCTGTACCTGTCCTGGGAGTGTTTGATGGGGACGGTGTAGAGGGAGCTTTACTCTGTATCTCACCCCGTGTTGTACCTGTCCTGGGAGTGTTTGATGGGGACAGTGTAGAGGGAGCTTTACTCTGTATCTAACCCTGCGCTGTACCTGTTTTGGGAGTGTTTGATGGGGACGGTGTAGAGGGAGCTTTACTCTGTATCTAACCCCGTGCTTTACCTGTCCTGGGAGTGTTTGATGGGGACAGTCTAGAGGGAGATTTACTGTGTATCTAACACTGTGCTGTACCTGTCCTGGGAGTATTTGATGAGGAACAGTGCAGAAGGAGCTTTAATATGTATCTAACCCCATACTGTTCCTGTCCTGGGAGTGTTTTTTGAGGACAGTGTATAGGGAGCTTTAGTCTATATCTTACCCTGTGCTGTACCTGCCCTGGGAGTGTTTAATGGGAACAGTGTTGAGGGATATTGTCTCTCTATCTCATTCTGACTGATGCGTCTGTCATTCTCACCTGTTCCTGTTCTGTATTTATGATGATGAGCTGTGAAGTTTGGGATTCACATTGTTGTTTTGCTGAGTCCCAGTTTACTTTATCCGTTGAGAATCTATAACAATGATGATTATGAACTTTCCAGCCGCTCGGACAGAGAGACTCTGCAGAATTATAAAGACTTAATTCAGAGAAATACATCGAAACATTAGGAACAGGAGGAGGGTGGGGGTGGGGAGACAGGGGTGGGCGTGGGTGTGGGGAGACAGGGGGGTGGGGAGACAGGGGGTGGGGAGGCAGGGGGTGGGGGCGGGGAGACAGGGGGTTGTGTTGGGGGTGGGGAGACAGGGGGTGGGTGTGGGGAGACAGGGGGTGGGGGTGGGTGTGGGGAGACAGGGGGTGGGGAGACAGGGGGTGGGAAGACAGGGGGTGGGTGTGGGGAGACAGGGGGTGGGGGTGGGGAAACAGGGGGTGGGGAGACAGGGGTGGGTGTGGGGAGACAGGGGGTGGGGGTGGGGGTGGGGAGACAGGGGGTGGGGAGACAGGGGGTTGGAAGACAGGGGGTGGGTGTGGGGAGACAGGGGGTGGGTGTGGGGAGACAGGGGGTGGGGGTGGGGGTGGGGAGACAGGGGGTGGGGAGACAGGGGGTTGGAAGACAGGGGGTGGGTGTGGGGAGACAGGGGGTGGGGGTGGGGAAACAGGGGGTGGGGAGACAGGGGTGGGTGTGGGGAGACAGGGGGTGGGGGTGGGGGTGGGGAGACAGGGGGTGGGGAGACAGGGGGTTGGAAGACAGGGGGTGGGTGTGGGGAGACAGGGGGTGGGTGTGGGGAGACAGGGGGTGGGGGTGGGGAAACAGGGGGTGGGGGTGGGGAAACGGGGTGGGGAGACAAGGGTGGGTGTGGGGAGACAGGGGGTGGGGGTGGGGGTGGGGAGACAGGGGGTGGGGGTGGGGAGACAGGGGGTGGGGAGACAGGGGGTGGGGGTGGGGAGACAGGGGGTGGGGGTGGGGGTGGGGAGACAGGGGGTGGGAGACAGGGGTGGGTGTGGGGAGACAGGGGGTGGGGGTGGGGAGACAGGGGTGGGGGTGGGGAGACAGGGGGTGGGGGTGGGGGAGACAGGGGGTGGGGAGACTGGGGTGGGGGTGGGGATTTAGGGGGTGGGGGCGATCCCAACGGGACAGAGCGTGGGTGGATGGGAGAGTGGGGGAGGGGGGTGGCGGCCGTCAGCACCAACTCACCCGAGCTGCTTCGGAGGATGGTGCAGAAGGATCTTCGATCCCTGAGCATCTGTTCAAGGGTCTCGGACATATTCCGGATCTTTCCGTTCTGCCCCTTCATGTCCTTGTCCATCTGTAGGACTGAGAGAATCACAGGGTCACAGAACTCACAGGGTCACAGAACCACAGGGTCTGAACCGCACAGAAGGAGGCCATTTGGCCCATCATGTCTACACTGTCTCTCCGAATGAGCGTTAGTACCCACTGTCATCGCCCTGCCTTTTCCCCCCTGTCCCCCTGCACATTATATCGGTTCAAATAACCATCCAATGCCCCCTTGAATGCCTCGATTGAACCTGTCTCCCCCACACTACCAGGCAGCACATCCCAGACCCGAACCACTCGGCGTGTGAAAACGTTTTCTCTCACATCGCGTTTGATTCTTTCGCAAATCGCTTAAAAATCCGTGTCCTCTGGGCCCAGTGAGAACAGCTTCTCCCCGTCTCCTCTGTCCAGCCCCCTCTTGATTCTGAACGTCTCCATCAAATCCCCTCTCAGCCTCCTTCTCTCCAAGGAGAACAGTCCCAACCTCTCCCGTCTCTCCTTGGAACTGAAGCTTCTCATTCCCTGAACAATCCGTCTAAACCTCTCCTGCGCTCTCTCTCCAATGTGTTCACATCCTTCCTATAATGTGGCTCAGAGCTGTACACGATACTCCAGCTGAGGTCTAACCAGAGTCTTATATAAATTCAGCATAACCTCTCTGCTCCTGTGCTCAATGTCCCTGTTAATAAAGCCCAGGATACTATCTGCTTTGTCAACTGCTCCCACCACCTGTCCAGCCACCTTCAATGACTTATTCACATATACACCCAGCTCCAACTGCTCCTGCAACCCCCTTAAACATTCTAGCCTGTAGCTAACATCATTTCTACAGGTTCCTCTGACCTAAATCAATCACTTCACACTTCTCCGCATTAAACTTCGTCTGCCTGCTCCACCCAACTGACTATGTCATGACAGAGCTGGAGTGACTGAGTGATGAAGGGAGTGGGATATATCAGAGTGTTACAGTGAGGTGTGTGGGATATATCAGAGTGTTACAGTGAGGGGTGTGGGATATATCAGAGTCTTACAGTGAGCGGTGTGGGATATATCAGAGTGATACAGTGAGGTGTGTGCGTTATATCAGAGTGTTACAGTGAGGGGTGTGGGATATATCAGAGTGTTACAGTGAGGGGTGTGGGGTATATCAGAGTGTTGCAGTGAGGGGTGTAGGATATATCAGTGTTACAGTGAAGGTTGTGGGATATATGAGTGTTACAGTGAGGGGTGTGGGATATATGAGTGTTAGAGTGAGGGATGTGGGATATATTAGAGTGTTACAGTGATGGGTGTAGTATATATCAGTGTGTTACAGTGAGGGGTGTGGGATATATCAGAGTGTTACAGTGAGGGGTGTCGTATATATCAGTGTGTTACAGTGAGCGGTGTGGGATATATCAGAGTGTTACAGTGAGGAGTGTGGGGTATATCAGAGTGTTACACTGAGGGGTGTGGGGTATATCAGAGTGTTACATTGAGTGGTGTGGGAAATATCACAGTGTTAGAGTGAGGGGTGTGGGATTTATCAGAGTGTTACAGTGAGGGGTGTGGGATATATCAGAGTGTTACAGTGATGGGTGTAGTACATATCAGTGTGTTACAGTGAGGGGTGTGGGATATATCAGAGTGTTACAGTGAGGGGTGTCGTATATATCAGTGTGTTACAGTGAGCGGTGTGGGATATATCAGAGTGTTACAGTGAGGAGTGTGGGGTATATCAGAGTGTTACACTGAGGGGTGTGGGGTATATCAGAGTGTTACATTGAGTGGTGTGGGAAATATCACAGTGTTAGAGTGAGGGGTGTGGGATATATCAGAGTGTTACAGTGAGGGGTGTGGGATATATCAGAGTGTTACAGTGAGGGGTGTAGGATATTTTAGTGTGCTACAGTGAGGGGTGTGGGAGAGATCTGAGTGTCACAATGAGGGGTGTGGGGTATATCAGAGTGTTACAGTGAGTGGTGTGGGATATATCAGTGTGTTACAGTGAGGGGTGTGGAATATATCAGGGTGTTACAGTGATCGATGTGGGATATATAAGAGTGTTACAGTGGGGTGTGTGGGATTTATCAGAGTTTTACAGTGAAGGGTGTTGGATATATCAGAGTGTGAGAGAAAGAGATGTGGGATTTATTTGAATATTAGTGAGAATGCTGTGAGACTTACCAGAGCATCACAGTGAGGGGAATCGGATGTATCAAAGTGTTACAGTGAGGGGAATGGGACATATCAGATTGTTAGGGTTAGGGGTGTGGGTTTTATCAGAGTGTTACAGTGAGAGGTGTGGGATATATGAGTGTTACAGTGAGGGGTGTGGGACATATGAGTGTTAGAGTGAGAGGTGTGGGATATATCAGAGTGTTACAGTGAGGGGTGTAGTATATATCAGTGTGTTACAGTGAGGGGTGTGGGATATATCAGGGTGTTAGAGTGAGGGGTGTGGGATATATCAGAGTGCTACAGTGAGGGGTGTGGGGTATATTAGTTGGTTACAGTGAGGGGTGTGTGATATATCAGAGTGTTACAGTGAGGGGTGTGGGTTATATCAGTGTGTTAAAGTGAGGGGTGTGGGATATATCAGAGTGTTACAGTAAGGGGTGTAGTATATATCAGTGTGTTACAGTGAGGGGTGTGGGATATATCAGGGTGTTACAGTGAGGGGTGTGGGATATATCAGAGTGCTACAGTGAGGGCTGTGGGGTATATTATTTGGTTACAGTGAGGGGTGTGTGATATATCAGAGTGTCACAGTGAGGGGTGTAGTATATATCAGTGTGTTACAGTGAGGGGTGTGGGATATATCAGAGTGTTACAGTAAGGGGTGTAGTATATATCAGTGTGTTACAGTGAGGTGTGTGGGATATATCAGAGTGTTACAGTGAGGCGTGTGGGATATATCAGAGTGTTACAGTGAGCGGTGTGGGATATATCAGAGTGTTACAGTGAGGTGTGTGCGTTATATCAGAGTGTTACAGTGAGGGGTGTGGGATATATCAGTGTTATAGTGAGGGGTAAGGGATATATCAGAGTGTTGCAGTGAGGGGTGTAGGATATATCAGTGTTACAGTGAGGGGTGTGGGATATATCAGAGTGTTACAGTGAGAGGTGTGGGATATATGAGTGTTACAGTGAAGGTTGTGGGATATATGAGTGTTACAGTGAGGGGTGTGGGATATATGAGTGTTAGAGTGAGGGATGTGGGATATATTAGAGTGTTACAGTGAGGGGTGTAGTATATATCAGTGTGTTACAGTGAGGGGTGTGGGACATATCAGAGTGTTACAGTGAGGGGTGTCGTATATATCAATGTGTTACAGTGAGGGGTGTGGGATATATCAGGGTGTGACAGTGAGGGGTGTGGGATATATCAGTGTGTTACAGTGAGCGGTGTGGGATATATCAGAGTGTTACAGTGAGGATTGTGGGATATAACAGAGTGTTACACTGAGGGGTGTGGGGTATATCAGAGTGTTACATTGATTGGTGTGGGATATATCACAGTGTTAGAGTGAGGGGTGTGGGATATATCAGATTGTTACAGTGAGGGGTGTGGGATATATCAGAGTGTTACAGTGAGGGGTGTGGGGTATATTAGTGTGTTACAGTGAGGGGTGTGGGATTTATCAGAGTGTTACAGTGAGGGGTGTGGGATATATCGGAGTGTTACAGTGAGGGGTGTGGGGTATATTAGTGTTTTACAGTGAGGGGTGTGGGATTTATCAGAGTGTTACAGTGAGGGCTGTTTGATATATCAGAGTGTTACAGTGAGGGGTGTGGGATATATCAGAGTATTACAGTGAGGGGTGTGGGGTATATTAGTTGGTTACAGTGTTGGGTGTGGGATATATCAGAGTGTCACAGTTAGGGGTGTGGGATATATCAGTGTGTTACAGTCAGGTGTGTGGGATATTTTAGTGTGCTACAGTGAGGGGTGTGGGAGAGATCTGAGTGCCACAATGAGGGGTGTGGGATATATCTGAGTGTTACAGTGAGGGGTGTGGGGTATATCAGAGTGTTACAGTGAGGGGTGTGTGATATATCAGAGTGTTACAGTGAGTGGTGTGGGATATATCAGTGTGTTACAGTGAGGGGTGTGGAATATATCAGGGTGTTACAGTGATCGATGTGGGATATATAAGAGTGTTACAGTGGGGTGTGTGGGATTTATCAGAGTTTTACAGTGAAGGGTGTTGGATATATCAGAGTGTGAGAGAAAGAGGTGTGGGATTTATTTGAATATTAGTGAGAATGCTGTGAGACTTACCAGAGCATCACAGTGAGGGGAATCGGATGTATCAAAGTGTTACAGTGAGGGGAATGGGACATATCAGATTGTTAGGGTTAGGGGTGTGGGTTTTATCAGAGTGTTACAGTGAGGGGTGGGGGATATATCAGAGTGTTACAGTGAGAGGTGTGGGATATATGAGTGTTACAGTGAGGGGTGTGGGACATATGAGTGTTAGAGTGAGAGGTGTGGGATATATCAGAGTGTTACAGTGAGGGGTGTAGTATATATCAGTGTGTTACAGTGAGGGGTGTGGGATATATCAGGGTGTTACAGTGAGGGGTGTGGGATATATCAGAGTGCTACAGTGAGGGGTGTGGGGTATATTAGTTGGTTACAGTGAGGGGTGTGTGATATATCAGAGTGTTACAGTGAGGGGTGTGGGTTATATCAATGTGTTAAAGTGAGGGGTGTGGGATATATCAGACTGTTACAGTAAGGGGTGTAGTATATATCAGTGTGTTACAGTGAGGGGTGTGGGATATATCAGGGTGTTACAGTGAGGGGTGTGGGATATATCAGAGTGCTACAGTGAGGGCTGTGGGGTATATTATTTGGTTACAGTGAGGGGTGTGTGATATATCAGAGTGTTACAGTGAGGGGTGTAGTATATATCAGTGTGTTACAGTGAGGGGTGTGGGATATATCAGAGTGTTACAGTAAGGGGTGTAGTATATATCAGTGTGTTACAGTGAGGTGTGTGGGATATATCAGAGTGTTACAGTGAGGCATGTGGGATATATCAGAGTGTTACAGTGAGCGGTGTGGGATATATCAGAGTGTTACAGTGAGGTGTGTGCGTTATATCAGAGTGTTACAGTCAGGGATGTGGGGTATATCAGAGTGTTGCAGTGAGGGGTGTGGGATATATCAGAGTGTAACAGTGAGAGGTGTGGGATATATGAGTGTTACAGTGAAGGTTGTGGGATATATGAGTGTTACAGTGAGGGGTGTGGGATATATGAGTGTTAGAGTGAGGGATGTGGGATATATTAGAGTGTTACAGTGAGGGGTGTAGTATATATCAGTGTGTTACAGTGAGGGGTGTGGGACATATCAGAGTGTTACAGTGAGGGGTGTCATATATATCAATGTGTTACAGTGAGGGGTGTGGGATATATCAGGGTGTGACAGTGAGGGGTGTGGGATATATCAGTGTGTTACAGTGAGCGGTGTGGGATATATCAGAGTGTTACAGTGAGGAGTGTGGGGTATATCAGAGTGTTACACTGAGGGGTGTGGGGTATATCAGAGTGTTACATTGATTGGTGTGGGATATATCACAGTGTTAGAGTGAGGGGTGTGGGATATATCAGAGTGTTACAGTGAGGGGTGTGGGATATATCAGAGTGTTACAGTGAGGGGTGTGGGGTATATTAGTGTGTTACAGTGAGGGGTGTGGGATTTATCAGAGTGTTACAGTGAGGGCTGTTTGATATATCAGAGTGTTACAGTGAGGGGTGTGGGATATATCAGAGTATTACAGTGAGGGGTGTGAGGTATATTAGTTGGTTACAGTGTTGGGCGTGGGATATATCAGAGTGTCACAGTTAGGGGTGTGGGATATATCAGTGTGTTACAGTGAGGTGTGTGGGATATTTTAGTGTGCTACAGTGAGGGGTGTGGGAGAGATCTGAGTGTCACAATGAGTGTGTTAAGGTGAGGGGTGTGGGATATATCAGAGTGTTAGAGTGAGGGGTGTGCATTATATCAGAGTGTTACAGTGAGGGGGGTGGGATATATCAGTGTTACAGTGAGGGGTGTGGGACATATCAGAGTGTTAAGGTGAGGGGTGTGAGATATATCAGAGTTTTCAAGTGACTGGTCTGAGAGAAATCTGAGTGTTAGAGTGAGGGGTGTGGGTTATATCTGAGTGATACATTGAGGGGTGTGGGATATATCAGTTTGTTACAGTGAGTGGTGCAGGATATATCAGTGTGTTACAGTGAGGGGTGTGGGATATATCTGAGTGTTACAGTGAGGGGTGTGGGATATATCAGTTTGTTACTGTGAGTGGTGTGGGATATATCAGTGTGTTACAGTGAGGGGTGTGGTATATATCAGAGTGTTACAGTGAGGGGTGTGGGATATATAAGAAAGTTACAGTGAGGGGAGTGGGATATATCAAGTGTTACAGTGAGGGTTGTGGGATATATCAGAGTGTTAGAGTGATGGGTGGGTGTTATATAAGAGTGGTACAGTGAGGGGTGTGGGATATATCAGAGTGTTACAGTGAGGGGTGTGGGATATATTAGTGTGTTACAGTGAGGGGAGTGGGATATATCAGGTGTTACAGTGAGGGGTGTGGGATATATCAGAGTGTTACAGTGAGGGGTGTGGGATATATCAGAGTTGTTACAGTGAGGGGTGTGGGATATATCAGAGTGTTACAGTGAGTGGTGTGGGATATATTAGAGTGTTACAGTGAGGGGTGTGGGATATATCAGAGTTGTTACAGTGAGGGGTGTGGGATATATCAGAGTGTTACAGTGAGGGGTGTGGGATATATTAGTGTGTTACAGTGAGGGGAGTGGGATATATCAAGTGTTACAGTGAGGGGTGTGGGATATATCAGAGTGTTACAGTGAGGGGTGTGGGATATATCAGAGTTGTTACAGTGAGGGGTGTGGGATATATCAGAGTGTTACAGTGAGTGGTGTGGGGAATATCAGAATGTTACAGTGAGGGGTGTGGGATATATCAGAGTGTTACAGTGAGGTGTGTGGGGTATATCAGAGTGTTACAGTGATGGTTGTGGGATATATCAGAGTTGTTACAGTGAGGGGTGTGGGATATATTAGAGTGTTACAGTGAGTGGTGTGGGATATATTAGAGTGTTACAGTGAGGGGTGTGGAATATATTAGAGTGTTACAGTGAGGGGTGTGGGATATATCAGAGTTGTTACAGTGAGGGGTGTGGGATATATCAGAGTGTTACAGTGAGGGGTGTGGGATATATTAGTGTGTTACAGTGAGGGGAGTGGGATATATCAAGTGTTACAGTGAGGGGTGTGGGATATATCAGAGTGTTACAGTGGGGGGTGTGGGATATATCAGAGTTGTTACAGTGAGGGGTGTGGGATATATCAGAGTGCGACAGTGAGGGCTGTGGGGTATATTATTTGGTTACAATGAGGGGTGTGTGATATATCAGAGTGTTACAGTGAGGGGTGTAGTATATATCAGTGTGTTACAGTGAGGGGTGTGGGATATATCAGAGTGTTACAGTAAGGGGTGTAGTATATATCAGTGTGTTACAGTGAGGTGTGTGGGATATATCAGAGTGTTACAGTGAGGCGTGTGGGATATATCAGAGTGTTACAGTGAGCGGTGTGGTATATATCAGAGTGTTACAGTGAGGTGTGTGCGTTATATCAGAGTGTTACAGTCAGGGATGTGGGGTATATCAGAGTGTTGCAGTGAGGGGTATAGGATATATCAGTGTTACAGTGAGGGGTGTGGGATATATCAGAGTGTTACAGTGAGAGGTGTGGGATATATGAGTGTTACAGTGAAGGGTGTGGGATATATGAGTGTTACAGTGAGGGGTGTGGGATATATGAGTGTTAGAGTGAGGGATGTGGGATATATTAGAGTGTTACAGTGAGGGGTGTAGTATATATCAGTGTGTTACAGTGAGGGGTGTGGGACATATCAGACTGTTACACTGAGGGGTGTCGTATATATCAATGTGTTACAGTGAGGGGTGTGGGATATATTAGAGTGTTACAGTGAGGGGTGTGGGATATATTAGAGTGTTACAGTGAGGGGTGTGGGATATATCAGAGTTGTTACAGTGAGGGGTGTGGGATATATCAGAGTGTTACAGTGAGTGGTGTGGGTATATTAGTGTGTTACAGTGAGGGGAGTGGGATATATCAAGTGTTACAGTGAGGGGTGTGGGATATATCAGAGTGTTACAGTGAGGGTTGTGGGATATATCAGAGTTGTTACAGTGAGGGGTGTGGGATATATTAGAGTGTTACAGTGAGTGGTGTGGGATATATTAGAGTGTTACAGTGAGGGGTGTGGGATATATCAGAGTGTTACAGTGAGTGGTGTGGGGAATATCAGAATGTTACAGTGAGGGGTGTGGGATATATCAGAGTGTTACAGTGAGGGTTGTGGGATATATCATAGTGTTACAGTGAGGAGTGTGGTGTATATCAGAGTGTTACAGTGAGGGGTGTGCGGTATATCAGAATGTTACAGTGAGTGTTGCGGGATATATCAGAGTGTAACAGTGAGGGGTGTGGGATATATCAGATTTGTTACAGTGAGGGGTGTGGGATATATCAGAGTGCTACAGTGAGCGGTGTGGGATATATCAGAGTGTTACAGTGAGGAGTGTGGGGTATATCAGAGTGTTACACTGAGGGGTGTGGGGTATATCAGAGTGTTACATTGATTGGTGTGGGATATATCACAGTGTTAGAGTGAGGGGTGTGGGATATATCAGAGTGTTACAGTGAGGGGTGTGGGATATATCAGAGTGTTACAGTGAGGGGTGTGGGGTATATTAGTGTGTTACAGTGAGGGGTGTGGGATTTATCAGAGTGTTACAGTGAGTGCTGTTTGATATATTAGAGTGTTACAGTGAGGGGTGTGGGATATATCAGAGTTGTTACAGTGAGGGGTGTGGGATATATCAGAGTGTTACAGTGAGGAGTGTGGGATATATTAGTGTGTTACAGTGAGGGGAGTGGGATATATCAAGTGTTACAGTGAGGGGTGTGGGATATATCAAAGTGTTACAGTGAGGGGTGTGGGATATATCAGAGTTGTTACAGTGAGGGGTGTGGGATATATCAGAGTGTTACAGTGAGTGGTGTGGGGAATATCAGAATGTTACAGTGAGGGGTGTGGGATATATCAGAGTGTTACAGTGAGGGGTGTGGGGTATATCAGAGTGTTACAGTGAGGGGTGTGGGATATATTAGAGTGTTACAGTGAGTGGTGTGGGATATATTAGAGTGTTACAGTGAGGGGTGTGGGATATATTAGAGTGTTACAGTGAGGGGTGTGGGATATATCAGAGTTGTTACAGTGAGGGGTGTGGGATATATCAGAGTGTTACAGTGAGGTGTGTGGGTATATTAGTGTGTTACAGTGAGGGGAGTGGGATATATCAAGTGTTACAGTGAGGGGTGTGGGATATATCAGAGTGTTACAGTGGGGGGTGTGGGATATATCAGAGTTGTTACAGTGAGGGGTGTGGGATATATCAGAGTGTTACAGTGAGTGGTGTGGGGAATATCAGAATGTTACAGTGAGGGGTGTGGGATATATCAGAGTGTTACAGTGAGGGTTGTGGGATATATCAGAGTTGTTACAGTGAGGGGTGTGGGATATATTAGAGTGTTACAGTGAGTGGTGTGGGATATATTAGAGTGTTACAGTGAGGGGTGTGGGATATATCAGAGTGTTACAGGGAGTGGTGTGGGGAATATCAGAATGTTACAGTGAGGGGTGTGGGATATATCAGAGTGTTACAGTGAGGGTTGTGGGATATATCATAGTGTTACAGTGAGGAGTGTGGTGTATATCAGAGTGTTACAGTGAGGGGTGTGCGGTATATCAGAATGTTACAGTGAGTGTTGCGGGATATATCAGAGTGTTACAGTGAGGGGTGTGGGATATATCAGAGTTGTTACAGTGAGGGGTGTGGGATATATCAGAGTGTTACAGTGAGTGGTGTGTGGTATATCAGAATGTTACAGTGAGGGGTGTGGGATATATCAGAGTTGTTACAGTGAGGGGTATGGGATATATCAGAATGTTACAGTGAGTGGTGTGGGGTATATCAGAATGTTACAGTGAGGGGTGTGGGATATATCAGAGTGTTACAGTGAGTGGTGTGGGGAATATCAGAATGTTACAGTGAGGGGTGTGGGATATATCAGAGTGTTACAGTGAGGGTTGTGGGATATATCATAGTGTTACAGTGAGGAGTGTGGTGTATATCAGAGTGTTACAGTGAGGGGTGTGCGGTATATCAGAATGTTACAGTGAGTGTTGCGGGATATATCAGAGTGTTACAGTGAGGGGTGTGGGATATATCAGAGTTGTTACAGTGAGGGGTGTGGGATATATCAGAGTGCTACAATGAGCGGTGTGAGATATATCAGAGTGTTACAGTGAGGAGTGTGGGGTATATCAGAGTGTTACACTGAGGGGTGTGGGGTATATCAGAGTGTTACATTGATTGGTGTGGGATATATCACAGTGTTAGAGTGAGGGGTGTGGGATATATCAGAGTGTTACAGTGAGGGGTGTGGGATATATCAGAGTGTTACAGTGAGGGGTGTGGGGTATATTAGTGTGTTACAGTGAGGGGTGTGGGATTTATCAGAGTGTTACAGTGAGGGCTGTTTGATATATCAGAGTGTTACAGTGAGGGGTGTGGGATATATCAGATTATTACAGTGAGGGGTGTGGGGTATATTAGTTGGTTACAGTGTTGGGCGTGGGATATATCAGAGTGTCACAGTTAGGGGTGTGGGATATATCAGTGTGTTACAGTGAGGTGTGTGGGATATTTTAGTGTGCTACAGTGAGGGGTGTGGGAGAGATCTGAGTGTCACAATGAGTGTGTTAAGGTGAGGGGTGTGGGATATATCAGAGTGTTAGAGTGAGGGGTGTGCATTATATCAGAGTGTTACAGTGAGGGGGGTGGGATATATCAGTGTTACAGTGAGGGGTGTGGGACATATCAGAGTGTTAAGGTGAGGGGTGTGAGATATATCAGAGTTTTAAAGTGACTGGTCTGAGAGAAATCTGAGTGTTAGAGTGAGGGGTGTGGGTTATATCTGAGTGATACAGTGAGGGGTGTGGGATATATCAGTTTGTTACAGTGAGTGGTGCAGGATATATCAGTGTGTTACAGTGAGGGGTGTGGGATATATCTGAGTGTTACAGTGAGGGGTGTGGGATATATCAGTTTGTTACTGTGAGTGGTGTGGGATATATCAGTGTGTTACAGTGAGGGGTGTGGTATATATCAGAGTGTTACAGTGAGGGGTGTGGGATATATAAGAATGTTACAGTGAGGGGAGTGGGATATATCAAGTGTTACAGTGAGGGGTGTGGGATATATCAGAGTGTTAGAGTGATGGGTGGGTGTTATATAAGAGTGGTACAGTGAGGGGTGTGGGATATATCAGAGTGTTACAGTGAGGGGTGTGGGATATATTAGTGTGTTAGAGTGAGGGGAGTGGGATATATCAGGTGTTACAGTGAGGGGTGTGGGATATATCAGAGTGTTACAGTGAGGGGTGTGGGATATATCAGAGTTGTTACAGTGAGGGGTGTGGGATATATCAGAGTGTTACAGTGAGTGGTGTGGGATATATTAGAGTGTTACAGTGAGGGGTGTGGGATATATCAGAGTTGTTACAGTGAGGGGTGTGGGATATATCAGAGTGTTACAGTGAGGAGTGTGGGATATATTAGTGTGTTACAGTGAGGGGAGTGGGATATATCAAGTGTTACAGTGAGGGGTGTGGGATATATCAGAGTGTTACAGTGAGGGGTGTGGGATATATCAGAGTTGTTACAGTGAGGGGTGTGGGATATATCAGAGTGTTACAGTGAGTGGTGTGGGGAATATCAGAATGTTACAGTGAGGGGTGTGGGATATATCAGAGTGTTACAGTGAGGGGTGTGGGGTATATCAGAGTGTTACAGTGAGGGTTGTGGGATATATCAGAGTTGTTACAGTGAGGGGTGTGGGATATATTAGAGTGTTACAGTGAGTGGTGTGGGATATATTAGAGTGTTACAGTGAGGGGTGTGGGATATATTAGAGTGTTACAGTGAGGGGTGTGGGATATATCAGAGTTGTTACAGTGAGGGGTGTGGGATATATCAGAGTGTTACAGTGAGGTGTGTGGGTATATTAGTGTGTTACAGTGAGGGGAGTGGGATATATCAAGTGTTACAGTGAGGGGTGTGGGATATATCAGAGTGTTACAGTGGGGGGTGTGGGATATATCAGAGTTGTTACAGTGAGGGGTGTGGGATATATCAGAGTGTTACAGTGAGTGGTGTGGGGAATATCAGAATGTTACAGTGAGGGGTGTGGGATATATCAGAGTGTTACAGTGAGGGTTGTGGGATATATCAGAGTTGTTACAGTGAGGGGTGTGGGATATATTAGAGTGTTACAGTGAGTGGTGTGGGATATATTAGAGTGTTACAGTGAGGGGTGTGGGATATATCAGAGTGTTACAGTGAGTGGTGTGGGGAATATCAGAATGTTACAGTGAGGGGTGTGGGATATATCAGAGTGTTACAGTGAGGGTTGTGGGATATATCATAGTGTTACAGTGAGGAGTGTGGTGTATATCAGAGTGTTACAGTGAGGGGTGTGCGGTATATCAGAATGTTACAGTGAGTGTTGCGGGATATATCAGAGTGTTACAGTGAGGGGTGTGGGATATATCAGAGTTGTTACAGTGAGGGGTGTGGGATATATCAGAGTGTTACAGTGAGTGGTGTGTGGTATACCAGAATGTTACAGTGAGGGGTGTGGGATATATCAGAGTTGTTACAGTGAGGGGTATGGGATATATCAGAATGTTACAGTGAGTGGTGTGGGGTATATCAGAATGTTACAGTGAGGGGTGTGGGATATATCAGAGTGTTACAGTGAGGGGTGTGCGATATATCAGGGTGTTACAGTGAGGGGTGTGGGATATATCAGAGTGTTACAGTGAGGTGTGTGGGATATATCAGACTGTTACAGTGAGTGCTGTGGGATATATCAGTGTTACAGTGATGTGTGTGGGATATAGAAGATTGTTACAGTGAGGTGTGTGGGATATATCAGACTGTTACAGTGAAAGGTGTGGGATATATCAGTGTTACAGTGAGGGGTGTGGGATATAAAAGTGTGTTACTGTGAGCGGTGTGGGATATATCAGAGTGTTACAGTGAGGGGTGTGGGATATATCAGTGTTAGAATGAGGGGTGTGGGATATAGAAGAGTGTTACAGTGAGGTGTGTGGGATATATCAGACTATTACAGTGAGAGGTGTGGGATATATCAGTGTTACAGTGAGGGGTGTGGGGTATATCAGGGTGTTACAGTGAGGGGTGTGGGATATATCAGTGTTACAGTGAGGGGTGTGGGGTATATCAGAGTGTTACAGTGTGGGGTGAGGGGTATATCAGGGTGTTACAGTGAGGGTTGTGGGATATATCAGAGTGTTACAGTGAGGGGTGTGGGATATATCAGAGTGTTACAGTGAGGGGTGTGGGATATATCAGACTGTTACAGTGAGGGGTGTGGGATATATCAGACTGTTGCTGTGAGGGGTGAGGGATATATCAGAGTGTTACAGTGAGGGGTGTGGGATATATCAGAGTGTTACAGTGAGGGGTGTGGGATATATCAGGGTGTTACAGTGAGGGGTGTGGGATATATCAGAGTGTTACAGTGAGGTGTGTGGGATATATCAGGGTGTTACAGTGAGGTGTGTGGGATATATCAGGGTGTTACAGTGAGGGCTGCGGGATATATCAGAGGTGTTATAGTGAGTGGTGTGGTTTATATCAGAGTGTTAGTGCGAGAGGGTTTGAATGTTTGAATGAACTACCCTGCTGATTTAAACCTCGAGAGATGTTGCTGCTTCTCCATTTAAAGTCTGACCTCACAAACTGAGGGTTTGGGTAAACACACCACAGCCTATTTCCAACATGAAAACACCGCTGCTTCCGGACAGAGGGTGAGAAAATAAAGGATTTCAGATTTGCCTCCGTTCACTCTCTGTAACAGTTTGAGTGTGAGGTTCAGCTTCCTACCTTGGACCCTCAGCCCTATCGCAATAGCCAAACTGATGATTAAGACAATGAGGCAGGCGAAGCCAAGATGTGTTGAAGTTATTGAGCTTGTTCCTCCAGCTGTTTCCTGTCCAGTTTGACCTGGAATAGAGAAGTACAGATTGACCCATGTTGAGCAGCCTGTTGAACTGTACGGAACAGACAATGGTGACGTATCTACCTCCCTTATCGAGAGGAACAACAGCCACGTTACTCGTTTATATCCCTGGTTTCACATCCCAGCGCACGGTACAGGAGGGTTATCAAAGAGAATCGAACACCGAGTCACACAGGGAGATATTAGGGACAGGAAAGCAAAAGCTCAGTCACAGAGATCGGTACAAGGGGTGTCTTAAAGGAGGAGAGAGAAACAGAGAAATTGAGGCAGAGAGAAAGAGAGAGAGAGAGTGAGAGAGAGATAGGCGGAGAGGTTCAGTGAAAGTTATTTTGCAGTTTTAGGGCCCAGGAAGAATTAGGGTTCATGAAATAACCAGGACAGGTACAGCACGGGGTTAGATACAGAGTAAAGCTCCCTCTACACTGTCCCCATCAAACACTTCCAGGACAGGTACTGCACGGTGTTAGATACAGAGTAAAGTTCCCTCTACACTGTACCCATCAAACACTCCCAGGACAGGTACAGCACGGGGTTAGATACAGAGTATATCTCCCTCTACACCGTCCCCATCAAACACTGCCAGGAGAGGTGCAGCACGGGGTTAGATACAGAGTAAAACTCCCTCTACCCTGTCCCCATCAAACACTCCCAGGACAGGTACAGCACGGGGTTAGATACAGAGTAAAGCTCCCTCTACACTGTCTCCATCAAACACTCCCAGAACAGGTACAGCACGGGGTTAGATACAGAGTAAATCTCCCTCTACACTGTCCCCATCAAACACTCCCAGGACAGGTACAGCACGGGGTTAGATACAGAGTAAATCTCCCTCTACTCTGTCCCCATCAAACACTCCCAGGACAGGTACAGCATGGGGTTAGATACAGAGTAAAGCTCCCTCTACACTGTCCCCATCAAACACTCCCAGGACAGGTACAGCACCGGGTTAGATACAGAGTAAATCTCCCTCTACACTGTCCCCATCAAACACTCCCAGGACAGGTACAGCACGGGGTTAGATACAGAGTAAAGCTCCCTCTACACCGTCCCCATCAAACACTCCCAGGACAGGTACAGCACGGGGTTAGATACAGAGTAAATCTCCCTCTACACTGTCCCCATCAAACACTCCCAGGACAGGTACAGCACGGGGTTAGATACAGAGTAAATCTCCCTCTACACTGTCTCCATCAAACACTCCCAGGACAGGTACAGCACGGGGTTAGATACAGAGTAAATCTCCCTCCGCACTGTCCCCATCAAACACTCCCAGGACAGGTACAGCACGGGGTTAGATACAGAGTAAATCTCCCTCTACACCGTCCCCATCAAACACTCCCAGGACAGGTACAGCACGGGGTTAGATACAGAGTAAATCTCCCTCTACACCGTCCCCATCAAACACTCCCAGGACAGGTACAGCACGGGGTAAGATACAGAGTAAATCTCCCTCTACACTGTCCCCATCAAACACTCCCAGGACAGGTACAGCACGGGGTTAGATACAGAGTAAAGCTCCCTCTACACCGTCCCCATCAAACACTCCCAGGACAGGTACAGCACGGGTTTAGATACAGAGTAAAGCTTCTCCTGCACTTTCTTTATCAAACTCTCAATCTCCCTTTCTGTCTCTCTGTCTCTCCATCTCTGTTTCTGTTTTTCCCTCTCTCTATATGCATATTTGTCTCCCTCACTCTCCGTGTCTTTCTCTCTCTCTCTCACTCACTCTTGTCATTCTCTCTCTCGTTCTTGCTCTATTTCTCACTCTGTTTCTCCATCTCCCCCTCTCTTTCTCTCTCTCTATCTCGCTGTCCCTCTCCCTGCATCTCCGTCTCTCTCCCTCCATTGAACAGCTTAACCTACCTTTACTGGGGACTGTCATGCTGTGTTTCATATTCATGTAGTCGGTGTCCTGCTCCATGGTTTGTGTCTGAGGGGTCTCTCTCCTCCGTTCCTGTCCTGTCTGCTTCTCTCTCTCTCTCAGATGTGTCTCAGTCTTTCCTCAGACTCAATGTCAGGGCGAAAACTTCCTCAAAACTGTTTCCGCCTCTTGGTTCCATTTCACAATGACACGTCCCCTGCGATCAGAATGAGAGGCTGGTTGTACTGACTCCAGGGGCAGCAGTCCCTGTCTCTCAATCTCTCTCACCATCTCTCTCTCTGTCTCCCTCTCTCTCAATCTCTCTCACCATCTCTCTCTCTGTCTCCCTCTCTCTCACCATCTCTCTCTCTGTCTCCCTCTCTCTCAATCTCTCTCACCATCTCTCTCTCTGTCTCCCTCTCTCTCAATCTCTCTCACCATCTCTCTCTCTGTCTCCCTCTCTCTCAATCTCTCCCTCAATCTCTCTCACCATCTCCCTCTCTGCCTCCCTCTCCCTCAATCTCTGTCACCATCTCACTCTCTGTCTCCCTCTCTCTCAATCTCTCTTACCATCTCTCTCTCTCTGTCTCCCTCTCTCTCAATCTCTCTCACCATCTCTCTCTCTGTCTCACTCTCTCTCAATCTCTCTCACCATATCTCGCTTTGTCTCCCTCTCTCTCAATCTCTCACCATCTCTCTGTCTCCCTCTCTCTCAATCTCTATCACTATCTCTCTCTCTGTCTCTCTCTCTCTCAATCTCTCTCACCATCTCTCTCTCTGTCTCCCTCTCTCTCAATCTCTCTCACCATCTCTCTCTCTGTCTCACTCTCTCTCAATCTCTCTCACCATATCTCGCTTTGTCTCCCTCTCTCTCAATCTCTCATCATCTCTCTGTCTCCCTCTCTCTCAACCTCTCTCACCATCCCTCTCTGTGTCTCCCTCTCTCTCAATCTCTCTCACCATCTCTCTCTGTCTCCCTCTCTCTCAATCCCTCTCACCATCTCCATATCCCTCTCTCTCAATCTCTCACCATTTCTGTTTCTGTCTGTCCCTGTCAATCTCTCTCACCCTCTCTCCCTCTCTCTCAATCTCTCAATGTCCCCCTCACTGCCTCCCCCTCACTGACTCCCTCTCTCTCAGTCTCTCTCAATATCTCACTGTGTCTCTCGCTTTGCCTCTCCCTGTCTCTAGTTGAACACCTGACTGACTGATGTCAGTGATACGCCATCATCTGCATCATACTTTGGCATATCCCACATCTTAAACCGTTACACTGCACCTCCCCCAATCAACTAAGCCACTTTCAATGATGGCGTCAACATATGCCTTTCCACTATCGACATTGCGTTTCTGTGGCTCCCATTTTACAGCCACAGGTTTGAGCCAACTCCAGCCCCTACTCTACCCACAGCCCTCCCCCTCCCATCTCCCCCACAAGTCACAGCCCCGGGAGATTCAATCACCCACAGATTTCTGGGCCCTGAGGCACGGTGTCTCGGAGGCAGGTGTGGGTGTTCCTCCCAGGTCTGGCAGGACATCATCCTTCATGGAATGGGAGAGCACATCAGCAGCTGTTCCTGGAAGCAGAGTATAGCTCGCGGGTTGTCTGAGCTGCAAGAGACTGATGTAGGATGCCACCTCTGAGACCCAGACTGTCTGTTGGCTGTCCCTGTCTAACGAGCAATCGCAGAGGTTAAGATGACTGAAGGCTTAGAATGTGCAGTGAGGAAAATTGGCATTTTTAGATCCATCAGAGTAGTTTGAATTTCAAAGTGACAGTATAATGTTTACACCTTGCCAGAGAAGCAAGGCCAAGCAGTGTGTTTATTTTTCCCAACAGATACTGATAATATTAGCACCATAAAGAGATTTCTATTATGAGAAAGGTAAAGTTCCAAAGACTTCTGGGAACAATGGGATTTACATTAAAAGGGAGAAACATGTATAAAGGAGAACAATCTGTGTGAGAGAGAAAGGCATTGCAAGATCTCCCAGAAGTGTGAAAAGCTGCTGTCTACAGAAACTGAAGCTGGGAAAAGCCACTTTGGATTCGACTGTCCAGCATAATGTGGTGATTTGGCTGGAACTGTTTTAAAATCGAATTGAATTTTCCTGTTGCCTGAATGGAGGTGTAGCTGGAAGCTGGATTAATTAGAGGTTTTTTGGAGTTATTATAGCAGTAATTTGTCGAACTGTGTCGGTGCTTGTAATCTTTTTTGTTAATGAGAGTTTAATTTAGGTTTGTAAAGAATCTCCAGAGTCTTGGTGGACTTATTATTACTGAATTCAGGGCAGGCATCTCGAATTAAAATATAAATTGCAACACAGTTGTGACCACATGATCAGGATTCCCTCATGGATTTGATCCATCTGGCACACATCATCTGCTGTGTCATAACAGAGCGTTGGGAGTGGAATGGTTAAAGCAAAAGTATGTAGGCTGGTGTATGAAGGAATTGAGAAGTTGGGAGCAGTATTACAAAGTCGGAGATCTTGTACACATGTCTGAGTTGGTAGCTTCCTCAGAATGAACTGTTCCAGACAGGAGAGAGACAGGCAAACTGTACTTGCGTCTGTCACCAACTGTACATATGCAGAATTTTGAATTCTTTGTGAAGTGTGTTGTGGTGTGTTTTCCCAAACCCTCAGTGTGTCTGATCCACTTTACTAATCACTCACAGCAAACTCACATTATGATCAGCCCACGTTAGTTTATTTATATTTAAAAGCCGTGGCAGAAATGTTCACAATGTCACACACACTCAGGCAACTCACATCACACATATACACAACACATACACTCACACAAACAAATACTCACACAAAGAAACGCACAAACATACATGCGCACAAACAAACACAAATAAACAAATGCACACAAAAAACATGTACCTGCATACACTCACACGCACACGCACACGCACACGCACACGCACACACATACACTCACACACAGACACAATAATGGAGGATAGACAAAGGAAACATTTACAACTATGGATAGTAACAGTACAAGAACCTCGGAGATGAAACATGATTTCACATGATTTCCAGAGTCCGAGATGAAAAAGTCCAAAGGGTATTTCTGATGTGACCGAGTTCAATCCGAAGTCCAGCGGGAGCTTACTGCACGCAAATTGAATGCCTCGTTTCCGACATAAGAGTTGTGAAAATGCTGTAAGGAGTTGATTGATTGGCTGCAAAAGCAGGTTGGGGATCTCCTGAGTTAGTGAAAGTTGCTAGACAAATGCAGGACATCTGTCCTGTTACACATTTCGCCGAATTCCTGCCTGGATTTATAATGGGGTTTTCCAATGTCAACCGTCACACTGTCATTCCTGCCTCCCACAACTGGGGGCGCTGCAGGAGGCTCCACCTGGGAGAAAAGGGGAACAGATGAACTTTCACCTTTCGGATGTGGCCTCGGGCACTCAGGGATTGTGGGGAAGGGAGGAGGGGCTGGGGATCAGTGGACAATCCTGACACTCTCGTTCTGTGTCCCAGTCTCTCTTCAGGAACAATATTTCTCAATATCAGCTACCTCGACGCAGGGCAGTGCCCTTTTCTCACAGATGAAACGGAAGTAACGGGTACAACGGAAATCATTCCAGTAGGCGCTTCTGATAAAGGCGCAGTTTTCATTACCTTTCCAATTATTCGGTTCACCCTGATCCCATCGAGTAAAACTGGGAATTGGGGAAATCAAAAATACCAAAAAAGTTCCGACACATTCCTGCACAGAATCAACAAGATTCCTACAGCCCTGTACAAATCCCCAAATAATCCCACTGTCCCCTCTCTCCCCATAGCCCTGTCCAAACCCCCAACTAATCGCACTGTCCCCTCTCTCCCCATAGCCCTGTCCAAACCCCCAACTAATCCCACTGTCCCCTCTCTCCCCATAGCCCTGTCCAAACCCCCAACTAATCCCACTGTCCCCTCTCTCCCCATAGCCCTGTATCAATCCCCAACTAATCCCACTGCCCAACTCTCTCCCCATAGCCCTGTATCAATCCCAAACTAATCCCTCTGTCCGCTCTCTCCCCATAGACCTGTATCAATCCCCAAACTAATCCCAATGTCCCGCTCTCTCCCCATAGCCCTGTATCAATCCCAAACTAATCACACTGTCCCACTCTCTCCCCATAGCCCTGTACACATCCCAAACTAATCTCCCTGTCCCGCCCTCTCTCCATGCGACGCTGGGACTCACCTCACTGGGGTCCCATCCACCCTTTTCCAGTTTCATTCACTCTCTCGATCTGTTAGTCCGATCCAGTAATACCCAGGATTGTTCTCAATAGATTTCTTATTGAAATTCTGCAGCAAATATAATGATATGGTGTGACCAGTTAATATTACTGCCTTAATTCACACACATACAGTCATTCATATACTCACACAGACAGACGCTCATATACACCCACACATACACACCCACACAAACACACGCTCACACACACACAGACACAGACACTCACACACATGCCCTCACACCGACACATATTCTCTCACACACACACTATCTCTCACATACACACACACCTGAAACACAGAAGGCCCCAAAAAATTTCTCAAGAAATTCTCCCTCATTCCCTCTGATTAAATCTCGGGAAGCCTGAAGCTGTTGTTTTCTGTCTCTGTTCCAAACTCCATTCCCAAGTTACCGACTCCATCCTGGGATCTCCCTGAGTCTGAACCAGACAGTTCACAACCCTGGGGTCATGTTTAACCTGAAGATGAGATTCCCACCTCATATCCACATCATCACCAAGACGGCCTCTTCCCAACTCCGTAACATCGCCCAGTACCGCCCCGGTCTCAGCTCATCGACTGCTGAAACCCTCGTCCATGTAGTGTAGAGGGAGCTTTACTCAGTATCTAACCTGTGCTGTACCTGTCCTGGGAGTGTTTGATGGGGACGGTGTAGAGGGAGCTTTACTCTGTATCTAACCCCGTGCTGTACCTGTCCTGGGAGTGTTTGATGGGGACAGTGTAGAGGGAGATTTACTCTGTATCTAACCCTGTGCTGTACCTGTCCTGGGAGTGTTTGATGGGGACGGTGTAGAGGGAGATTTACTCTGTATCTAACCCCATGCTGTACCTGTCCTGGGAGTGTTTGATGGGAACGGTGTACAGGGAGATTTACTCTGAATCTAACCCCGAGCTGTACCTGTCCTGGGAGTGTTTGATGGGGACAGTGTAAAGGGAGCTTTACTCTGTATCTAACCCCGTGCTGTACCTGTCCTGGGAGTGTTTGATGGGGATGGTGTAGAGGAGGTTTTACTCTGTATCTAACCCCGTGCTGTACCTGTCCAGGGAGTGTTTGATGGGGACAGTGTAGAGGGAGCTTTACTCTGTATCTAACCCCGTGCTATACCTGTCCTGGGAGTGTTTGATGGGGACGGTGTAGAGGGAGCTTTACCCTGTATCTAACCCTGTGCTGTATCTGTCCTGGGAGTGTTTGATGGGGAGGGTGTAGAAGGATCTTTACTCTGTATATATCCCCGTGCTGTACCAGTCCTGGTAGTGTTTGATGGGGACAGTGTGGAGGGAGCTTTAGTCTGTATCTAACCCCGTGCTGTACCTGTCCTGGGAGTGTTTGATGGGGATGGTGTAGTGGGATATTATCTGTCCATCTCATTCTGACAGATGCGTCTGTCATTCTCACCTGTTCCTGTTCTTTATTTACGATGATGAGGTGTGAATTTTTGGATTCACATTGTAATTTTGCCGAGTTCCAGTTTACTCTCTTCGTTGAGAATCTATAACAATGATGATTATGAACTTTCCAGCCGCTCGGACAGAGAGACTGTGCAGAATTATAAAGACTTAATTCAGAGAAATGCCTCGAAACATTAGGAACAGGAGGAGACCATTCAGCCCATCTCGAGTTGTTACATAGGAACAGGAGGAGGCCATTCAGCCCTACTCGAGCCGGTGACACAGGAACAGGAGGAGGCCATTCAGCCCCTCTGGAGTATTTTACACAATTCTATTGGATCTGCTCTGTACCTTAACCCCCTCGGTTTGGATCGCCCACCTGCAGCTTATCCAATCCCTTCAATCTGTCGGACAGACCCCCCTGATCGATTCATCTCCTCGCCTGTCCCAAACTCCGGGAGGCAGAGGCTGGGATAGTGCGGACTTCCCCCGCTAGGAGATTGAGGCCTTGACTTGTGGATGGGGAGGGTGGGGGTGGGGAGACAGGGGGTGGGGGTGGGGAGACAGTGTCTGGGGGTGGGGAGACAGGGGGTGGGGGTGGGGAGGGTGGGGGTGGGGAAACAGTGTTGTGGGGTGGGGACACAGTGTGTGGGGGTGGGGAGACTGGGGGGTGGAGGTGGGGAGACAGTGTGTGGGGGTGGGGAGACAGTGGTGGGGGTGGGGAGACAGGGGGTGGTTGTGGAGAGACAGGGGAGGGGGGTAATCCCAATGGGACAGAGCGTAGGACTTTGCGGGAGGGTCAGGAGTACGGGCGGCAGCTCCCACTCACCTGAACAGGTTCGGTGCTTGGGCAAAGGGATTGCGCAGTCTCGGACAATTTCTGGAACTTTTCCATTCAGCTCTGTCATGTTCCGCGGGGCAACAGCCAAGGTCCGGTTCAGGGGGTCAGCTTCATCGTGCTCCTTGTTCATCTGTAGAACTGAGAGACAGAGTCAGAATGAGTGATAGTGTGGGTTATATCAGTGTGTTACAGTGAGGGGTGTGGGATATATCAGAGTGTTACCGTGAGGGATGTGGGATCTATCAGAGTGTCACAGTGAGGAGTGTGGGATATATCAGAGTGTTACAGTGAGGGGTGTGGGATATATCAGTGTTAGAGTGAAGGGAGTGGGATATATCAGAGTGTTACAGTGAGGGGTGTGGGATATATCAGAGCGTTACAGTGAGGGGCGTGGGATATATCAGAGTGTTACAGTGAGGGGTGTGGGATATATGAGAGTGTTACCGTGAGGGGTGTGGGATATATCAGAGTGTTACAGTGAGGGCTGTGGGATATATGAGAGTGTTACAGTGAGGGGTGTGGGATATATCAGAGTGTTACATTGAGGGGTGTGGGATATATCAGTGTTACAGTGAGGGGTGTGGGGTATATCAGAGTGTTACAGTGAGGGGTGTGACATATATCAGAGTGTTACAGTAAGGGGTGTGGGAAATATCAGAGTGTTACAGTGAGGAGTGCGGGTTATATCGGAGAGTTACTGTGAGGGATGTGGGATCTATCAGATGTGTGACAGTGATGAGTGTGGGATATATCAGGGTATTACAGTGTGGGGTGTGGGATATATCAGTGTTACAGTGAGGGGTGTGGGATGTATCAGAGTTTTACAGTGAGGGGTGCGGGTTATATCGGAGTGTTACAGTGAGGGATGTGGGATATATCAGTGTTAGAGTGAGGGGTGTAGGATAGATCAGAGTGTTACAGTGAGGGGTGTTGGATAAATCAGTGTTAGAGTGAGGGGGTAGGATATATCAGCGTGTTACAGTGAGGGGTGTGGGATATATCAGTATTACAGTGAGGGGTGTGGGATATATCAGTGTTACAGTGAGGGATATGGGATATATCAGTTTTACAGTGACGGGTGTAGGATATATCAGATTGTTACAGTGAGGGGTGTGGGATATATCAGAGTGTTACAGTGAGGGGTGTGGGATATATCAGAGTGTTACAGTGAGGGGTGTGGGTTGTATCAGGGAGTTACAGTGAGGGGTGTGGGATATATGAGTGTTACAGTGAGGGGTGTGGTATGTATCAGAGTGTTACAGTGAGGGATTTGGGATATCTGAGTGTTCCAGTGAGCGTGTGGGATATATCAGTGTTACAGTGAGGGGTGTGGGATATATCAGAGAGTTGCAGTGAGGGGTGTGGGATATATCAGTGTTACAGTGAGGGGTGTGGGATATATCAGAGTGTTACAGTGAGGGGTGTGGGGTATATCAGAGTGTTACAGTGAGAGGTGTGCGATATATCTGAGTCTTACAGTGAGGGGTGTGGGATGTATCAGGGTTTTACAGTGAGGGTTGTGGTGTGTCTCAGAGTGTTACAGTGAGGGGTGTGGGATATACCAAAGTTTTAACGTTAGGGGTGTGGGATATATCAGAGTGTTACAGTGAGGGGTGTGGGGTATATCAGAGTGTTACAGTGAGGGGTGTGTGCTATCTCAGAGTGTTACAGTGAGGCCTGTGGGATATATCAAGAGTGTTACAGTGAGGGATGTGGGATTTATCAGAGTGTTACAATGAGGGGTGTGGGATATATCAGACTGTTACAGTGAGGGGTGTGGGGTATATCAGAGTGTTACAGTGAAGGTGTGCGATATATCTGAGTGTTACAGTGAGTGGTGTGGGATGTATCAGTGCGTTACAGTGAGGGGTGTGGAATATATCATTGTTAAAGTGAGGGGTGTGGAATATATCAGAGTGTTACAGTGTGGGGTGTGGGGTATATCAGAGTGTTACAGTGAGGGGTGTGTGATATACCAGAGTGTGACAATGAGGTGTGTGGGATATATCAGAGTGTGACAGTGAGGCGTGTGGGATATATCAGAGTGTTCCTGTTAGGGGTGTGGGGTATATCAGAGTGTTACAGTGAGTGGTGTGGGATATATCAGAGTGTTACAGTGAGGTGTGTGGTATGTATCAGGGTGTTACAGTGAGAGGTGTGGGATATATCAGAGTGTTACAGTGAGGGGTGTGTTATGTATCAGGGTGTTACAGTGAGGGTTGTGGTGTGTCTCAGAGTGTTACAGTGAGGGGTGTGGGATATATCAGAGTTTTAACGTGAGGGGTGTGGGATATATCAGAGTGTTACAGTGAGGGGTGTGGGGTATATCAGAGTGTTACAGTGAGGGGTGTGGGGTATATCAATATGTTACAGTAAGGGGTGTGGGGTATATCAGAGTGTTACAGTGAGGGATGTGGGATATATCAGAGTGTTAGAGTGAGGGGTGTGGGATATATCAGTGTTACAGAGAGGGGCGTTGTGTGTATCAGAGTGTTACAGTGAGGGGTGTGGGATATTTCAGAGTGTTACAGTGAGGGGTGTGGGATATATCAGTGTTACAGTGAGGGGTGTGGGATATATCAGTGTTACAGTGAGGGGTGTGGGATATATCAGTGTTACAGTGAGGGGTGTAGGATATATCAGTGTGTTACAGTGAGAGGTGTGGGATATATCAGTGTTACAGTGAGAGGTGTGCGATATATCTGAGTGTTACAGTGAGGAGTGTGGGATGTATCAGGGTGTTACAGTGAGGGTTGTGGTGTGTCTCAGAGTGTTACAGTGAGGGGTGTGGGATATACCAAAGTTTTAACGTGAGGGGTGTGGGATATATCAGAGTGTTACAGTGAGGGGTGTGGGGTATATCAGAGTGTTACAGTGAGGGGTGTGTGATATATCAGAGTGTGACAGTGAGGTGTGTGGGATATATCAGAGTGTGACAGTGAGGCGTGTGGGATATATCAGAGTGTTACTGTTAGGGGTTTGGGGTATATCAGAGTGTTACTGTGAGGGGTGTGGGATATGTCAGTGTGTTACAGTGAGGGATGTGGGGTATATCAGAGTGTTACAGTGAGAGGTGTAGGATATATCAGAGTGTTACAGTGAGTGGTGTGGGATATATCAGAGTGTTACAGTGAGGTGTGTGGTATGTATCAGGGTGTTACATTGAGGGGTGTGGGATATATCAGAGTGTTACAGTGAGGGGTGTGGTATGTATCAGGGTGTTACAGTGAGGGTTGTGGTGTGTCTCAGAGTGTTACAGTGAGGGGTGTGGGATATATCAGTGTTACAGTGAGGGGTGTAGGATATATCAGTGTGTTACAGTGAGAGGTGTGGGATATATCAGTGTTACAGTGAGGGGTGTGGGATATATCAGTGTTATAGTGAGGGGTGTAGGATATATCAGAGTGTTACAGTGAGGTGTGTGGGATATATCAGAGTGTTACAGTGAGGGGTGTGGGATATATAAGACTGTTACAGTGAGGGGAGTGTGATATATCAGAGTGTTACAGTGAGGGGTGTGAGATATATCAGAGTGTTACAATGAGGGGTGTGGGATATATCAGAGTGTTACAGTGAGGGGTGTGGGGTATATCAGAGTGTTACAGTGAGAGGTGTGCGATATATCTGAGTGTTACAGTGAGGAGTGTGGGATGTATCAGGGTGTTACAGTGAGGGTTGAGGTGTGTCTCAGAGTGTTACAGTGAGGGGTGTGGGATATACCAAAGTTTTAACGTGAGGGGTGTGGGATATATCAGAGTGTTACAGTGAGGGGTGTGGGGTATATCAGTGTGTTACAGTGAGGGGTGTGTGATATATCAGAGTGTGACAGTGAGGTGTGTGGGATATATCAGAGTGTGACAGTGAGGCGTGTGGGATATATCAGAGTGTTACTGTTAGGGGTTTGGGGTATATCAGAGTGTTACTGTGAGGGGTGTGGGATATGTCAGTGTGTTACAGTGAGGGATGTGGGGTATATCAGAGTGTTACAGTGAGAGGTGTAGGATATATCAGAGTGTTACAGTGAGTGGTGTGGGATATATCAGAGTGTTACAGTGAGGTGTGTGGTATGTATCAGGGTGTTACATTGAGGGGTGTGGGATATATCAGAGTGTTACAGTGAGGGGTGTGGTATGTATCAGGGTGTTACAGTGAGGGTTGTGGTGTGTCTCAGAGTGTTACAGTGAGGGGTGTGGATATATCAGAGTTTTAACGTGAGGGGTGTGGGATATATCAGAGTGTTTCAGTGAGGGGTGTGGGGTATATCAGAGTGTTACAGTGAGGGGTGTGGGGTATATCAATATGTTACAGTGAGGGGTGTGGGATATATCAGAGTGTGACAGTGAGGGGTGTGGGGTATATCAGAGTGTTACAGTGAGGGATGTGGGATATATCAGAGTGTTAGAGTGAGGGGTGTGGGATATATCAGAGTGTTACAATGAGGGGTGTGGGGTATATCAGAGTGTTACAGTGAGGTGTTTGGGTTATATCAGAGTGTTACAGTGAGGGGTGTGGGATATATCAGTGTTACAGTGATGGGTGTTGTGTGTATCAGAGTGTTACAGTGAGGGGTGTGGGATATTTCAGAGTGTTACAGTGAGGGGTGTGAAATATATCAGTGTTACAGTGAGGGGTGTGGGATATATCAGTGTTACAGTGAGGGGTGTAGGATATATCAGTGTGTTACAGTGAGAGGTGTGGGATATATCAGTGTTACAGTGAGGGGTGTGGGATATATCAGTGTTACAGTGAGGGGTGTAGGATATATCAGACTGTTACAGTGAGGGGTGTGGGATATATCAGAGTGTTACAGTGCGGGGTATGGGATATATCAGTGTTACAGTGAGGGGTGTAGGATATATCAGAGTGTTACAGTGAGGGGTGTGGGATATATCAGAGTGTTACAGTGAGGGGTGTGGGATATATCAGAGTGTTACAGTGAGGGGTGTGGGTTATATCAGAGTGTTACAGTGAGGGTTGTGAGATATATCAGAGTGTTACAGTGAGGGTTGTGGGATATATCAGAGTGTTACAGTGAGGTGTGTGGGATATATCAGAGTGTTACAGTGAGGGGTGTGGGTTATATCAGAGTGTTACAGTGAGGGGTGAGGGATATATCAGTGTTACAGTGAGGGGTGTGGGATATATCAGTGTTACAGTGAGGGGTGTGGGATATATCAGTGTTACAGTGAGGGGTGTGGGATATATCAGTGTTACAGTGAGGGGTGTGGGATATATCAGTGTTACAGTGAGGGGTGTGGGATATATCAGTGTTACAGTGAGGGGTGTGGGATATATCAGTGTTACAGTGAGGGGTGTGGGATATATCAGTGTTACAGTGAGGGGTGTGGGATATATCAGTGTTACAGTGAGGGGTGTGGGATATATCAGAGTGTTACAGTGAGGGGTGTGAGATCAGTACAAGGGGCGTCTTAAAGGAAAAGAAGGAGAGAGAGACAAAGAGAGAAAGACAGAGAAAGAGAGGTGGACAGAGGGAAAGACTGAGAGAGAATGGAACAGAGAGAGAGAGAGAGAGGGAGGTAGACAGAGAGAGAGTCAGAGAGAGAGTGTGGGAGTCAGAGAGAGAGAAGGAGACAGAGTGAGAGACAGAAGGAGGGAAAGAGAGGGAGAGACAGAGAGATAGGGAGTGACAGAGAAAGAGAGATAGGGGGCGAGGCATAGAAAGGCAGGGAGAGAGCGACAGAAAGAAAGAGCCAGAAGGAGAAAGAGAGAGTGAGACAGAGTGAGAGAGAGTGAGACGGATGAATGAAGTAATGATGCATACAATATTGGGTAAAGCTTCCTCTACATTATCCCATACAACACTCACAGGACAGATACAGCACAGGATTAGATACAGAGTAAATCTCCCTTTGCACTGTCCCCGTCAAACACTCCCAGCACAGGTACAGCACAGGATTAGATACAGAGTAAATCTCCCTTTGCACTGTCCCCGTCAAACACTCCCAGGACAGGTACAGCACAGGGTTAGATACAGAGTAAAGCTCCCTCTACACTGTCCCCATCAAACACTCCCAGGACAGGTACAGCACGGGGTTAGATACAGAGTAAAGCTCCCTATACAACGTCCCCATCAAACACTCCCAGGACAGGTACAGCACGGGGTTAGATACAGAGTAAAGCTCCCTCTACACCGTCCCCATCAAACACTCCCAGGACAGGTACAGCACGGTGTTAGATACAGAGTAAAGCTCCCTCTACACTGTCCCCATCAAACACTCCCAGGACAGGTACAGCACAGGATTAGATACAGAGTAAAGCTCCCTCTACACCGTCCCCATCAAACACTCCCCGGGCAGCTACAACACAGGGTTAGCTAACAGTAAACCTGCCTCTGCACCGTCCCCATCAAACACTCCTAGGACAGGTACAGCACGCGGATAGATACAGAGTAAAGCTCCCTCTACACCGTCCCCATCAAACATTCCCAGGACAGGTACAGCACGGGGTTAGATACAGAGTTAAGCTCACTCTGCACCGTCCCCATCAAACACTCCCAGGACAGGTACAGCACGGGGTTAGATACAGAGTAAACCTCCCTCTACACCGTCCCCATCAAACATTCCCAGGACAGGTACAGCACGGGGTTAGATACAGAGTAAAGCTCCCTCTACACCGTCCCCATCAAACACTCCCAGGACAGGTACAGCACGGGGTTAGATACAGAGTAAACCTCCCTATACAACGTCCCCATCAAACACTCCCAGGACAGGTACAGCACGGGATTGGACACAGAGGAAATCTCACCTCTCTCTCTCACTCTCTCTCAATCTCCCTCACCATCTCTCTCTCTCTGCCTCTGCCTCTCTCCATCTCTCTCTCACCATCTCTCTCTGTCTCTCTCATTCAATCTCTCTCGTCTTCCTGTCTCTCACTCTCTCAATCTCTCTCTCTCTCTCTCTCTCACCATTTCTCTCTCTTTCTCTCGCATCTCAATATCTCTCTGCATTTTTCGGCCTCTCTCTCAATCTCTCTCACCATCTCTCTCTGTCTCTTGAACAGTTTAACCTACATTTACTGGGGGCTGTCATGTTGTTTTTGATGTGTCTCATATTCATGTAGTCGGTGTCCTGCTCCATGGTTTGTGTCTGAGGGGTCTCTCTCCTCCGTTCCTGTCCTGTCTGCTTTTCTCTCTCTCTCAGATGTGTCTCAATCTTTCCTCAGACTCGATGTCAGGGCGAGAACTTCCTCAAAACGGTTTCTATTTTCTTCCTTTTTGTAATACCACTTCCCCTGTGATCTGTGCCACAAAGTTGGTTAGTTAACCATGTACAGCAGCTGACGAAGGCTTTGTATTTTTGCCAAGCACAGGGAAAGCCAACCTGGCTTCAGGGAACATCGGCAGAATTCAAAATCATTTCGCAAGCCTCTCGACTGTTCGTTACAACTGGAACAGGTCTATACGCACACACACACACACACACACACACACACACACACACACACACACACACACACACACACACACACATGCTCACACACACACACGCTGACACATTAACACACACACACACACACGCACACACGCTGACACATAAACACACACACGCTGACACATAAACACACACACACACCCACACACACGCTGACACATAAACACACCCACACACACACACACACACACACACACACGCTCACACACACATGCTCACATACACACGCTCAGACACACAATCTCACACAAACACACTCACCTACAAACACACACGCACACACATACACACACTCTCTCTCACACAGACGCACACACTCTCTCTCTCACACACACGTGCACACACACACACACATATGTGCACACACACACAGAGACACACACACTCATATGTGCACACACACTCACACAGAAACACACACACCCTCTCACACACACTATCTCAATGATCCTCAGAACCCTCCTGGAATCACTAACCAAAAACCTGGGAGCAAATATCACTTGTCATTTTATTCCAGAGTGGAAAGTTTTTCTTCCTATTGGACCTCCCGGTGAGCATTGAGGTCCGACCTTGCCTTCACTGACCAGGCAGTGAGCGTAGGTACAAACATAGGAACCAGGAGCAGCAGGAGACCACTCAGCCCGTTGTGCCTGTCCCACCATTCAGTAAGACCATGTCCGATCTGAAAGTAACCTTATTACATCACAGCCAAGGGGAAAGGCTGAGGGCTTCAAATTCAAACCCCAGAGGGAAACTTGAAACAACTGTTATAACCCATTGTTGCAATTTTTAAGTTTCCAGAAACAGTCTTTGAGTTCAGTAAGTGTTTGATGGGGACAGTGTAGAGTCTTTGATATATCTTTGAGGAAGGGAGTTCCAATGGCTCACAACCCTCTGAGAGAAAAAATTTCCCCTCATCTCTGTCTTCAATGTGTGACCCCTGATTTTTAAACAGTGACCTGTCATTCTAGATTCTCCCGCAAGAGGAAACATCCTCTCCACACTCACCCTGTCAAATCCCCTCAGGATCTTATTTGTTTCAATCAAGTCACCTCTCACCCTTCTAATCTCCAACGGATACGAGCCTAACCTGTCCAAACTTTCCTCATAAGACAACCCACCAACTCCAGGGATTAGTCTAGTAAACCTTCCCTGAATTGCTCCCAATGCATTTACATCCTTCCTTAAATAAGGAGCCCAGTACTGTGCACAATACTCCAGATGTGGTCTGACCAGTGCCCTGTACAACTGAAGGTCATAGAGTTAATTTTCCTTCATTTGTTGAGATAAGACAGAGCTATGCTTTATTCTTTGATTATTATCAGCTTAAACATCATGCATTATTTGTTTGAATCTTTTGCATTTATTTTAAGGTGGATTTGAGCCTCTTGCATTTATTCACAGGTGGATTTGTTATTCTGCATGTAGTTCTACATTGGTTTGCTATTCTGTGTTTACTTTTAGGCGAATTTGCATCTCTGTTTAAGAACAACAAAGAACAAGGAAAAGTACAGCACAGGAACAGGCCTTTCGGCCCTCCAAGTCTGCGCCGATCATATTTCCAGTCAAATGGATTTCAATCTCCTGCATTTATTCTTAGGTGGATTTGAATCTCCATTATTTATTCTTTAGTGGATTTGTTATCCTGCA
Source organism: Isurus oxyrinchus (assembly GCA_026770705.1). Classification (NCBI taxonomy): domain Eukaryota; kingdom Metazoa; phylum Chordata; class Chondrichthyes; order Lamniformes; family Lamnidae; genus Isurus; species Isurus oxyrinchus. The sequence goes on from JANJGN010000043.1 coordinate 3,357,431, forward strand.
TTGCTTTTCTGGTGGCACAATCCTCAGAGAAAAAAATTCTCCTCATCACTGTCCTAAAAGGGCAACCTCTAATTTTGAAACAGTGGCCCCTCTTTCTGGACTCATCCACAAGAGGCAACATCCTTTCCAAGTTCATCTTATCAAGACCATTCAGGATCTTATACACTTCAATCAAGACAAGCCTCGCTTTTCAAAGCTCCAGTAGAATCAAGCCCAGTCTGTCCAACCTTCCCTCATAAGGCAACCCACTTATCTAGGTATCAATCTAGCAAACCTCCTCTGAACCGTCTCAAATGCATTTACATCCTTCCTGAAATAAGGAAGCCAAAACTGCACACAGTATTGGAGATACCATCTCACCAATGCCCTGTACAACTGAAGCATAGCATTCTTACTTTAATAGGCCTCCTCCTGTTCCTGTGTAACAGGCTCGAGAGGGGCTGATTGGCCTCATATTGTTCCTGCGTAACAGGCTGAAGTGGGGCAGAATGGCCTCCTGCTGTACCTGTGTAACAGGGTCGAGAGGGGCTGCACAACAGGTCTGTCCCTCGAGCGAGCAGCCATTGTGGGCGGTGATATTTTTCGCACAAGATTCTGTGAGACATTGCGCTGCATCATCATGAATCATGGCCACATTGCACTGCCCACAGTTCAGCAACAAAACCACACAGAACGATGAGTTCATCAACGTTCACCAGGAACACAAAACCTCAATAACCTGAACGTCTTTCAGGATAAAGAGAGCAAAAGTTCAACGGAGAGAGGAGTTGGCTTGAGATTCACTTTGATGATAAACTATCTTCCTCTCTCTGTCTCTCTCTCTCTCTCTCGCTGTCTGTCAGGGAGAGATCTAAACATTGACCGATGCCTCCCAGTCTCTCTCTCAGGGAGGTATCTGTACACTGACTGGTGTCTCTCAGTCCCCTCTCTCTCAGGGAGATATCTGCACACTGACTGGTGTCTCTCAGTCCCCTCTCTCTCAGGGTTATATCTGTACACTGACTGGTGTCTCTCAGTCTCCTCTCTCTCAGGGAGATATCTGTACACTGACTGGTGTCTCTCAGTCCCCTATCTCTCAGGGTTATATCTGTACACTGACTGGTGTCTCTCAGTCTCCTCTCTCTCAGTGAGATATCTGTACACTGACTGGTGTATCTCAGTTTCCTCTCTGTCAGGGAGAGATCTGAACGCTGACTGGTGTCTCTCAGTCCCCTCTCTCTCAGCGAGATACTGTATACTGACTGGTGTCTTTCAGACCCTCTCTCTCAGGGAGATACTGTATACTGAATGGTGTCTCTCAGTCCCCTCTCTCTCAGGGAGATACTGTATACTGACTGGTGTATCTCATTCCCCTCTCTCTCAGTGAGATATCTGTACACTGACTGGTGTCTTTCAGTCCCTCTCTCTCAGTGAGATATCTGCCCACTGACTGGTGTCTCTCAGTCCCCTCTCTCTCAGGGATATATCTGTACACTGACTGGTGTCTCTCAGTCCCCTCTCTCTCAGTGAGATATCTGTACACTGACTGGAGTCTTTCAGTCCCTCTCTCTCAGGGATATATCTGCACACTGACTGGTTTCTCTCAGTCCCCTATCTCTCAGGGAGATATCTGTACACTGACTGGTGTCTCTCAGTCTCTCTCTCTCTCTCAGGGAGATATCTACACACTGACTGGTGTCTCTCAGTCTCTTCTCTCTCAGGGAGATACCTATAGACTGAATGGTGTCTTTCAGTCCCTCTCTCCCAGTGAGATATCTGTACACTGACTGGTGTCTCTCAGTCCCCTCTCTCTCAGGGAGATATCTGTACACTGACTGTTGTCTTTCAGTCCCTCTCTCTCAGTGAGATATCTGTACACTGACTGGTGTCTCTCAGTCCCCTCTCTCTCAGGGAGACATCTGTACACTGACTGGTGTCTCTCAGTCTCTGTCTCTCTAAGGGAGATATCTGTACACTGACTGGTGTATCTCAGTCCCTCTCTCTCAGTGAGATATCTGTACACTGACTGGTGTATCTCAGTCCCCTCTCTCTCAGGGAGATACTGTATACTGAATGGTGTCTCTCAGTCCCCTCTCTCTCAGGGATATATCTGCACACTGACTGGTGTCTCTCAGTCCCCTCTCTCTCAGGAATATATCTGCACACTGACTGGTGTCTCTCAGTCCCCTCTCTCTCAGTGAGATATCTGCACACTGACTGGTGTCTCACAGTCTCCTCTCTCTCAGGGATATATCTGTACACTGACTGGTGTCTTTCAGTCCCTCTCTCTCAGTGAGATATCTGCCCACTGACTGGTGTCTCTCAGTCCCCTCTCTCTCAGGGATATATCTGCACACTGACTGGTGTCTCTCAGTCCCCTCTCTCTCAGTGAGATATCTGTACACTGACTGTAGTCTTTCAGTCCCTCTCTCTCAGTGAGATATCTGCACACTGACTGGTGTCTCACAGTCTCCTCTCTCTCAGGGATATATCTGTACACTGACTGGTGTCTCTCAGTCCCCTCTCTCTCAGGGAGATATCTGTACACTGACTGGTGTCTCTCAGTCCCCTCTCTCTCAGGGTTATATCTGTACACTGACTGGTGTCTCTCAGTCTCCTCTCTCTCTCAGGGAGATATCTGTACACTGACTGGTGTCTCTCAGTCCCCTATCTCTCAGGGTTATATCTGTACACTGACTGGTGTCTCTCAGTCTCCTCTCTCTCAGGGAGATATCTGTACACTGACTGGTGTATCTCAGTTTCCTCTCTGTCAGGGAGAGATATGAACGCTGACTGGTGTCTCTCAGTCCCCTCTCTCTCAGCGAGATACTGTATACTGACTGGTGTCTTTCAGTCCCCTCTCTCTCAGGGAGATACTGTATACTGAATGGTGTCTCTCAGTCCCCTCTCTCTCAGGGAGATACTGTATACTGACTGGTGTATCTCATTCCCCTCTCTCTCAGTGAGATATCTGTACACTGACTGGTGTCTTTCAGTCCCTCTCTCTCAGTGAGATATCTGCCCACTGACTGGTGTCTCTCAGTCCCCTCTCTCTCAGGGATATATCTGTACACTGACTGGTGTCTCTCAGTCCCCTCTCTCTCAGTGAGATATCTGTACACTGACTGGAGTCTTTCAGTCTCCTCTCTCTCAGGGATATATCTGTACACTGACTGGTGTCTCTCAGTTCCCTCTCTCTCAGTGAGATATCTGTACACTGACTGGAGTCTTTCAGTCCCTCTCTCTCAGTGAGATATCTGCACACTGACTGGGTTCTCTCAGTCCCCTATCTCTCAGCGAGATACTGTATACTGAATGGTGTCTTTCAGTCCCCTCTCTCTCAGGGAGATACTGTATACTGAATGGTGTCTCTCAGTCCCCTCTCTCTCAGGGAGATACTGTATACTGACTGGTGTATCTCATTCCCCGCTCTCTCAGTGAGATATCTGTACACTGACAGGTGTCTTTCAGTCCCTCTCTCTCAGTGAGATATCTGCCCACTGACTGGTGTCTCTCAGTCCCCTCTCTCTCAGGGATATATCTGTACACTGACTGGTGTCTCTCAGTCCCCTCTCTCTCAGTGAGATATCTGTACACTGACTGGAGTCTTTCAGTCCCTCTCTCTCAGTGAGATATCTGCACACTGACTGGTTTCTCTCAGTCCCCTATCTCTCAGGGAGAAATCTGTACACTGACTGGTGTCTCTCAGTCCCCTCTCTCTCAGGGATATATCTGTACACTGACTGGTGTCTCTCAGTCTCTCTCTCTCTCAAGGAGATATCTGTACACTGACTGGTGTCTCTCAGTCCCCTCTCTCTCAGGGATATATCTGTACACTGACTGGTGTCTCTCAGTCTCTCTCTCTCTCTCAGGGAGATATCAGTACACTGAATGGTGTCTCTCAGTCTCCTCTCTCTCAGGGAGATATCTGTACACTGACTGGTGTCTCTCAGTCCCCTCTCTCTCAGGGAGATATCTGTACACTGACTGGTGTATCTCAGTCCCCTCTCTCTCAGGGAGATATCTGTACACTGACTGGTGTCTTTCAGTCCCTCTCTCTCAGGGTTATATCTGTCCACTGACTGGTGTCTCTCAGTCTCTTCTCTCTCAGGGAGATACCTGTACACTGACTGGTGTCTTTCAGTCCCTCTCTCCCAGTGAGATATCTGTACACTGACTGGTGTCTCTCAGTCCCCTCTCTCTCAGGCAGATATCTGTACACTGACTGGTGTCTCTCATTCCCCTCTCTCTCAGTGAGATATCTGTACACTGACTGTTGTCTTTCAGTCCCTCTCTCTCAGGGAGATATCTGTACACTGACTGGTGTCTTTCAGTCTCCTCTCTCTCAGGGAGATATCTGTACACTGACTGGTGTCTCTCAGTCCCCTCTCTCTCAGTGAGATATCTGTACACTGACTGTCGTCTTTCAGTCCCTCTCTCTCAGTGAGATATCTGTACACTGACTGGTGTCTCTCAGTCCCCTCTCTCTCAGGGAGATATCTGTACACTGACTGGTGTCTCTCAGTCCCTCTATCTCAGGGAGATATCTGTACACTGACTGGTGTCTCTCAGTCTCTGTCTCTCTAAGGGAGATATCTGTACACTGACTGGTGTCTCTCAGTCCCTCTCTCTCAGTGAGATATCTGTACACTGACTGGTGTATCTCAGTCTCCTCTCTCTCAGGGAGAGATCTGAACGCTGCCTGGTGTCTCTCAGTCCCCTCTCTCTCAGCAAGATACTGCATACTGACTGGTGTCTTTCAGTCCCCTCTCTCTCAGGGAGATACTGTATACTGAATGGTGTCTCTCAGTCCCCTCTCTCTCAGGGAGATACTGTATACTGACTGGTGTATCTCAGTCCCCTCTCTCTCAGTGAGATATCTGCACACTTACTGGTTTCTCTCAGTCCCCTATCTCTCAGTGAGATATCTGCACACTGACTGGTGTCTCTCAGTCCCCTCTCTCTCAGTGAGATATCTGCACACTGACTGGTGTCTCTCAGTCCCCTCTCTCTCAGTGAGATATCTGTACACTGACTGGTGTCTCTCAGTCTCTTCTCTCTCAGGGAGATACCTGTACACTGACTGGTGTCTTTCAGTCCCTCTCTCCCAGTGAGATATCTGTACACTGACTGGTGTCTCTCAGTCCCCTCTCTCTCAGGGAGATATCTGTACACTGACTGGTGTCTCTCAGTCCCTCCCTCTCAGGGAGATATCTGTACACTGACTGGTGTCTCTCAGTCCCCTCTCTCTCAGTGAGATATCTGTACACTGACTGGTGACTCTCAGTCCCTCTCTCTCAGGGAGATATCTGTACACTGACTGGTGTCTCTCAGTCCCCTCTCTCTCAGGGAGATATCTGTACACTGACTGGTGACTCTCAGTCCCTCTCTCTCAGGGAGATATCTGTACACTGACTGGTGTCTCTCAGTCCCTCTATCTCAGGGAGATATCTGTACACTGACTGGTGTCTCTCAGTCTCCTCTCTCTCAGGGAGATATCTGTACACTGACTGGTGTCTCTCAGTCCCCTCTCTCTCAGGGAGATATCTGTACACTGACTGGTGTCTCTCAGTCTCCTCTCTCTCAGGGAGATGTCTGTACACTGACTGGTGTCTCTCAGTCCCTCTATCTCAGGGATATATCTGTACACTGACTGGTGTATCTCAGTCCCCTCTCTCTCAGGGAGATATCTGTACACTGACTGGTGTCTCTCAGTCCCCTCTCTCTCAGTGAGATATCTGTACACTGACTGGAGTCTCTCAGCTTCTGTCTCTCTCAGGGAGATATCTGTACACTGACTGGTGTCTCTCAGTCCCCTCTCTCTCAGGGAGATATCTGTACACTGACTGGTGTCTCTCAGTCTCCTCTCTCTCAGGGAGATATCAGTACACTGACTGGTGTCTCTCAGTCTCCTCTCTCTCAGGGAGATATCTGTACACTGACTGGTGTCTCTCAGTCCCCTCTGTCTCAGTGAGATATCTGTACACTGACTGTTGTCTTTCAGTCCCTCTCTCTCAGTGAGATATCTGTACACTGACTGGTGTCTCTCAGTCCCCTCTCTCTCAGGGAGATATCTGTACACTGACTGGTGTCTCTCAGTCTCTGTCTCTCTAAGGGTGATATCTGTACACTGACTGGTGTCTCTCAGTCCCTCTCTCTCAGTGAGATATCTGTACACTGACTGGTGTATCTCAGTTTCCTCTCTCTCAGAGAGAGATCTGAACGCTGACTGGTGTCTCTCAGTCACCTCTCTCTCAGCAAGTTACTGTATACTGACTGGTGTCTTTCAGTCCCCTCTCTCTCAGGGAGATACTGTATACTGAATGGTGTCTCTCAGTCCCCTCTCTCTCAGGGAGATACTGTATACTGACTGGTGTCTCTCAGTCCCTCTCTCTCAGTGAGATATCTGAACACTGACTGGTGTCTCTCAGTCCCCTCTCTCTCTCAGGGAGATATCTGTACACTGACTGTTGTCTCTCAGTCTCTTCTCTCTCAGGGAGATATCTGTACACTGACTGGTGTCTCTCAGTCCCCTCTCTCTCAGGGAGATATCTGTACACTGACTGGTGTCTCTCAGTCTCCTCTCTCTCAGTGAGATATCTGTACACTGACTGGTGTCTCTCAATCCCCTCTCTCTCAGGGAGATATCTGTACACTGACTGGTGTACCTCAGTCCCCTCTCTCTCAGTGAGATATCTGCACACTGACTGGTGTATCTCAGTCCCCTCTCTCTCAGGGTTATATCTGTACACTGACTGGTGTGTCTCAGTCTCTCTCTCTCTCAGGGAGATATCTGTACACTGACTGGTGTATCTCAGTCCCCTCTCTCTCAGGGAGATATCTGTACACTGACTGGTGTGCCTCAGTCCCCTCTCTCTCTCAGGGAGATATCTGTACACTGACTGGTGTCTCTCAGTCCCTCTCTCTCTCAGGGAGATATCTGTACACTGACTGGTGTATCTCAGTCACCTCTCTCTCAGGGAGATATCTGTACACTGACTGGTGTCTCTCAGTCTCTCTCTCTCTCAGGGAGATATCTGTACACTGACTGGTATCTCTCAGTCTCTCTCTCTCAGGGAGATATCTGTACACTGACTGGTGTCTCTCAGTCACCTCTCTCTCAGGGAGATATCTGTACACTGACTGGTGTCTCTCAGTCTCCTCTCTCCCAGTGAGATATCTGTACACTGACTGGTGTCTCTCAGTCCCCTCTCTCTCAGGGAGATATCTGTACACTGACTGGTGTCTCTCAGTCTCCTCTCTCTCAGGGTTATATCTGTACACTGACTGGTGTCTCTCAGTCTCTTCTCTCTCAGGGAGATATCTGTACACTGACTGGTGTCTCTCAGTCCCTCTCTCTCAGTGAGATATCTGTACACTGACTGGTGTCTCTCAGTCTCCTCTCTCTCAGGGAGATATCTGTACACTGACTGGTGTCTCTCAGTCCCCTCTCTCTCAGGGAGATATCTGTACACTGACTGGTGTGTCTCAGTCACTGCTCTCTCAGTGAGATATCTGTACACTGACTGGTGTCTCTCAGTCCCTCTCTCTCAGGGTTATATCTGTACACTGACTGGTGTCTCTCAGTCTCTCTCTCTCTCAGGGAGATATCTGTACACTGACTGGTGTCTCTCAGTCCCTCTATCTCAGGGAGATATCTGTACACTGACTGGTGTCTCTTAGTCTCTCTCTCTCTCAGGGAGATATCTGTACACTGACTGGTGTCTCTCAGTCCCTCTTTCTCAGGGAGATATCTGTACACTGACTGGTGTCTCTCAGTCCCTCTCTCTCAGGGAGAGATCTGTACACTGACTGGTGTCTCTCAGTCCCCTCTCTCTCAGGGAGGTATCTGTACACTGACTGGTGTCTCTCAGTCCCCTCTCTCTCAGGGAGATATCTGTAGTCTGACTGGTGTCTCTCAGTCTCCTCTCTCTCAGGGAGATATCTGTAGTCTGACTGGTGTCTCTCAGTCTCCTCTCTCTCAGGGAGATATCTGTACACTGACTGGTGTCTCTCAGTCCCTCTATCTCAGGGAGATATCTGTACACTGACTGGTGTCTCTCAGTCTCCTCTCTCTCAGGGAGATATCTGTAGTCTGACTGGTGTCTCTCAGTCTCCTCTCTCTCAGGGATATATATGTACACTGACTGGTGCCTCTCAGTCTCCTCTCTCTCAGGGAGATATCTGTACACTGACTGGTGTCTCTCAGTCTCCTCTCTCTCAGGGAGATATCTGTAGTCTGACTGGTGTCTCTCAGTCTCCTCTCTCTCAGGGATATATCTGTACACTGACTGGTGTCTCTCAGTCTCCTCTCTCTCAGGGAGATATCTGTACACTGACTGGTGTCTCTCAGTCTCTTATCTCTTAGGGAGATATCTGTACACTGACTGGTGTGTCTCAGTCACTGCTCTCTCAGTGAGATATCTGTACACTGACTGGTGTCTCTCAGTCCCTCTCTCTCAGGGTTATATCTGTACACTGACTGGTGTCTCTCAGTCTCTCTCTCTCTCAGGGAGATATCTGTACACTGACTGGTGTCTCTCAGTCCCTCTATCTCAGGGAGATATCTGTACACTGACTGGTGTCTCTCAGTCTCTCTCTCTCTCAGGGAGATATCTGTACACTGACTGGTGTCTCTCAGTCCCTCTTTCTCAGGGAGATATCTGTACACTGACTGGTGTCTCTCAGTCCCTCTCTCTCAGGGAGAGATCTGTACACTGACTGGTGTCTCTCAGTCCCCTCTCTCTCAGGGAGGTATCTGTACACTGACTGGTGTCTCTCAGTCCCCTCTCTCTCAGGGAGATATCTGTAGTCTGACTGGTGTCTCTCAGTCTCCTCTCTCTGAGGGAGATATCTGTACACTGACAGGTGTCTCTCAGTCCCTCTATCTCAGGGTGATATCTGTACACTGACTGGTGTCTCTCAGTCTCCTCTCTCTCAGGGAGATATCTGTAGTCTGACTGGTGTCTCTCAGTCTCCTCTCTCTGAGGGATATATCTGTACACTGACTGGTGTCTCTCAGTCTCCTCTCTCTCAGGGAGATATCTGTACACTGACTGGTGTCTCTCAGTCCCCTCTCTCTCAGGGAGATATCTGTACACTGACTGGTGTCTCTCAGTCTCCTCTCTCTCAGGGAGATGTCTGTACACTGACTGGTGTCTCTCAGTCCCTCTATCTCAGGGATATATCTGTACACTGACTGGTGTATCTCAGTCCCCTCTCTCTCAGGGAGATATCTGTACACTGACTGGTGTCTCTCAGTCCCCTCTCTCTCAGTGAGATATCTGTACACTGACTGGAGTCTCTCAGCTTCTGTCTCTCTCAGGGAGATATCTGTACACTGACTGGTGTCTCTCAGTCCCCTCTCTCTCAGGGAGATATCTGTACACTGACTGGTGTCTCTCAGTCTCCTCTCTCTCAGGGAGATATCAGTACACTGACTGGTGTCTCTCAGTCTCCTCTCTCTCAGGGAGATATCTGTACACTGACTGGTGTCTCTCAGTCCCCTCTGTCTCAGTGAGATATCTGTACACTGACTGTTGTCTTTCAGTCCCTCTCTCTCAGTGAGATATCTGTACACTGACTGGTGTCTCTCAGTCCCCTCTCTCTCAGGGAGATATCTGTACACTGACTGGTGTCTCTCAGTCTCTGTCTCTCTAAGGGTGATATCTGTACACTGACTGGTGTCTCTCAGTCCCTCTCTCTCAGTGAGATATCTGTACACTGACTGGTGTATCTCAGTTTCCTCTCTCTCAGAGAGAGATCTGAACGCTGACTGGTGTCTCTCAGTCACCTCTCTCTCAGCAAGTTACTGTATACTGACTGGTGTCTTTCAGTCCCCTCTCTCTCAGGGAGATACTGTATACTGAATGGTGTCTCTCAGTCCCCTCTCTCTCAGGGAGATACTGTATACTGACTGGTGTCTCTCAGTCCCTCTCTCTCAGTGAGATATCTGAACACTGACTGGTGTCTCTCAGTCCCCTCTCTCTCTCAGGGAGATATCTGTACACTGACTGTTGTCTCTCAGTCTCTTCTCTCTCAGGGAGATATCTGTACACTGACTGGTGTCTCTCAGTCCCCTCTCTCTCAGGGAGATATCTGTACACTGACTGGTGTCTCTCAGTCTCCTCTCTCTCAGTGAGATATCTGTACACTGACTGGTGTCTCTCAATCCCCTCTCTCTCAGGGAGATATCTGTACACTGACTGGTGTACCTCAGTCCCCTCTCTCTCAGTGAGATATCTGCACACTGACTGGTGTATCTCAGTCCCCTCTCTCTCAGGGTTATATCTGTACACTGACTGGTGTGTCTCAGTCTCTCTCTCTCTCAGGGAGATATCTGTACACTGACTGGTGTATCTCAGTCCCCTCTCTCTCAGGGAGATATCTGTACACTGACTGGTGTGCCTCAGTCCCCTCTCTCTCTCAGGGAGATATCTGTACACTGACTGGTGTCTCTCAGTCCCTCTCTCTCTCAGGGAGATATCTGTACACTGACTGGTGTATCTCAGTCACCTCTCTCTCAGGGAGATATCTGTACACTGACTGGTGTCTCTCAGTCTCTCTCTCTCTCAGGGAGATATCTGTACACTGACTGGTATCTCTCAGTCTCTCTCTCTCAGGGAGATATCTGTACACTGACTGGTGTCTCTCAGTCACCTCTCTCTCAGGGAGATATCTGTACACTGACTGGTGTCTCTCAGTCTCCTCTCTCCCAGTGAGATATCTGTACACTGACTGGTGTCTCTCAGTCCCCTCTCTCTCAGGGAGATATCTGTACACTGACTGGTGTCTCTCAGTCTCCTCTCTCTCAGGGTTATATCTGTACACTGACTGGTGTCTCTCAGTCTCTTCTCTCTCAGGGAGATATCTGTACACTGACTGGTGTCTCTCAGTCCCTCTCTCTCAGTGAGATATCTGTACACTGACTGGTGTCTCTCAGTCTCCTCTCTCTCAGGGAGATATCTGTACACTGACTGGTGTCTCTCAGTCCCCTCTCTCTCAGGGAGATATCTGTACACTGACTGGTGTGTCTCAGTCACTGCTCTCTCAGTGAGATATCTGTACACTGACTGGTGTCTCTCAGTCCCTCTCTCTCAGGGTTATATCTGTACACTGACTGGTGTCTCTCAGTCTCTCTCTCTCTCAGGGAGATATCTGTACACTGACTGGTGTCTCTCAGTCCCTCTATCTCAGGGAGATATCTGTACACTGACTGGTGTCTCTTAGTCTCTCTCTCTCTCAGGGAGATATCTGTACACTGACTGGTGTCTCTCAGTCCCTCTTTCTCAGGGAGATATCTGTACACTGACTGGTGTCTCTCAGTCCCTCTCTCTCAGGGAGAGATCTGTACACTGACTGGTGTCTCTCAGTCCCCTCTCTCTCAGGGAGGTATCTGTACACTGACTGGTGTCTCTCAGTCCCCTCTCTCTCAGGGAGATATCTGTAGTCTGACTGGTGTCTCTCAGTCTCCTCTCTCTCAGGGAGATATCTGTAGTCTGACTGGTGTCTCTCAGTCTCCTCTCTCTCAGGGAGATATCTGTACACTGACTGGTGTCTCTCAGTCCCTCTATCTCAGGGAGATATCTGTACACTGACTGGTGTCTCTCAGTCTCCTCTCTCTCAGGGAGATATCTGTAGTCTGACTGGTGTCTCTCAGTCTCCTCTCTCTCAGGGATATATATGTACACTGACTGGTGTCTCTCAGTCTCCTCTCTCTCAGGGAGATATCTGTACACTGACTGGTGTCTCTCAGTCTCCTCTCTCTCAGGGAGATATCTGTAGTCTGACTGGTGTCTCTCAGTCTCCTCTCTCTCAGGGATATATCTGTACACTGACTGGTGTCTCTCAGTCTCCTCTCTCTCAGGGAGATATCTGTACACTGACTGGTGTCTCTCAGTCTCTTATCTCTTAGGGAGATATCTGTACACTGACTGGTGTGTCTCAGTCACTGCTCTCTCAGTGAGATATCTGTACACTGACTGGTGTCTCTCAGTCCCTCTCTCTCAGGGTTATATCTGTACACTGACTGGTGTCTCTCAGTCTCTCTCTCTCTCAGGGAGATATCTGTACACTGACTGGTGTCTCTCAGTCCCTCTATCTCAGGGAGATATCTGTACACTGACTGGTGTCTCTCAGTCTCTCTCTCTCTCAGGGAGATATCTGTACACTGACTGGTGTCTCTCAGTCCCTCTTTCTCAGGGAGATATCTGTACACTGACTGGTGTCTCTCAGTCCCTCTCTCTCAGGGAGAGATCTGTACACTGACTGGTGTCTCTCAGTCCCCTCTCTCTCAGGGAGGTATCTGTACACTGACTGGTGTCTCTCAGTCCCCTCTCTCTCAGGGAGATATCTGTAGTCTGACTGGTGTCTCTCAGTCTCCTCTCTCTGAGGGAGATATCTGTACACTGACAGGTGTCTCTCAGTCCCTCTATCTCAGGGTGATATCTGTACACTGACTGGTGTCTCTCAGTCTCCTCTCTCTCAGGGAGATATCTGTAGTCTGACTGGTGTCTCTCAGTCTCCTCTCTCTGAGGGATATATCTGTACACTGACTGGTGTCTCTCAGTCTCCTCTCTCTCAGGGAGATATCTGTACACTGACTGGTGTCTCTCAGTCTCTTCTCTCTCAGGGAGATATCTGTACACTGACTGGTGTCTTTCAGTCCCCTCTCTCTCAGTGAGATATCTGTACACTGACTGGTGTCTCTCAGTCTCCTCTCTCTCAGTGAGATATCTGCACACTGACTGGTGTCTCTCAGTCCCCTCTCTCTCAGGGAGATATCTGTACACTGACTGGTGTGTCTCAGTCACTGCTCTCTCAGGGAGATATCTGTACACTGACTGGTGTCTCTCAGTCCCCTCTCTCTCAGGGTTATATCTGTACACTGACTGATGTCTCTCAGTCCCCTCTCTCTCAGTGAGATATCTGTACACTGACTGTTGTCTTTCAGTCCCTCTCTCTCAGTGAGATATCTGTACACTTACTGGTGTCTCTCAGTCCCCTCTCTCTCAGGGAGATATCTGTACACTGACTGTTGTCTCTCAGTCCCTCTATCTCAGGGAGATATCTGTACACTGACTGGTGTCTCTCAGTTCCTCTTTCTCAGGGAGATATCTGTACACTGACTGGTGTCTCTCAGTCCCCTCTCTCTCAGGGAGATATCTGTACACTGACTGGTGTCTTTCAGTCCCTCTATCTCAGGGAGATATCTGTACACTGACTGGTGTCTCTCAGTCTCTGTCTCTCTCAGGGAGATACCTGTACACTGACTGTTGTCTCTCAGTCTCCTCTCTCTCAGGTAGATATCTGTACACTGACTGGTGTCTCTAAGTCCCCTCTCTCTCAGTGAGATATCTGTACACTGGCTGGTGTATCTCAGTCCCTCTCTCTCAGTGAGATATCTGTACACTGACTGGTGTCTTTCAGTCCCTTTCGTTCCTTGAGATATCTGTACTCTGACTGGTGTCTCTCAGTCCCCTCTCTCTGAGGGAGATATCTGTACACTGACTGGTGTCTCTCAGTCCCTCTATCTCAGGGAGATATCTGTACACTGACTGGTGTATCTCAGTCTCCTCTCTCTCAGGGAGAGATCTGAACGCTGACTGGTGTCTCTCAGTCCCCTCTCTCTCAGCGAGATACTGTATACTGACTGGTGTCTTTAAGTCCCCTCTCTCTCAGGGTGATACTGTATACTGAATGGTGTCTTTCAGTCCCCTCTCTCTCAGGGAGATACTGTATACTGACTGGTGTATCTCATTCCCCTCTCTCTCAGTGAGATATCTGTACACTGACTGGTGTCTTTCAGTCCCTCTCTCTGTGAGATATCTGCACACTGACTGGTGGCTCTCAGTCCCCTCTCTCTCAGGGATATATCTGTACACTGACTGGTGTCTTTCAATCCCCTATCTCTCAGGGAGATATCTGTACACTGACTGGTGTATCTCAGTCCTCTCTCTCTCAGGGAGATATCTGTACACTGACTGGTGTCTTTCAGGCCCTCTCTCTCAGTGAGATATCTGTACACTGACTGGTGTCTCTCAGTCCCCTCTCTCTCAGGGAGATATCTGTACACTGACTGGTGTCTCTCAGTCCCTCTATCTCAGGGAGATATCTGTACACTGACAGGTGTCTCTCAGTCCCCTCTCTCTCAGAGAGGTATCTGTACACTGACTGGTGTCTCTCAGTCCCCTCTCTCTCAGGGATATATCTGTACACTGACTGGTGTCTCTCAGTCTCCTCTCTCTCTGGGAGATACTGTATACTGACTGGTGTCTCCCAGTATCCTCTCTCTCAGGGAGAGATCTGAACGCTGACTGGTGTCTCTCAGTCCCCTCTCTTTCAGGGAGATACTGTATACTGACTGGTGTGTCTCAGTTCCCTCTCTCTCAGGGAGATACTGTATACTGAATTACCTGGAAAAACTCAGCAGGTCTGGCAGCATCGGCGGAGAAGAAAAGATTTTACGATCGAGTCCTCATGACCCTTCGACAGAACTTGAGTTCGAATCCAAGAAAAAGATGAAATATAAGCTGGTTTAAGGTGTGTGTGTGGTGGGCAGAGAGATAGAGAGAGAGAGAGAGAGAAAGGTTGGGGGGGGTGGGGTTGGGAGGTGGGGGTTTGGGCGTGTGGTTGTATGGACAAACAAGCAGTGATAGAAGCAGATCATCAAAAGATGTCAATGACAATGGTACAATAGAACGCATAGGTGTTAAAGTTAAAGTTGGTGATATTATCTAAACGAATGTGCTAATTAAGAATGGATGGTAGGGCACTCAAGGTATAGCTCTAGTGTGGGTGTTTTTTTTATTTTATTATTTTTTTTTATTATAATGGAAATAGATGGGAAAAGGAAAATCTTTATAATTTATTGGAAAAAAAAAGGAAGGGGGAAACAGAAAGGGGGTGGGGATGGGGGAGGGAGCTCACGACCTAAAGTTGTTGAATTCAATATACAGTCCGGAATGCTGTAAGGTGCCTAGTCGGAAGATGAGGTGTTGTTCCTCCAGTTTGCGTTGGGCTTCACTGGAACAATGCAGCAAGCCAAGGACAGACATGTGGGCAAGAGAATAGGGTGGAGTGTTAAAATGGCAAGCGACAGGGAGGTTTGGGTCATTCTTGCGGACAGACCGCAGGTGTTCTGCAAAGCGGTCACCCAGTTTACGTTTGGTCTCTCCAATGTAGAGGAGACCACATTGGGAGCAACGAATGCAGTAGACTAAGTTGGGGGAAATGCAAGTGAAATGCTGCTTCACTTGAAAGGAGTGTTTGGGCCCTTGGACGGTGAGGAGAGAGGAAGTGAAGGGGCAGATGATACATCTTTTGCGTGGGCATGGGGTGGTGCCATAGGAGGGGGTTGAGGAGTAGGGGGTGATGGAGGAGTGGACCAGGGTGTCCCGGAGGGAGCGATCCCTACGGAATGCCGATAAGGGGGGTGAAGGGAAGATGTGTTTGGTGGTGGAATCATGCTGGAGTTGGCGGAAATGCCGGAGGATGATCCTTTGAATGCGGAGGCTGGTGGGGTGATAAGTGAGGACAAGGGGGACCCTATCATGTTTCTGGGAGGGAGGAGAAGGCGTGAGGGCGGATGCGCGGTAGATGGGCCGGACACGGTTGAGGGCCCTGTCAACGACCGTGGGTGGAAAACCTCGGTTAAGGAAGAAAGAGGACATGTCAGAGGAACTGTTTTTGAAGGTAGCATCATCGGAACAGATGCGACGAAGGCGAAGGAACTGGGAGAATGGGATGGAGTCCTTACAGGAAGCAGGGTGTGAGCAGCTGTAGTCGAGGTAGCTGTGGGAGTCAGTGGGTTTGTAATGGATATTGGTGGACAGTCTATCACCAAAGATTGAGACAGAGAGGTCAAGGAAGGGAAGGGAAGTGTTAGAGATGGACCAAGTGAAAATGATGGAGGGGTGGAGATTTGAAGCAAAATTAATAAATTTTTCCAAGTCCCGACGAGAGCATGAAGCGGCACCGAAGGAATCATCGATGTACTGGAGAAAAAGTTGTGGAAGGGGACCAGAGTAGGACTGCAACAAGGAATGTTCCACATACCCCATAAAGAGGCAGGCATAGCTGGGGCCCATGCGGGTACCCATAGCCACACCTTTTATTTGGAGGAAGTGAGAGGAGTTGAAGGAGAAATTGTTCAGCGTGAGAACAAGTTCAGCCAGACGGAGGAGAGTAGTGGTGGATGGGGATTGTTCGGGCCTCTGTTCAAGGAAGAAGCTAAGGGCCCTCAGACCATCCCGGTGGGGGATGGAGGTGTAGCGGGATTGGACGTCCATGGTGAAGAGGAGGAGAGCCATCAGACCATCCCGGTGGGGAATGGAGGTGTAGAGGGATTGGACATCCATGGTGAAGAGGAGGAGAGCCATCAGACCATCCCGGTGGGGAATGGAGGTGTAGAGGGATTGGACATCCATGGTGAAGAGGAGGAGAGCCATCAGACCATCCTGGTGGGGGATGGAGGTGTAGCGGGATTGGACGTCCATGGTGAAGAGGAGGAGAGCCATCAGACCATCCTGGTGGGGGATGGAGGTGTAGCGGGATTGGACGTCCATGGTGAAGAGGAAGCGGTTCGGGCCAGGGAACTGGGAATTGTTGATGTGACGTAAGGTGTCAGAGGAATCACGGATGTAGGTGGGAAGGGACTGGACAAGGGGAGAGAGAGAAGGGAGTCAAGATAACGAGAAATGAGTTCTGTGGGGCAGGAGCAAGCTGAGACGATCGGTCTACCGGGGCAGTTCTGTTTGTGGATTTCACTGGGCTGATTCCTGGGACGATGGGGTTTGTCTCATGAGGAAAAACCCGCTCTGTATAACCCCGCCCCCTGCCCGCTCTGTGTGACCCCGCCCCCGCCCGCTCTGTGTGACCCCGCCCCCTGCCCGCTGTTTGACCCCGCCCCCTGCCCGCTCTGTGTGACCCCGCCCCCTGCCCGCTCTGTGTGACCCCGCCCCCTGCCCGCTCCGTGTGACCCCGCCCCCTGCCCGCTCCGTGTGACCCCGCCCCCTGCCCGCCCTGTGTGACCCCGCCCCCTGCCCGCCCTGTGTGACCCCGCCCCCTGCCCGCTGTGTGACCCCGCCCCCTGCCCGCTCTGTGTGACCCCGCCCCCTGCCCGCTGTGTGACCCCGCCCCCTGCCCGCCCTATGTGACCCCGCCCCCTGCGCGCTCTGTATAACCCCGCCCCCTGCCCGCTCTGTGTGACCCCGCCCCCTGCCCGCTGTGTGACCCCGCCCCCTGACAGCCCTGTGTGACCCCGCCCCCTGCCCGCCCTGTGTGATACCGCCCCCTGCCCGCTCTGTCTGACCCCGACCCTGCCCGCTCTGTGACCCCGCCCCCTGCCCGCTCTGTGTGACCCCGCCCCCTGCCCGCCCTGTGTGACCCCGCCCCCTGCCCGACCTGTGTGACACCGCCCCATGCCCGCTCTGTGTGACCCCGCCCCCTGCCGTCATTGTGCGACCCCGCCCCCTGACGGTTTAGTGCGACCCCACCCCCCCGCCGGCTCTGTGCGACCCCGCCCACTGCCTGCTCTGTGCGACCCCGCCCACTGTCAGTTCTGTGTGACCCCGCCCACTGTCGGCTCACTGCGACCCCGCCCCCTGCCGTCGCTATGAGAACCCGGCCTCTACCGGCTCTGTGCGACCCCGCCCCCGGCCATCTGTGTGCGACCACGCCCACTGCCCGCTCTGTGTATCACCCAGGCCCCTGCCCGCTCTGTATCACCCCGCCCCCTGACCGCTCCTTGTCCCCCTGACCGCTTGAGTCACCACGCCCCCTGTCCGCTCTGTGTGACCCCGCCCCCTGCCTGATCTGTGCGACTCCGCCCCTGCCCGCTCTGTGTTACCCCGCCCCCTGTCCGACCTGTCACCCCGCCCCCTGTCCGGTCTGTCATCCCGCCCCCTTTCCGCTCCGTGTGACTCCGCCCCCTCCCCGCTCCGTGTCACCACGCCCCCTTACCGCACCCTGTGACACCGTCCCCCTCGCTCTGTGTGATTCCGCCCCCTCCCCGCTCTGTGTGACACCGCCCACTACCCGCTCTGTGTGACTACACCCCCACACCTCTCTGTGTGACTCCGCCCCTTTCCCGCACTGTGTGACACCACCCGCTCCACGCTCTGTGTGTCCCCTCCCCCCATTCTCCGTTCTGTTTGACTCCGCCCTCTCCCCGCTCTGTGTGACTCTGCACCCTCCCCGCTCTGTGTGACTCCGCCCCCTCCCTGCTCTATGTGACTCCGCCCCCTCCCTGCAGTGTGTGACGTCGCCCCCTCCCTGCTCTGTGTGACGTCGTCCCCCCTTTGCTTACTGTGACTCCGCCCCCTCCCTGCTCTATGTGACACCGCCCCCTTCCTGCTCTGTGTGACGTCGCCCCCTCCCTGCTGTGTGTGACGTCGCCCCCTCCTCGCTTACTGTGACTCCGCCCCCTCTCTGCTCTGTGTGACGTCGCCCCCTCCTCGCTCTCTGTGACTCCGCCCACTCTCCGCTCTCTGTGACCCCGCCTGCTGCCCGCTGTGTCACCCCGCCCCCTCCCCGCTCTCTGTGACCCCGCCCCCTGAGCGCCCCGCAAAACCCCACATCCCCGCGGATTCTGTGTCAACCCGTCCCTTGCACCCTCTCTGATACCCCGCCCACTGCCCACTCTGTGTGACCCCGCCCATTGCCCGTTCTGTGTGTCTCCGCCCCCTGCTCGCTCTATGTCAACCCACCCGCTGCCCGCCCTGTATCACCCCGCCCCCTGACTGCTCTATGCGACCCCGCCCCTACCCGCTCGTTGTGACCCCGCCCTCTGCCCGCTCCGTGTCACTCCGACACCTGCTCGCTCTTTGCGACCCCGCCCCCTTCCCGCTCTGTGTCACCCCGCCCCCTTCCCGCTGTGTCACCCCGCCCCCTGCCCGCTTTGTGTCACCCCGCCCCCTGCCCGCTTTGTGTCACCCCGCCTACTGCCCGCTCTGTGTGACCCCGCCCCCTTTCGGCTCTCTGACTCCGCCCACTGCCCGCTCTGTGAAACCACGCCCCCTTCACGCTCTGTGTGACCCCGCCCCTTGCACGCTCTGTCACCCCGCCCCCTGACCGCTCTGTGTCACCCCGCCCCCTGGCCGCCCTGTGTAACCCCGGCCCTTGCCCGCTCTGTATGACCACGCCCCCTGCCCGCTTTGTGTCACCCCGCCCCCTGCTCGCTCTGTGTCACCCCGCTCCCTGCCCCCTTTGTGTCACCCCGCCCCTGCTCGCTGTGTGTGACCCCGCCCCCTGCGCGCTCTGTGTGACCCCGCCCCCTGCGCGCTCCGTGTGACCCCGCCCCCTGCCCGCTCTGTATCACCCGCCCCCTGCCCGCTCTGTGACACCGCCTCCTCCTCGCTCTGTGTCACCCCGCCCTCTGTCCGCTTTGTGTCCCCGCCCCCTGCGCGCTCTGTATCACCCCACCCCCTGCCCAGTCTGTGTAACCCGACCCCAGCCCGCTCTGTGTGAGCCTGCCCCCAGCCCGCACTGTGTCACCCCGCGCCCTGCCAGGTCTGTTTGACCCCGCCCCCTCCTCGCTCTGTGGCACCCCGCCACCAGCCTGCTCTGTGTAACCCTGACCCATCCCCGCTCTGTGGTACGCCGCCCCCTGCCCGCTCTTTGTGACCTCGACCCCTTCCCGCTCTGTGTGACCCCGCCCCCTGCCCGCTCTGTGTGACCCCATCCCCTGCCCGCAATGTGTGTTCCCGTCCCCAACGCGCTCTGTGTCACCCCACCCTCTGCGCACTCTGTGGCACTCCGCCCCCTGCCCGCTCTGTGTCACCCCACCCCCTGCCCGCTCTGTGTCTCCCCGACCCCTGCCCGATCTCTGTGACACCCGTTCCCTCCCCGTTCGGTGTGACTCCGCCCCCTCCCCGCTCTTTGTGATGCCGCCCCCTCCTCGCTCTGTGTGACTCCGCCCCCTCCACGCTCTGTGTGACTCTGCCGCCTCCCTGCTCTGTGTGACCCCGCCCCCTCCTCGCTCTGTGTGACTCCGCCCCCTCCACGCTCTGTGTGACTCCGCCCCCTCCACGCTCTGTGAGACTCTGCCGCCTCCCTGCTCTGTGTGACCCCGCCCTCTCCTTGGCTCTGTGTGACTCCGCCCGTTTCCCGCTCTATGTGACTCCGCCCCCTTCCCGCTCTTTGTGACTCCGCCCCCTCCCCGCTCTGTGTGACTACGACCCTCCTCGCTCTGGATCAACCTGCCCCTAGACGCTCTCTGTGACCCCGCCCCCTGCGCAGTCTGTATCTCCCCGCCCCCTGAACGCACTGTGTGACCCCGCCCCTTGACCGCACTGTGTGACCTCACCCCCTGCCGCTCTGTGACCTCGCCCCCTGCCCTGCTCTGTGTGACTCCGCCCCCTTCCCGCTCTGTGTGACCCCGCCCCCTCGCTCCGTGTGACTCCACCCCCTTCCCGCTCTGTGTGAATCCGCCCCCTCCTCATTCTGTGTGACTCCGCCCCCTCCCCGCTCTTTGTGACTCCGACTTCTCCTCGCTCTATCACCTCGCCCCTTGCCCGCTCTCTGTGACCCCGCCCCCTGCCCACTCTGTGTGACTCCTCCCCCTGCGGGCTCAGTGAATCCAACCACTGCCCATTCTGTGGATCCCCGCCCCCTGCGCGCTCTGTGGCACCCCGACCCCTGCCCATTCTGTGTATCCCCTCCCTCTGCCCGTTCTGTGTGACTCCGCCCCCTCCCCGCTCTGTGTGACCCTGCCCCCTCCCCGCTAAATGTGACTCCGCCACCCCCGCAATGTGTGACTCCGCCCCCTGCCCGCTCTGTGTGACTCCGCCCCCTCCACGATCTGTGTGACTCCGCCCCCTCCCCGCTCTGTGTAACGCCGACCCCAACCCGGCTCTGTCTGACTCCACCCCCTCCCCGCTCTGTGTGACACCGCCCCCTCCCCGCTCTGTGTGACCCCGCCCCCTTCCCGCCCTGTCACCCCGTCCCCTTCCCGCCCTGTCACCCCGCCCCCTGCCCGCTCTGTGTGACCCCCGCCCCCTGCCCGCTCTGTGTGACCCCGCCCCCTGCCCGCTCTGTGCGACCCCGCCCTCTGACCGCTCTGTGTGACCCCGCCCACTGACCGCTCAGTGTGACCCCGCCCACTGACCGCTCTGTGTGACCCCGCTCTCTGGCCCCACGGTGTGTCCCCGCCCCTTACCCGCTCTGTGTGATCCCGCACCCTACCCGCTCTGTGGCAGCTCCCCCGCCCGCTCTGTATCATCCCCCGTAAACTCTGTGTCACCCCGCCCCCTGCCCGCACTCTGTCACCCTGTCCCCTGCCCACTCCGTATCACCCCGCCCCCTCCCCGCTCTGTGTGACCGCGCCCCCTGCCCGCTCTGTGTGACCCCGCCCCCTGACCGCTCTGTGTGACACCGCCCCCTGACCGCTCCGTGTCACCCAGCCCCCTGCGCGCGCTGTATCACCCCGCCCCTGCCCGCTGTGTGTGACCCCGCCCCCTGCCCGCTCTGTGTGACCCCGCCCCCTGACCGCTCTGTGTGACACCGCCCCCTGACCGCTCCGTGTCACCCAGCCCCCTGCGCGCTGTATCACCCCGCCCCTGCCTGCTCTGTGTGTCCCCGCCCCCTCCCGGGTCGGTGTGACCCCGCCCCCTGACAGCTCCGTGTCACCCCGCCCCCAGCGCGCGCTGTATCACCCCGCCCCCTGCGCGCGCTGTATCACCCCGCCCGCTGCCTGCTCTGTGTGTCGCCGCCACCTCCCGGCTCTGTGTGACTCCGATCCATCACCTCTCTGCGTGACTCCACCCCCTCCCCGATCTGTGTGACTCCGTCCCCTCTTCTCTCTGTGTAACTCCGCCCCTTCCCGCTCTGTGTGAACCCCGCCCCCTGCCCGCACTGTGTGACCCCGCCCCCCGCTCGCTCCCTGTGACCCAGCCCCCTGCGCGCTCTGTGTGACCCCGCCCACTGCCCACTCGGTGTGACCCCGCCCCCTCACCGCTCTGTGTGATCCCGCCCCCTACACGCTCTGTGTGACCCCGCCCCCTCCACGCTCTGAGTGACTCCGCCCCCTGCCCGCACTGTGTCACCCCGCCCCCTGCGCGCTCTGTGTGACCCCGCCCCCTGCGCGCTCTGTGTCAGTTGGAGGGAAGCGCGTGAGGAGTCGGGAGTTGAACAAGAGCAAAGGTGACGAGGGGAGGTCAGTGAGGTGGGAACGAGGTGATCCTGTGAGCACCATGAGTGCAGCAGGCAAGCATTTACTACTTTTATTGCTTATAGGTTTTAAGATCATATTTTGTGGCTCATTGTTTGTAAGGACTATATTCTGTAACAGGGAGGAGAAGGGAAGAAGGGCCCAAGAGTAATTGATATTATTTGATATTAAGTATCTTCCAAAAGGTTTAATTTAATTTAAAGGGGTAAGTCATGGCAGGAGAGCTCAAAGCCGTGGTATGCTCCTCCTGCTCTATGTGGGAAGCCGGGCACGTTTCCAGTGCCCGGGACCAGCCTGTGTGTGGGAAGTGTCTTCAGCTGCAGCTCCTGGAAGCCGGGGTTTTGGAGCTGGAGCGGCGGCTGGGGACACGTTGGAGCAGTCGCGAGGTGGAGAGTATCGTGGATAGAACGTATAGAGAGGTGGTCACACCGCAGGCTAAGAGTCCACAGGCAGGAATGGAATGGGTGACCTCCAGGCAAAGCAAGGGGACTAGGCAGGTAGTGCAGGAATCTGCTGTGGCTATTCCCCTGCAAAACAGATACACCGCTTTGGATACTGTTGGGGGGAATGGCCTCTCAGGAGAAAGCAGCAACAGACAAATTCATTGCACCATGTTTGGCTCTGCTGCACAGGGCAGGAGTAAAATGTGTGGGAATGCAACAGTTATAGGGGATTCAATTGTAAGGGGAATAGAGAGGTGTTTCTGTGGCTGCAAACGAGACTCCAGGATGGTACGTTGCCTCCCTGGTGCTAGGGTCGAGGATGTCTCAGAGCGTCTAGAGGACATTCTGAAGGGGGAGGGTGAACAGCCAGTGGTCGTGGTGCACATTGGTACAAGTGACATCGGTGAAAAAAGGGATGAAAAGCAGAATATAGGGAGTTAGGAAGTAAGTTTAAAAAGTAGGACCTTAAAGGTAGTGATCTCAGGATTACTACCAGTGCTACGTGCTAGTCAGAGTAGAGATAGCAGGATATATCAGACGAATACATGTCTGAAGAGATGGTGTGAAGGGGAGGGTTTCAGATTCCTGGGGCATTGGGACTGGTTTTGGGGGAGGTGGGACCAGTACAAAGCGGATGGGTTACACCTGGGCAGGACCGGGACTGATGTCCTTGGGGGAACATTTTCTCGAGTGTTTGGGGAGGATTTAAACTAAAATGGCAGGGGGATGGGAACCTATGCGAGGAGCCAGAGAAAGGGGAATCAGACAAGAACAAGAGACAGAAAACAGAATAAGCAAAGTGATAGTCAGAGAAATCAAGGGCCAGAATCAAACAGGTCCTCAGTGAAAAATAGTGGGAACGGGACAAGTAATGTTAAAAAGACAAGCCTTAAGGCTTTGTGCCTTAACGCGAGGAGCATTCACAATAAAGTGGATGAATTAACCACGCAAATAGATATATACAGGGATGATATAGTCAGAATTACGGAGACATGGCTGCAGGGTGACCAGGGAAGGGAACTGACCATCCAGGGGTATTCAGTATTTAGGAAGGACAGACAAAAAGGAAAAGGTGGTGGAGTTGCATTGCTGATTAAAGAGGAAATTAATGCAATAGTGAGGAAAGATATTAGCTCCGACGATGTGGAATCTGTATGGGTAGAGCTGAGAAACACTCAGGGGCAAAAAACGTTAGTGGGGATTGTATATAGACCCCCAAACGGCAGTGAGGATGTTGGGAATGGCCTTAAACAGGAAATTAGAGATGCATGTAATGAAGAAACATCTGTAATTATGGGTCACTTTAATCTGCATATAGATTGGGCAAATCAAATTAGTAACAATACCATAGAGGAGGAATTCCTGGAGTGCATATGGGATGTTTTTCAGGACCAACGCTTTGAGGAACCAACGAGAGAACAGCCCATCCTCGACTGGGTACTGTGAAATGAGAAAGGAATAATTGGCAGTCTAGGTGTGTGAGGCCCCTTGGGGATGAGTGACCATAATATGATAGAATTCTTCATCAAGATGGAGAGTGACGTAATGGATTCTGAGACTTGGGTCCTGAAACTTAATAAAGGAAACTACGATGGTATGAGGCACGAGTTGGCTATGATGGATTGGGAAATGTTACTTAAAGGGATGATGGTGGATAGGCAATGGCAAACATTCAAAGAGCCCATGGGTGTACTGCAACAATTGTTTATTCCTGTCTGGCGCAAAAGTAAAACAGGAAAGTTGGCCAAACCATGGCTTATGAGGGAAATTAGAGAGAGTATTAGATGCAAGGAAGAGGCATGCAAATTGGCCAGAAAAAAACAACAGATCTGAGGAATGGAAGCAGTTTAGAATTCAGCAAAGGAGGACCAAGGGATTGGTTAAGAAGGGGAAAATAGAGCCCGAGGGTAAGCTTGCAGGGAACATAAAAGGTTCTATAGGTATGTGAAGAGAAAAAGATTGGTGAAGACAAATGTAGGTCCCTTACAGAAACAGGGGAATTTATAATGGGGAACAAAGAAATGGCTGTCCAACTATATACATACATGTGTTCTGTCTTCACAAAGGAGGACACAAATAACATCCCAGAAATGTTGGGGAACAAAGGGTTTAATGAGAGGGAGGAACTGAATGAAATCAGTATTAGTAGGGAAATGGTGTTGGGGAAATTGATGGGATTGAAGGCTGTTAAATCCCCGGGGCCTGATAATCTACATCCCAGAGTACTTAAGGAAGTGGCCCTAGAAATAATGGGTCATTGGTGGTCATCTTCCGAGATTCTACACACTCTGGGACAGTTCCTACAGATTGGAGGGTAGCTAATGTAACCCGACTATTTAAAAAGGGAGGCAGAGAGAAAACAGGGAATTATAGACCCGTCAGCCAGACATTGGTAGTGGGGAAAATTCTAGAGTCCATTATAAAAGATTTAATAGCTGAGCACTGGAAAACAGTGGCAGAATCGGACAGAGTCAGCATGGATTTATGAAAGAGAAATCATGCTTGACAAATCTACTGGAATTTTTCGAGGATGTCACGAGTAGAGTTGACGAGGGGGAGCCAGTGGATGTGGTTTATTTGGATTTTCAGAAGGCTTTCGACCAAGTCCCACATAAGAGATTGGGGTGTAAAATTAAATCGCGGGGGATTAGGGGTAGTGTATTGAGATGGATAGAAAACTGGTTGGCAGACAGGAAACAAAAAGTAGGACTAAACGGGTCTGTTTCCGGGAGGCAGGCAGTGACTAGTTGCGTACCGCAGGGATCAGTCCTGGGACCCCAGTTATTTACAATATATATTCATGATTTGGATGAGGGAATTAAATGTAATTTCTCCAAATTTGCAGATGACACACAGCTGGGTGGGAGGGTGAGCTGTGAGGAGGATGCAGAGATGCTTCAGTGTGATTTGGACAAGCTGAGTGAGAGGGCAAATGCATCGCAGATGCAGTATAATGTGGATAAATGTGAGGTTATCCATTTTGGTACCAAAAACAGGAAGGCAGATTATTATCTGAATGGCTATAAATTGAGAGAGGGGAATGTGCAACGAGACCTGGGTGTCCTTGTACACCAGTCGCTGAAGGTAAGCATGCAGGTGCAGCAGGCGGTAAAGAAGGCAAATGGTATGTTGGCCTTCATAGCCAGAGGATTCGAGTACAGGAACAGGGATGTCTTGCTGCAATTGTACAGGGCCTTGGTGAGACCACACCTGGAATATTGTGTGCAGTTTTGGTTTCCTTATCTGAGGAAGGATGTACTTGCTATAGAGGGAGTACAGCGATGGTTTACCCGACTGATTCCTGGGATGGCAGGACTGACAGATGTTGATAGATTGAGTCGATTAGGATTATATTCGCTGGAGTTCAGAAGAATGAGGGGGGTTATCTGATAGAAACCTATAAAATTCTAACAGGACTAGACAGGGTAGGTGCAGGAAGGATGTTCCCGATGGTGGGGAGTCCAGAACCAGGGGTCACAGTCTGAGGATATGGGTTAGACCATTTAGGACTGAGATGAGGAGAAATTTCTTCACCCAGAGAGCGGTGAGCCTGTGGAATTCGTTACCACAGAAAGTAGTTGAGACCAAAAAATTATATGTTTTCAATGAGGAGTTAGATATAGCTCTTGGGGTGAAAGGGATCAAAGGGTATGGGGAGAAAGCAGGAGCAGGCTATTGAGTTGGATGATCAGCTATGATCATAATGAATGGCGGAGCAGGCTCGAAGGGCCGAATGGCCGACTCCTGCCCCGAGTTTCTATGTTTCTATGAAAGGGATAGCAGCATCGTGGATAGATAGGGAGAAGGAGCGAGGATGAGAGGGACACAGATTTCAGTTAATCGGTAAAAGAAGCAGTTGTGTTTTCCTGCTCATTGTGGTCACTTCCTGGATAAACATCAGGACACCGAACATGCCTAAGGGATTGGTTACAGCACAAGTACGTAGGCTGGTGTATGAAGGAATTGAGAAGTTGGGAGCAGTATTACAAAGTTGGAGATCTTGTACACATGTCTGAGTTGGTAGCTTCCTCAGAATGAACATTCCGGACAGGAGAGAGACAGGCAAACTGTACTTCTGTCTCTCACCAACTGTCCATACGCAGAAGGTGTTTTGAATTCTTTGTGAAGTGTGTTGTGGTGTGTTTTCCCAAACCCTCAGTGTGTCTGATCCACTTTACTCATCACTCTCAGCAAACTCACATTATGATCAACTCTGGTTAGTTTATTTACATTTAAAACCCGGGGCAGAATGTTCAAAATGTCAACCTCCACATTCACATCCACACACAACCACACACACTCTCACAGACCCACACACACACACTCGCACACCGGTTCTCACACACACACACCCACCCATCCACACACACACACACACACACTTGCACACCGGTTCTCTCACACACACACACACCCACCCATCCACACCCACACACACTGGCACACCAGCTCTCACACAAACACACACACTCACACAAACATATTCTCACATACACACATACACGCCTACTCACACAAACACATACAAACACACTCACGCTCACACAAACAAATATAAACACCTCACACTGTCACATTCAAACACTCACACACACAAACACACGTCCACACACATAGACATTTACAGACACATACACACACATACACACACACACACACACACACACACACACACACACACACACACACACGTACACAAATGCACAGACAAAGTAATGAAGGATAGAAAAAGGAAACTTTTACAACTATGGATAGTAACAGTACAAGAAGTGTGGAGATTAAAGTGAGTTCACATGATTTACAGAGTCCGAGAAGAAAAAGTCCAAAGGGTATTTCAGATGTGTTGGAGTTTAATCCCGAGTCCAGTGAGAGCTTACTGCACGCAAATTGAATGCCTCGTTTCTGACATGACAACTATGAAAACATTGTAAGGAGTTGCTTCATTGGCTGCAAAAGCAGGTTGGGGATTATCTGAATAAGTGAAAGTTGCTAGAGAAATGCAGGACTTCTGTCCTGTTACATGTCGCCAGATTCCTGCCTGGATTTAGAATGGGGCTTTCCAAAGTCAACAGTCACGCTGTCATTCCCACCTTCCACCACTAGTGGCGCTGCAGGAGGCTCAACCTGGGAGAAAAAGGGAACAGATGAACTTTCACCTTTCGGACATGGCTTCGGGCAGATAGGGATTGTGGGGAAGGGAGGAGGGGCTGGGGATCTTTGGACAATCCTGACACTCTCGTTCTGTGTCCCAGTCGCTCTTCAGGAACAATATTTCTCAATATCAGCTGCCTCGACGCAGGGCAGTGTCCTTTTCTCACAGATGAAATGGAACTTATTGGTACAACTGACATCATTCCAGTTGGTTCTTCTGATAAGGGCGCAGTTTTCATTACCTTTCCAATTATTCGGTTCACCCTTATACCATTGAGTAAAACTGGGAAATGGGGAAAAAAATACCAATAAATATCCGACACATTCCTGCACAGAATCAACAAGATTCCTACAGCCCTGTACAAATCCCCAACTAATCTCACTGTCCCGCTCTCTCCCCATAGCCCAGTATCAATCCCCAAACTAATCCCACTGTCCCGCTCTCTCTCCATAGCCCCGTATCAATCCCAAACTAATCCCACTGCCCCACTCTCTCTCCATAGACCTGTATCAATCCCCAAACTAATCCCACTGTCCCACTCTCTCCCTATAGACTTGTATCAATCCCCAAACTAATCCCACTGTCCCACTCTCTCCCCATAGCACTGTATCACTCTCAAACTAATCCCACTGTCCCACTCCCTCACCATAGCCCTGTATCAATCCCCAAACTAATCCCACTGCCCCTCTCTCTCCATAACCCTGTATAAATCCCCAACTAATCCCACTGCCCCGCTCTCTCCACATAGCCCTGTATCAATCCCCAAACTAATCCCAATGTCTCGACTCTCTCCCCATTGCCCTGTATCAATCCCCAAACTAATGCCAATTTCTCGTTCGCTCCCCATAGCCCTGTACAAATGTCCATTTAATCCCACTGATTCGCACTTTCCCTTTGCCCTATATTAATCCCAAACCAATCCCACTGTCCCATTCTCTCCCCATAGGCCTGTATCAATCACCAAACTAATCCCAATGTCCCACCCTCTCCCCATAGCCCTGTATCAATCACCAAACTAATTCCACTGTCCACTCTCTCCCCATAGCCCTGTATCAATCCCCAAACTAATCCCACTGCCCAACTCTCTCCCCATAGCCCTGTATCAATCCCAAACTAATCCCACTGCCCCAGTCTCTCCCCATAGCCCTGTATCAGTCCCCAAACTAATCCCACTGCCCCAGTCTCTCCCCATAGCCCTGTATCAATCCCAAACTAATCCCATTGTCCCGCTCTCTCCCATAGCCCTGTATCAATCCCAAACTAATCCCACTGTCCCGCCCTCTCTCTATGCGACGCAGGGAGTCACCTCACTGGGGTCCCATCCACCCATTTCCAGTTTCCTTCACTCTCCCGATCTGTTAGTCCGATCCAGTAATCCCCAGGATTGTTCTCGATAGATTTCTTTGTGAAATTCTGCAGCAGATACAATGATGGAATGTGATCAGTTAGTATGACTGCCTTAACTCACATACACACAGACACACACACACACAACTGATACACAAAATACCGACAAACCCTTTCTCAGGAAATTCTCCCTCATTCCCTCTGATTAAATATCGGGAAGCCTGAAGCTGTTGTTTTCCATCTCTGTTCCAAACTCCATTCCCGAGTTACCGACTCCATCGTGGGACTCCCTGAGTCTGACCCAGACTGTTCACAATCCTGGGATCGTGTTTAACCTGGAGATGGGATTCCCACCTCATATCCACATTGTCACCAAGACAGCCTCTTCCCAACTCCGTAACATCACCCAGTACCACCCCGGTCTCAGCTCATCGACTTCTGAAATTCTCGTCCATGTAGTGTAGAGGGAAATTTACTCTGTATCTACCTCCGTGCTGTACCTGTCCTGGGAGTGTTTGATGGGGACAGTGTAGAGGGAGCATTACTCTGTATCTAACCCCTTGATGTACCTGCCCTGGGAGTGTTAGATGGGGACAGTGTAGAGGGAGCTTTACTCTGTATCTAACCCCGTGCTGTACCTGTCCTGGGAGTGTTTGATGGGGACAGTGTAGAGGGAAATTTACTCTGTATCTAACTCCGTGCTGTACCTGTCCTGAGAGTGCTTGATGGAAACAGTGTAGAGGGAGCTTTATTCTGCATCTAAACCAGTACTGTACCTGTCCTGGGACTGTTTGATGGGGACGGTGTAGAGGGAGCTTTACTCTGTATCTAACCCCATACTGTTCCTGTCCTGGGGGTGCTTTTTGAGGACAGTGTATAGGGAGCTTTAGTCTATATCTTACCCTGTGCTGTACCTGCCCTGGGAGTGTTTAATGGGAACAGTGTAGAGGGATATTGTCTTTCTATCTCACTCTGACTGATGCATTTGTCATTCTCACCTGTTCCTGTTCTGTATTTATGATGATGAGGTGTGAAGTTTGGGATTCACATTGTAGTTTTGCTGAGTCCCAGTTTACTTTATCCGTTGAGAATCTATAACAATGATGATTATGAACTTCCCATCCGCTCGGACAGAGAGACTCTGCAGAATTATAAAGACTTTATTCAGAGAAATACATCGAAACATTAGGAACAGGAGGAGGGTGGGTGTGGGGAGACAGGGGGTGGGCGTGGGTGTGGGGAGACAGGGGGGTGGGGGTGGGGAGACAGGGGGTGGGGAGACAGGGGGTGGGGGTGGGGAAACAGGGGGTGGGCGTGGGTGTGGGGAGACAGGGGGTCGGGGTGGGGAGACAGGGGGTGGGAGTGTGGATACAGGGGGTGGGGAGGCAGGGGGTGGGGGCGGGGAGACAGGGGGTGGGGGGTGGGGAGACAGGGGGTGGGGAGTCAGGGGTGGGTGTGGGGATTTAGGGGGTGGGGGCGATCCCAACGGGACAGAGCGTGGGTGGATGGGAGAGTGGGGGAGGGGGTGGCGGCCCTAAGCACCAACTCACCCGAGCAGTTTCAGAGGATGGTGCAGAAGGATCTTCGGTCCCTGAGCATCTGTTCCGGATCTTTCCGTTCTACCCCGTCATGTCCTTGTCCATCTGTAGGACTGAGAGAATCACAGGGTCACAGAACTCACAGGGTCACAGAACTCACAGGGTCTGAACCGCACAGAAAGAGGCCATTTGGCCCATCATGTCTACACTGTCTCTCCAAATGAGCGTTAGTACCCACTGTCATCGCCCTGCCTTTTACCCCCTGTCCCCCTGCACATTATATCGGTTCAAATAACCATCCAATGCCCTCTTGAATGCCTCGATTGAACCTGCCTCCCCCACACGACCAGGCAGCACATCCCAGACCCGAACCACTCGGCGTGTGAAAACGTTTTCTCTCACATCGTGTTTGATTCTTTCGCAAATCGCTTAAAAATCCGTGTCCTCTGGGCCCAGTGAGAACAGCTTCTCCCCGTCTCTTCTGTCCAGCCCCCTCTTGATTCTGAACGTCTCCATCAAATCCCCTCTCAGCCTCCTTCTCTCCAAGGAGAACAGTCCCAACCTCTCCCGTCTCTCCTTGGAACTGAAGCTTCTCCTCTCCAGAACAATCCGTCTAAACCTCTCCTGCGCTCTCTCTCCAATGTGTTCACATCCTTCCTATAATGTGGCTCAGAGCTGTACACATTACTCCAGCTGAGGTCTAACCAGAGTCTTATATAAATTCAGCATAACCTCTCTGCTCCTGTGCTCAATGTCCCTGTTAATAAAGCCCAGGATACTATCTGCTTTGTCAACTGCTCCCACCACCTGTCCTGCCACCTTCAATGACTTATTCACATATACACCCAGCTCCATCTGCTCCTGCAACCCCCTTAAACATTCTAGCCTGTAGTTTACATCATTTCTACAGGTTCCTCTGACCTAAATCAATCACTTCACACTTCTCCGCATTAAACTTCGTCTGCCGGCTCCAGCCACCTGTATCGGTCACGACAGAGCTGGAGTGACTGAGTGATGAAGGGAGTGGGATATATCAGAGTGTTACAGTGAGGGGTGTGGGATATATCGGAGTGTTACAGTGAAGGGTGTGGGATATATCAGAGTGTTACAGTGAGGGGTGTGGGATATATCAGTGTTACAGTGAGCGGTGTGGGATATATCAGAGTGTTACAGTGAGGTGTGTGGGTTATATCAGAGTGTTACAGTGAGGGGTGTGGGAAATATCAGTGTTACAGTGAGGGGTAAGGGATATATCAGAGTGTTACAGTGAGGGGTGTGGGGTATATCAGAGTGTTACAGTGAGGGGTGTAGGATATATCAGTGTTACAGTGAGGGTTGTGGGATATATGAGTGTTACAGTGAGGGGTATGGGATATATTAGAGTGTTACAGTGAGGGGTGTAGTATATATCAGTGTGTTACAGTGAGGGGTGTGGGATATATCAGAGTGTTACAGTGAGGGGTGTAGTATATATCAATGTGTTACAGTGAGGAGTGTAGGATATATCAGAGTTACATTGAGTGGTGTGGGATATATCAGAGTGTTACAGTGAGGGGTGTTGGATATATCACAGTGTTAGAGTGAGGGGTGTGGGATACATCAGAGTGTTACAGTGAGGGGTGTGGGATATATCAGAGTGTTACAGTGAGGGGTGTGGGGTATATTAGTGTGTTACAATGAGGGGTGTGGGATTTATCAGAGTGTTACAGTGAGGGCTGTTTGATATATCAGAGTGTTACAGTGAGTGGTGTGGGATATATCAGAGTATTACAGTGAGAGGTGTGGGGTATATTATTTGGTTACAGTGTTGGGTGTGGGATATATCAGTGTGTCACAGTTAGGGGTGTGGGATATATCAGTGTGTTACAGTGAGGTGTGTGGGATATATTAGAGTGCTACAGTGAGGGGTGCGGGATATATCTGAGTGTCACAATGAGGGGTGTGGGATATATCTGAGTGTTACAGTGAGGGGTGTGGGGTATATCAGAGTGTTACAGTGAGTGGTGTGGGATATATCAGTGTGTTACAGTGAGGAGTGTGGAATATATCAGGGTGTTACAGTGATCGATGTGGGATATATAAGAGAGTTACAGTGGGGTGTGTGGGATATATCAGAGTTTTACAGTGAAGGGTGTTGGATATATCACAGTGTTAGAGAAAGAGATGTGGGATTTATTTGAATATTAGTGAGAATGCTGTGCGACTTATCAGACCATCACAGTGAGGGGAATCGGATGTATCAAAGTGTTACAGTGAGGGGAATGGGACATATCAGATTGTTAGGGTTAGGGGTGTGGGTTATATCAGAGTGTTACAGTGAGGGGTGGGGCATATATCAGAGTGTTACAGTGAGAGGTGTGGGATATTTGAGTGTTACAGTGAGGGCTGTGGGATATATGAGTGTTACAGTGAGGGGTGTGGGATATATGAGTGTGAGAGTGAAGTGTGTGGGATATATCAGTGTTACAGTGAGGGGTGTGGGATATATCAGGGTGTTACAGTGAGGGGTCTGGGATATATCAGAGTGTTACAGTAAGGGGTGTAGTATATATCACTGCGTTACAGTGAGGGGTGTGGGATATATCAGGGTGTTACAGTGAGGGGTGTGGGATATATCAGAGTGTTACAGTGAGGGGTGTGGTATATATCAGAGTGCTACAGTGAGGGGTGTGGGGTATATTAGTTGGTTACAGTGAGGGGTGTGGGATATATCAGAGTGTCACAGTGAGGGGTGTGGGATATATCAGTGTGTTACAGTGAGGGGTGTGGGATATATCAGAGTGTTACAGTGAGGGGTGTGGGGTATATCAGAGTGTTACAGTGAGGGGTGGGGGATATATCAGAGTGTTACAGTGAGAGTTGTGGGATATATGAGTGTTATAGTGAGGGGTGTGGGATATATGAGTGTTACAGTGAGGGGTGTGGGATATATGAGTGTTAGAATGAGGTGTGTGGGATATATCAGTGTTACAGTGAGGGTTGTGGGATATATCAGGGTGTTACAGTGAGGGGTGTGGGATATATCAAAGTGTTACAGTGAGGGGTGTGGGATATATCAGAGTGTTACAGTGAGGGGTGTTGGATATATCACAGTGTTAGAGTGAGGGGTGTGGGATACATCAGAGTGTTACAGTGAGGGGTGTGGGATATATCAGAGTGTTACAGTGAGGGGTGTGGGGTATATTAGTGTGTTACAATGAGGGATGTGGGATTTATCAGAGTGTTACAGTGAGGGCTATTTGATATATCAGAGTGTTACAGTGAGTGGTGTGGGATATATCAGAGTATTACAGTGAGAGGTGTGGGGTATATTATTTGGTTACAGTGTTGGGTGTGGGATATATCAGTGTGTCACAGTTAGGGGTGTGGGATATATCAGTGTGTTACAGTGAGGTGTGTGGGATATATTAGAGTGCTACAGTGAGGGGTGTGGGATATATCTGAGTGTCACAATGAGGGGTGTGGGATATATCTGAGTGTTACAGTGAGGGGTGTGGGGTATATCAGAGTGTTACAGTGAGTGGTGTGGGATATATCAGTGTGTTACAGTGAGGGGTGTGGAATATATCAGGGTGTTACAGTGATCGATGTGGGATATATAAGAGAGTTACAGTGGGGTGTGTGGGATATATCAGAGTTTTACAGTGAAGGGTGTTGGATATATCACAGTGTTAGAGAAAGAGATGTGGGATTTATTTGAATATTAGTGAGAATGCTGTGAGACTTATCAGACCATCACAGTGAGGGGAATCGGATGTATCAAAGTGTTACAGTGAGGGGAATGGGACATATCAGATTGTTAGGGTTAGGGGTGTGGGTTATATCAGAGTGTTACAGTGAGGGGTGGGGCATATATCAGAGTGTTACAGTGAGAGGTGTGGGATATTTGAGTGTTACAGTGAGGGCTGTGGGATATATGAGTGTTACAGTGAGGGGTGTGGGTTATATGAGTGTGAGAGTGAGGTGTGTGGGATATATCAGTGTTACAGTGAGGGGTGTGGGATATATCAGGGTGTTACAGTGAGGGGTCTGGGATATATCAGAGTGTTACAGTAAGGGGTGTAGTATATATCACTGCGTTACAGTGAGGGGTGTGGGATATATCAGGGTGTTACAGTGAGGGGTGTGGGATATATCAGAGTGTTACAGTGAGGGGTGTGGTATATATCAGAGTGCTACAGTGAGGGGTGTGGGGTATATTAGTTGGTTACAGTGAGGGGTGTGGGATATATCAGAGTGTCACAGTGAGGGGTGTGGGATATATCAGTGTGTTACAGTGAGGGGTGTGGAATATATCAGAGTGTTACAGTGAGGGGTGTGGGGTATATCAGAGTGTTACAGTGAGGGGTGTGGGATATATCAGAGTGTTACAATTAGGGGTGTGGGATATATCAGAGTGTTACAGTGAGGGGTGTGGGATATTTCAGACTGTTACAGTGAGGGGTGGGGGATATATCAGAGTGTTACAGTGAGAGTTGTGGGATATATGAGTGTTACAGTGAGGGGTGTGGGATATATGAGTGTTACAGTGAGGGGTGTGGGATATATGAGTGTTAGAATGAGGTGTGTGGGATATATCAGTGTTACAGTGAGGGTTGTGGGATATATCAGGGTGTTACAGTGAGGGGTGTGGGATATATCAGAGTGTTACAGTGAGGGGTGTGGGATATATC
Organism: Isurus oxyrinchus; assembly: GCA_026770705.1. Classification (NCBI taxonomy): domain Eukaryota; kingdom Metazoa; phylum Chordata; class Chondrichthyes; order Lamniformes; family Lamnidae; genus Isurus; species Isurus oxyrinchus. The sequence continues at coordinate 3,392,731 of JANJGN010000043.1, forward strand.
AGAGTGCTACAGTGAGGGGTGTGGGGTATATTAGTTGGTTACAATGAGGGGTGTGGGATATATCAGAGTGTCACAGTGAGGGGTGTGGGATATATCAGTGTGTTACAGTGAGGTGTGTGGGATATATCAGAGTGTTACAGTGAGGGGTGTGGGGTATATCAGAGTGTTACAGTGAGGGGTGTGGGATATATCAGAGTGTTACAATTAGGGGTTTGGGATATATCAGAGTGTTACAGTGAGGGGTGTGGGGTAGATTAGTGTGCTACAGTGAGGGGTGTGGGATATATCTGAGTGTTACAGTGAGGGGTGTGGGATTTATCAGAGTGTTACAGTGAGGAGTGTGGGATATATCAGAGTGTTACAGTGAGTGGTGTGGGATATATCAGAGTGTTACAGTGAGGCGTGTGTGATATATCAGAGTGCTACAGTGAGGGGTGAGGGATATATCTGAGTGTTACAGTGAGGGGTGTGGGATATATCAGAGTGTTACAGTGAGGGGTGCGGGATATATCAGAGTGTTACAGTGAGGGGTGTGGGATATATCAGAGTGTTACAGTGAGGGTTTGGGATATATCAGAGTGTTACAGTGAGGGATGTGGGATATATGAGAGTTACAGTGGGGTGTGTGGGATATATCAGTGTTTTACAGTGAAGGGTTTTGGATATATCAGAGTGTTAGAGTAAGAGATGTGGGATTTATTTAAATATTAGTGAGAATGCTGTGAGACTTATCAGAGCATCACAGTGAGGGGCATCGGATGTATCAAAGTGTTACAGTGAGGGGAATGGGACATATCAGATTGTTAGGGTTAGGGGTGTGGGGTATATCAGAGTGTTGCAAGGAGGGGTGTGGGTTACATCAGAGTGTTACAATGAGGGGTGTGGGTTATATCAGAGTGTTACAGTGAGGGGTGTGGGTTATACCAGAGTGTTACAGTGAGGGGTGTGAGATATATCAGAGTGTTACAGTGAGGGGTGTGGGATATATCAGTGTGTTACAGTGAGGGGTGTGAGATATATCAGAGTGTTACAGGGAGGGGTGTGAGATATATCAGAGTGTTACAGTGAGGGGTGTGAGATATATCAGGGTGTTACAGGGAGGGGTGTGAGATATATCAGAGTGTTACAGTGAGGGGTGTGGGATATATCAGAGTGTTACCGTGAGGGGTGTGGGTTATATCAGAGTGTTACAGTGAGGGGTGTGAGATACATCAGAGTTTTAGAGTGAGAGGTGTGGGATATATTAGAATATTTGGGAGAATGGTGTGGGACATAGCAGAGCGTGACACTGAGGATAATCCGATATATAAATGTGTGTCAGTGAGGGGAATGGGCCATATCACGTTGTTATTGTCTGGGGTGTGTCTTATATCAGAGAGTTACACTGTTACCCTGCTCTCTTGCCCACATATCTGTCCTTGGCTTGCTGCATTGTTCCAGTGAAGCCCAACGCAAACTGGAGGAACAACACCTCATCTTCCGACTAGGCACTTTACAGCCTTCCGGACTGAACATTGAATTCAACAACTTTAGGTTGTGAGCTCCCTCCCCCATCCCCACCCCTTTCTGTTTCCCCCTTCCCTTTTTTTTTCCAATAAATTATAAAGATTTTCCTTTTCCCTTCTATTTCCATTATTTAAAAAAAAAATTTTTTGTTTTAAATTTTTTCAAAAAATTTTTAAAAATCTTTTATGCTCTCCCCACTCCCACTAGAGCTATACCTTGAGTGCCCTACCATCCATTCTTAATTAGCACATTCGTTTAGATAATATCACCAACTTTTACTTTAACACCTATGTGTTCTTTTGTATTATTGTTGTTGACATCTTTTGATGATCTGCTTCTATCACTGCTTGTTTGTCCCTACAACCACACCCCCACTCCACCTCTCTCTCTCTCTCTCTCCGCCCCCCACACACACACCTTAAAGCAGCTTATATTTCAACTCTTTCTTGGACTCGAACTCAAGTTCTGTCGAAGGGTCATGAGGACTCGAAACATCAACTCTTTTCTTCTCCGCCGATGCTGCAAGACATGCTGAGTTTTTCCAGGTAATTCTGTTTTTGTTTTTGTTACAGTGAGGGATGTGGGAGAGACCAGAGTGTTACAGTGGGGGGTGTGGGATATATCAGAGTGTTAGAGTGAGGGGTGTGCGTTATATCAGAGTGTTACGGTGAGGGGTGTGGGATATATCAGTGTTACAGTGAGGGGTGTGGAACATATCAGAGTGTTAAGGTGAGGGGTGTGGGATATATCAGTGTCACAGTGAGGGGTGTTGGACATATCAGAGTGTTAAGGTGAGAGGTGTGAGATATATCAGAGTTTTAAAGTGACTGGTCTGAGATATATCTGAGTGTTAGAGTGAGGGGTGTGGGTTATATCAGAGTGATACAGTGAGGGGTGTGGGATATATCAGTTTGTTACAGTGAGTGGTGTGGGATATATCAGAGTGTTACAGTGAGTGGTGTGGGATATATCAGTGTGTTACAGTGAGGGGTGTGGAATATATCAGGGTGTTACAGTGATCGATGTGGGATATATAAGAGAGTTACAGTGGGGTGTGTGGGATATATCAGAGTTATACAGTGAAGGGTGTTGGATATATCACAGTGTTAGAGAAAGAGATGTGGGATTTATTTGAATATTAGTGAGAATGCTGTGAGACTTATCAGACCATCACAGTGAGGGGAATCGGATGTATCAAAGTGTTACAGTGAGGGGAATGGGACATATCAGATTGTTAGGGTTAGGGGTGTGGGTTATATCAGAGTGTTACAGTGAGGGGTGGGGCATATATCAGAGTGTTACAGTGAGAGGTGTGGGATATTTGAGTGTTACAGTGAGGGCTGTGGGATATATGAGTGTTACAGTGAGGGGTGTGGGATATATGAGTGTGAGATTGAGGTGTGTGGGATATATCAGTGTTACAGTGAGGGGTGTGGGATATATCAGGGTGTTACAGTGAGGGGTCTGGGATATATCAGAGTGTTACAGTAAGGGGTGTAGTATATATCACTGCGTTACAGTGAGGGGTGTGGGATATATCAGGGTGTTACAGTGAGGGGTGTGGGATATATCAGAGTGTTACAGTGAGGGGTGTGGTATATATCAGAGTGCTACAGTGAGGGGTGTGGGGTATATTAGTTGGTTACAGTGAGGGGTGTGGGATATATCAGAGTGTCACAGTGAGGGGTGTGGGATATATCAGTGTGTTACAGTGAGGGGTGTGGGATATATCAGAGTGTTACAGTGAGGGGTGTGGGGTATATCAGAGTGTTACAGTGAGGGGTGTGGGATATATCAGAGTGTTACAATTAGGGATGTGGGATATATCAGAGTGTTACAGTGAGGGGTGTGGGATATATCAGACTGTTACAGTGAGGGGTGGGGGATATATCAGAGTGTTACAGTGAGAGTTGTGGGATATATGAGTGTTACAGTGAGGGGTGTGGGATATATGAGTGTTACAGTGAGGGGTGTGGGATATATGAGTGTTAGAATGAGGTGTGTGGGATATATCAGTGTTACAGTGAGGGTTGTGGGATATATCAGGGTGTTACAGTGAGGGGTGTGGGATATATCAGAGTGTTACAGTGAGGGGTGTGGGATATATCAGAGTGCTACAGTGAGGGGTGTGGGGTATATTAGTTGGTTACAATGAGGGGTGTGGGATATATCAGAGTGTCACAGTGAGGGGTGTGGGATATATCAGTGTGTTACAGTGAGGTGTGTGGGATATATCAGAGTGTTACAGTGAGGGGTGTGGGGTATATCAGAGTGTTACAGTGAGGGGTGTGGGATATATCAGAGTGTTACAATTAGGGGTTTGGGATATATCAGAGTGTTACAGTGAGGGGTGTGGGGTAGATTAGTGTGCTACAGTGAGGGGTGTGGGATATATCTGAGTGTTACAGTGAGGGGTGTGGGATTTATCAGAGTGTTACAGTGAGGAGTGTGGGATATATCAGAGTGTTACAGTGAGTGGTGTGGGATATATCAGAGTGTTACAGTGAGGCGTGTGTGATATATCAGAGTGCTACAGTGAGGGGTGAGGGATATATCTGAGTGTTACAGTGAGGGGTGTGGGATATATCAGAGTGTTACAGTGAGGGGTGCGGGATATATCAGAGTGTTACAGTGAGGGGTGTGGGATATATCAGAGTGTTACAGTGAGGGTTTGGGATATATCAGAGTGTTACAGTGAGGGATGTGGGATATATGAGAGTTACAGTGGGGTGTGTGGGATATATCAGTGTTTTACAGTGAAGGGTTTTGGATATATCAGAGTGTTAGAGTAAGAGATGTGGGATTTATTTAAATATTAGTGAGAATGCTGTGAGACTTATCAGAGCATCACAGTGAGGGGCATCGGATGTATCAAAGTGTTACAGTGAGGGGAATGGGACATATCAGATTGTTAGGGTTAGGGGTGTGGGGTATATCAGAGTGTTGCAAGGAGGGGTGTGGGTTACATCAGAGTGTTACAATGAGGGGTGTGGGTTATATCAGAGTGTTACAGTGAGGGGTGTGGGTTATACCAGAGTGTTACAGTGAGGGGTGTGAGATATATCAGAGTGTTACAGTGAGGGGTGTGGGATATATCAGTGTGTTACAGTGAGGGGTGTGAGATATATCAGAGTGTTACAGGGAGGGGTGTGAGATATATCAGAGTGTTACAGTGAGGGGTGTGAGATATATCAGAGTGTTACAGGGAGGGGTGTGAGATATATCAGAGTGTTACAGTGAGGGGTGTGGGATATATCAGAGTGTTACCGTGAGGGGTGTGGGTTATATCAGAGTGTTACAGTGAGGGGTGTGAGATACATCAGAGTTTTAGAGTGAGAGGTGTGGGATATATTAGAATATTAGGGAGAATGGTGTGGGACATAGCAGAGCGTGACACTGAGGATAATCCGATATATAAATGTGTGTCAGTGAGGGGAATGGGCCATATCACGTTGTTATTGTCTGGGGTGTGTCTTATATCAGAGAGTTACACTGTTACCCTGCTCTCTTGCCCACATATCTGTCCTTGGCTTGCTGCATTGTTCCAGTGAAGCCCAACGCAAACTGGAGGAACAACACCTCATCTTCCGACTAGGCACTTTACAGCCTTCCGGACTGAACATTGAATTCAACAACTTTAGGTTGTGAGCTCCCTCCCCCATCCCCACCCCTTTCTGTTTCCCCCTTCCCTTTTTTTTTCCAATAAATTATAAAGATTTTCCTTTTCCCTTCTATTTCCATTATTTAAAAAAAAAATTTTTTGTTTTAAATTTTTTCAAAAAATTTTTAAAAATCTTTTATGCTCTCCCCACTCCCACTAGAGCTATACCTTGAGTGCCCTACCATCCATTCTTAATTAGCACATTCGTTTAGATAATATCACCAACTTTTACTTTAACACCTATGTGTTCTTTTGTATTATTGTTGTTGACATCTTTTGATGATCTGCTTCTATCACTGCTTGTTTGTCCCTACAACCACACCCCCACTCCACCTCTCTCTCTCTCTCTCTCCGCCCCCCACACACACACCTTAAAGCAGCTTATATTTCAACTCTTTCTTGGACTCGAACTCAAGTTCTGTCGAAGGGTCATGAGGACTCGAAACATCAACTCTTTTCTTCTCCGCCGATGCTGCAAGACATGCTGAGTTTTTCCAGGTAATTCTGTTTTTGTTTTTGTTACAGTGAGGGATGTGGGAGAGATCAGAGTGTTACAGTGAGGGTGTGGGATAGATCAGAGTGTTAAGGTGAGGGGTGTGCGTTATATCAGAGTGTTACAGTGAGGGGTGTGGGATATATCAGTGTTGCAGTGAGGGGTGTGGAACATATCAGAGTGTTAAGGTGAGGGGTGTGGGATATATCAGTGTTACAGTGAGGGGTGTTGGACATATCAGAGTGTTAAGGTGAGAGGTGTGAGATATATCAGAGTTTTAAAGTGACTGGTCTGAGATATATCTGAGTGTTAGAGTGAGGGGTGTGGGTTATATCAGAGTGATACAGTGAGGGGTGTGGGATATATCAGTTTGTTACAGTGAGTGGTGTGGGATATATCAGAGTGTTACAGTGAGGGGTGTGGGATATATTAGTGTGTTACAGTGAGGGGTGTGGGATATATCAGAGTGTTAGAGTGATGGGTGGGTGTTATATAAGAGTGGTACAGTGAGGGATGTGGGATATATCAGAGTGTTACAGTGAGTGGTGTGGGTTATATCAGAGTGTTACAGTGAGGGGTGTGGGATATATTAGACTGTTACAGTGAGGGGTGTGGGATATATCAGAGTGTTACAGTAGGGGTGTGGGATATATCAGTGTGTTACAGTGAGGGGTGTGGGATATATCAGAGTGTTACAGTGAGGGGTGTGGGTTATATCAGTGTTACAGTGAGGGGTGTGGGATATATCAGTTTGTTACAGTGAGTGGTGTGGGATATATCAGAGTGTTACAGTGAGGGGTGTGGGATTTATTAGTGTGTTACAGTGAGGGGTGTGGGATATATCAGAGTATTAGAGTGATGGGTGGGTGTTATATAAGAGTGGTATAGTGAGGGGTGTGGGATATATCAGAGTGTTACAGTGAGTGGTGTGGGTTATATCAGAGTGTTACAGTGAGGGGTGTGGGATATATTAGACTGTTACAGTGAGGGGTGTGGGATATATCAGAGTGTTACAGTGAGGGCTGTGGCATATATCAGACCGTTACAGTGAGGGGTGTGGGATATATCAGAGTTTTACAGTGAGGGGTGTGGGATATATCAGAGTGTTACAGTGAGGGGTGTGGGATATATCAGAGTGTAACAGTGAGGGGTGTGGGATATATCAGAGTGTTACAGTGAGTGGTGTGGGATATATCAGAGTGTTACAGTGAGGGGTGTGGGATATATCAGACTTTTACAGTGAGGGGTGTGGGATATATCAGAGTGTTAGAGTGATGGGTGGGTGTTATATCAGACTGTTACAGTGAGGGGTGTGGGGTATATCAGAGTGTTACAGTGAGGGGTGTGGGATATATCAGAGTGTTACAGTGAGGGGTGTGGGATATATCAGACTGTTACAGTGAGGGGTGTGGGATATATCAGAGTTTTACAGTGAGGGGTGTGGGATATATCAGAGTGTTACAGTGAGGGGTGTGGGATATATTAGTGTGTTACAGTGAGGGGTGTGGGATATATCAGAGTGTTAGAGTGATGGGTGGGTGTTATATAAGAGTGGTACAGTGAGGGATGTGGGATATATCAGAGTGTTACAGTGAGTGGTGTGGGTTACATCAGAGTGTTACAGTGACGGGTGTGGGATATATTAGACTGTTACAGTGAGGTGTGTGGGATATATCAGAGTGTTACAGTGAGGGGTGTGGGATATATCAGACTGTTACAGTGAGGGGTGTGGGATATATCAGAGTTTACAGTGAGGGGTGTGGGATATATCAGAGTGTTACAGTGAGGGGTGTGGGATATATCAGAGTGTAACCATGAGGGGTGTGGGATATATCAGAGTGTTACAGTGAGGGGTGTGGGATATATCAGTGTAACAGTGAGGGGTGTGGGATATATCAGAGTGTTACAGTAGGGGTGTGGGATATATCAGTGTGTTACAGTGAGGGGTGTGGGATATATCAGAGTGTTACAGTGAGGGGTGTGGGTTATATCAGTGTTACAGTGAGGGGTGTGGGATATATCAGTTTGTTACAGTGAGTGGTGTGGGATATATCAGAGTGTTACAGTGAGGGGTGTGGGATATAATAGTGTGTTACAGTGAGATGTGTGGGATATATCAGAGTATTAGAGTGATGGGTGGGTGTTATATAAGAGTGGTACAGTGAGGGGTGTGGGATATATCAGAGTGTTACAGTGAGTGGTGTGGGTTATATCAGAGTGTTACAGTGAGGGGTGTGGGATTTATTAGACTGTTACAGTGAGGGGTGTGGGATATATCAGAGTGTTACAGTGAGGGCTGTGGGATATATCAGACTGTTACAGTGAGGGGTGTGGGATATATCAGAGTTTTACAGTGAGGGGTGTGGGATATATCAGAGTGTTACAGTGAGGGGTGTGGGATATATCAGACTGTTACAGTGAGGGGTGTGGGATATATCAGAGTGTAACAGTGAGAGGTGTGGGATATATCAGAGTGTTACAGTGAGGGGTGTGGGATATATCAGAGTGTTACAGTGAGGGGTGTGGGATATATCAGACTGTTACAGTGAGGGGTGTGGGATATATCAGACTGTTACAGTGAGGGGTGTGGGGTATATCAGAGTGTTACAGTGAGGGCTGTGGGATATATCAGAGTGTTACAGTGTGGGGTGTGGGATATATCAGACTGTTACAGTGAGGGGTGTGGGATATATCAGAGTTTTACAGTGAGGGGTGTGGGATATATCAGAGTGTTACAGTGAGGGGTGTGGGATATATCAGAGTGTTACAGTGAGGGGTGTGGGATATATCAGACTGTTACAGTGAGGGATGTGGGATATATCAGAGTGTAACAGTGAGGGGTGTGGGATATATCAGAGTGTTACTGTGAGGGCTGTGGGATATATCAGTGTTACAGTGAGGGGTGTGGGATATATCAGAGTGTTACAGTGAGGGGTGTGGGATATATCAGTGTGTTACAGTGAGGGGTGTGGGATTTATCAGTGTTACAGTGAGGGGTGTGGGATATATCAGTGTTACAGTGAGGGGTGCGGGATATATCAGAGTGTTACAGTGAGGGGTGTGGGATATATCAGTGTTACTGTGAGGGATGTGGGATATATCAGAGTGTTACAGTGAGGGGTGTGGGATATATCAGAGTGTTACAGTGAGGGGTGTGGGATATATCAGTGTTACAGTAAGGGGTGTGGTGTGTATCAGACTGTTACATTGATATATTCGTCCCCGTACCGTGGACTGTGAGACCTGTAATAATTGCCAGGCCACAGATTAAGACAATAAGTCCGACCACGATGAGACATCTGGATTTTTTTGAGCTTCTTCCTCCAGCTGTTTCCTGTCCATTTTGACCTGGAATAGAGAAGTACAGATTGACCCATGTTGAGCAGCCGGTGTAACTGTACGGAACAGACAATGGTGACGTATCTACCTCCCTTATCGAGAGGAACAACAGCCACGTTACTCATTTATATCCCTGGTTTCACATCCCAGCGCACGGTACAGGAGGGTTATCAAAGAGAATCGAACACCGAGTCACACAGGGAGATATTAGGGACAGGAAAGCATAAGCTCAGTCACAGAGATCGGTACAAGGGGCGACTTAAAGCAGGAGAGAGAGAGAGAGACAAAGAGAGAGAGACAGAGAGAAAGAGACAGAGAGAGACAGTGAGAAAGAGACAGTGAGAAAGAGACAGTGAGAAAGAGACAGAGAGAAAGAGACAGAGAGAAAGAGACAGAGAGAAAGAGACAGAGAGAAAGAGACAGAGAGAAAGAGACAGAGAGAAAGAGACAGAGAGAGACAGAGTTAGGGAGACAGAGAGAGCAAGAGAGAGAGAGGGGTGTAGGGGCTGGAGGAGGTTACAGCGATATGGAGGGTTGTAGGGGCTGGAGGGAATTACAAAGATGGGAGGGTTGTAGGGGCTGGAGGAGTTTCCAGAGATAGGGAGGGTTGTAGGGACTGGAGGAGTTTCCAGAGATAGGGAGGGCTGTTGGGGCTGGAGGAGGTTACAGAGATAGGGAGGGGTGTAGCGGCTGGAGGACGTTACAGAGATAGGGAGAGCTTGTAGTGGCTGGAGGAGGTTACAGAGATAGGGAGGGGTGTAGTCGCTGGGGGAGGTTACAAAGATAGGGAGGGATGTAGAGGCTGGAGGAGGTAACAGAGATAGGGATGGTTGTATGGGCTGCAGGAGGTTACAGAGAAAGGGGGGTTGTAGGGGCTGGAGGATGTTACAGAGATAGGGAGGGGTGGAGGGGCTGGAGGATGTTATAGTGGAAGGGAGGGTTGTAGTGCATGGAGGAGGTTACAGAGATAGGGAGGGTTGTAGGGGTTGGAGGAGGTTACAGAGATAGGGATGGGTTTAGGGGCTGGAGGAGATTACTGAAATAGGAAGGGTTGTAGGGGTTGGAGGAGGTTACAGGGATAGCGAGGGTTGTAGGGGCTGGAGGAGGTTACAGAGATAGGGAGGGGTGTAGTGGCTGGGGGAGGTTACAGAGATAGGGAGGTGTGTAGTGGCTGGGGGAGGTTACAGGGATAGGGATGGTTGTATGGGCTGGAGGAGGTTACAGAGGAAGGGGGGTTGTAGGGGCTGGAGGATGTTACAGAGATAGGGGGGTTGTAGGGGCTGGAGGAGGTTACAGAGATAGGGAGGGGTGTAGGGGCTGGAGGATGTTATAGAGGAAGGGAGGGTTATAGGGGCTGGAGGCGGTTACAGAGATAGGGAGTGTTTTCGGGTTTGGAGGAGGTTACAGAGATAGGGAAGGGTTTAGGGGCTGCAGGAGATTACAGAAATAGGATGGGTAGTAGGGGTTGGAGGAGGTTACACAGATAGGGAGGTTTGTAGTGTCTGGAGGAGGTTACATAGATAGGGAGGGTTGTAGGGGCTGGAGGAGGTTACTGGGTTAGGGAGGGGTGTACGGCTGGAGAAGGTTACAGAGATAGGGAGGGTTGTAGGGGTTGGAGGATGTTACAGAGATAGGGAGGTTTGTAGGGGCTGGAGGAGGTTACAGAGATAGGGAGGGGTTTAGGGGCTGGAGGAGGTTACAGAGATAGGGAGGTTTGTAGTGGCTGGAAGAGGTAACAGAGATAGGGAGGGGTGTAGGGGCTGGTGGAGGTTATAGAGGAAGGGAGGGTTGCAGGGGCTGGAGGAGGTTACAGAGATAGGGAGGGGTGTAGTGGCTGGGGGAGGTTACAGAGATAGGGAGGGGTGTAGTGGCTGGGAGAGGTTACAGAGATAGGGAGGTGTGTAGTGGCTTGGGGAGGTTACAGAGATAGGGAGGGGTTTAGGGGCTGGAGGAGGTTACAGAGATAGGGAGGTTTGTAGTGGCTGGAAGAGGTAACAGAGATAGGGAGGGGTGTAGGGGCTGGAGGAGGTTATAGAGGAAGGGAGGGTTGCAGGGGCTGGAGGAGGTTACAGAGATAGGGAGGGTTGTAGTGGCTGGGGGAGGTTACAGAGATAGGGAGGGGTGTAGTGGCTGGGAGAGGTTACAGAGATAGGGAGGTGTGTAGTGGCTTGGGGAGGTTACAGAGATAGGGAGGGTTGTAGGGGTTGGAGGAGGTTACAGAGAAAGGGATGGGTTTAGGGGCTGGTGGAGATTACAGAAATAGGGAGGGTTGTAGGGGTTGGAGGAGGTTACACAGATAGGGAGGTTTGTAGGGGCTGGAGGAGGTTACAGAGATAGGGAGGGTTGAAGGGGCTGGAGGAGGTTACAGGGATAGGGAGAGGTGTAGGGGCTGGAGAAGGTTACGGAGATAGGGAGGGTTGTAGGGGTTGGAGGAGGTTACAGAGGTAGGGAGGTTTGTAGGTGCTGGAGGAGGTTACAGAGATAGGGAGGGGTGTCGGGGCTGAAGGAGATTACAGAGATAGTGAGGGGTGTAGCGGCTGGAGGAGGTTACAGAGATAGGGAGGGGATGAGGGGCTGGAGGAGATTACAGAGATAGGGAGCGTTGTAGGGTTTGGAGGAAGTTACAGAGATAGGGAGGTTTGTAGGGACTGGAGGAGGTTACACTGATAGGGAGGGGTGTAGGGGCTGGAGGAGATTACAGAGATAGGGAGGGTTGTAGGGGTTGGAGGAGGTTACAGAGATAGGGTGGCGTGTTGGGGCTGGAGGAGGTTACAGAGATAGGGAGGGTTGGAGGAGCTTACAGAGATAGGGAGGGGTGTAGGGGCTGGAGGAGGTTTCAGAGATAGGGAGGGGTGTAGGGGCTGGAGGAGGTTACAGAGATAGGGTGGGGTGTAGTGGCTGAAGGAGGTTACAGAGATAGGGAGGGTTGTTGGGGCTGGAGGAGGTTACAGGGATAGGGAAGTTTGTAGGGGTTGGAGGAGGTTACAGAGATAGGGAGGTTTGTAGGTGTTGGAGGAGGTTACAGAGATAGGGAGGTTTGTAGGGGCTGGAGGAGGTTACAGAGATAGGGAGGGGTGTAGGGGCTGGAGGAGGTTACAGAGATAGGGAGGGGTGTAGGGGCTGGAGGAGGTTACAGAGATAGGGAGGGGTGTAGGGGCTGGAGGAGGTTACAGAGATAGGGAGGGGTGTAGGGGCTGGAGGAGGTTACAGAGATAGGGAGGAGTGTAGGGGCTGGAGGAGGTTACAGAGATAGGGAGGGATGTAGGGGCTTGTGCAGGTTACAGAGATAGGGAGGGGTGTAGGGGCTGGAGGAGGATACAGAGATAGGGAGGGGTGTAGGGGCTGGAGGAGGTTACAGAGATAGGGAGGTGTGTAGGGGCTGGAGGAGGTTACAGAGATAGGGAGGGGTGTAGGGGCTGAAGGAGGTTACAGAGATAGGGAGGGATGTAGGGGCTGGAGGAGCTTACAGAGATAGGGAGGGGTGTAGGGGCTGGAGGAGCTTACAGAGATAGGGAGGGGTGTAGGGGCTGGAGGAGGTTACAGGGATAGGGAGGGGTGTAGGGGCTGCAGGAGGTTACAGAGATAGGGAGGGGTGTAGGGGCTGGAGGAGGTTACAGAGATAGGGAGGGGTGTAGGTGCTGGAGGAGGTTACAGGGATCGGGAGCTGAATCTCTTCATCCTTCAGCATGTCCCTCCCTCCCTGTCCGCCCTGAACCATTGTGACCTCTGACCCCACACTCCCAGGATGACTGACCTTTATCCGGGGTCACCTCCGGGTCTTGGTTCTGCTGTGGACTCTGCGGAGTGAAGTTGACTTGGGCATAACTTGGTTCCTGTTCACCTAAGAGAGTTGCAGAGAGACGGAGAGAGGGAGTGAGAAGGGATGAAGAATGTGAGGACAGTTTGGTCAGTACGTGTGACGTAGGTGGGAAGCAGAGGCCAACGACAGACCCACAACACGCACACCGACATGACAATCAGCTCTGGAGCACGCCAAGACCTAACTAGAACGTAGCCAGGTGCATCTCAAATGCTTGCTTTACCAGCTACAGGCAGTCTACATGTAAATGCGACTTAGCAAAGACCTAATTCACCAATAGAACAAGTGTAACACAAAACGAGCGGGCATGGAAACCGAGCAACAACAGGCATGTAGCTACGGTGCGATCGTCACGTGGCTGAGGTCTAACAGAAATGCAGCTAAGATACAACGGACGTGCGATGGATGTGTAAGCGAATTTTAATTGAGATGTAACCCACATGCAACTAAGAAGCAAGTGACACACTGCAGGAGCACAACAGGGACAGGACTCTTGCTTATCTGTGACGTTACTACGATGCAACGGAAACATAACTGAGATGTAAATGACAGGGAAGGGACGTGTCGCATAGTTGTGTCAAGAGGAGGGTATTGGATTTCCAAACAGAGATTAGCAGACCCATAACTAAGGTCTAACAGATATGTAACTAAGGTGAAACAAGCAGAGAGGAGATGGATCAGCTACGATATTGACTCAGGCTTAACTTAAGATTAAAGTGAAAGAATCAAGGTCGACCTAATGCATCATTTTCAATGCAATTGAGAAATGACTAAAGTGCAGCAGATTTGACACAAATCAGTATCTTACGACTGACATACGATTCCCGTAACTGACCCGTTGTATGGAGCTTAGATGTCCCGGAGGCAGGAAGAAGATTCAGCTCCACGTATGAGATCTCCGGATCGTCTGGAAAACGGAAACAGAAACTATACAATGGATGAGAGTTAGATACAGAGTAAAGGTCCCTCTACACCATCCCCATCAAACACTCCCAGGACAGGTACAGCACGGGGTTAGATACAGAGTAAAGGTCCCTCTACACTGTCCCCATCAAACACTCCCAGGACAGGTACAGCACGGGGTTAGATACAGAGTAAATCTCCCTCTACACCGTCCCCATCAAACACTCCCAGGACAGGTACAGCACGGGGTTAGATACAGAGTAAATCTCCCTCTACACTGTCCCCATCAAACTCTCCCAGGACAGGTGCAGCACGGGGTTAGATACAGAGTAAAGCTCTCTCTACACCATCCCCATCAAACACACTCAGGACAGGTGCAGCATGGGGTTAGATACAGAGTAAATCTCCCTCTACACCGTCCCCATCAAACACTCCCAGGACAGGTTCAGCAGAGGGTTAGATACCGCGTAGTTACCCCTCCATCTCAATCTCACTATGTTCCCCCCTCACTCTCTCCATCTCACCCTCTGTTTCTATCCCTCTCTCTCTCTGTCTCACTCCCTTTTGCATTCCTTTCCTCTCTCTCTTTGTCTCTCGGTTCCTTTATAATTTTCATACTCTTTCTATCTTTCTGTCTCTCTCTCTCTCACCTTCACTCTCGGTCCCTCCATCTGTCCCCTAACCCATCATTCCCTTTCTTTCTCTCGCTCTCTCTCTCTTTCTCTCTCACTGTTCCTCTCTTTACTTCTCTCTCTCCCTCTCGTGTAAATCTTAACCTACGTTCATAGGGCGATATCCTGTTGATTCTGATGTGTCTCGTATTCATGTAGTTTCTGTCACAGAATCACAGAATCATACAGTGCAGAAGAGGCCCTTCGGCCCATCGAGTATGCACTGTGCACCATCTTTCTTGCTGTCTCTCTCACTCTCAGTTGCTCTCACCATTTCTCTCTCTGTCCCTTTCAGCCTCAATGTCTGTCACATTCTCTCTCTGTGCGTCTCTCTCTCAATCACTATCACCATCTCCCTCTCTGTTTCTCTCTTTCTCTCAATCTCTCGCACGATCTCTCTCTGTCTCTCTTGCTCTCAAACTCTATCACCATATCTCTCTTTCTCTCTGTCTCAATGTCTCTCACTATATTTCTCTCCCTGTCACCATCTCTCTCACCATCTCTCCCTCAGTCCCTCTCAGTCTCAATCTCTCTCACCTTCTCCCTCTCTTTCTCTCGCACTCTCAATATATCTCTCCATTTCTCTGCCTCTCCCTTTGTCAATCTCACTCAGCATCTCTCTCTCTCCCTGTCTCTCTCTCTCTCTGTCTGTCTGTCTTTTTCATTCCTTTTCTCTTTCTCTTTGTCTCTCAGTTTCTTTATAATTGTCACACTCCTTCTGTCTTTCTGTCTGTCTCTCTCTCCCTCTCTCTCTCTTGCCCTCACTCCCTGTCCTTCCATCTGTCCCCCAACCCCTGTTTCTCTCACTCTCCCGCTCCCTCTGTTGAACAGTTTAACCTATGTTCACTGGGCCCTGTCATATTGTTTTAGATGTGCCTCATATTCATGTAGTCCGTGTCCTGCTCCATGGTTTGTGTCTGAGGGGTCTCTCTCCTCCGTTCCTGTCCTGTATGCTTCTCTCTCTCTCTCAGATGTGTCTCAGTCTTTCCTCAGACTCAATGTCAGGGCGAAAACTTCCTCAAAACTGTTTCTGCCTCTTGGTTCCATTTCACAATGACACTTCCCCTGAGATCAGAATGAAAGGCTGGTTGTACTGACTCCAGGGGCAGCAGTCCCTCTCTGTCAATCTATCTCACCATCTCTCTCTCTGTCTCCCTCTCTCTCAATCTCTCTCACCATCTCTCTCTCTGTCTCCCTCTCTCTCAATCTCTCTCACCATCTCTCTCTCTGTCTCCCTCTCTCTCAATCTCTCTCACCATCTCTCTCTCTGTCTCCCTCTCTCTCAATTTCTCTCACCATCCTTCTCTCTGTCTCCCTCTCTCTCATTCTCTCTCACCATCTCTCTCTCTGTCTCCCTCTCTCTCAATCTCTCTCACCATCTCTCTCTCTGTCTCCCTCTCTCTCAATCTCTCTCACCATCTCTCTCTCTGTCTCCCTCTCTCTCAATTTCTCTCACCATCTCTCTCTCTGTCTCCCTCTCTCTCAATCTCTCTGACCATCTCTCTCTCTCTCTCTCTCAATCTCTCTCACCATCTCTCTCTCTGTCTCCCTCCCTCTCAGTCTCTTTCACCATATCTCTCTTTCTCCCTCTGTATCAATCTCTCTCACCATCTCTCTATCTCTCTCTCTCTCTCTCTCTCTCAATCTCTAGCACCATTTCTCTCTGTCTCCCTCTCTCTCAAACTCTCTCACCATCTCTCTCTCTCCCTCTCACTCAATCTCTCTCACCATCTCTCTCTGTCTCCCTCTCTCTCAATCTCTCTCACCATCTCTCTCTCTCTCTCCCACTCTCTCAATCTCTCTCACCATCTCTCTCTCTGTCTCCCTCTCTCTCAATCTCTCTCTCTCTGTCCCTCTCTCTCAAACTCTCTCACCAGCTCTCTCTCGGTCTCCCTCTCTCTCAATCTCTCTCACCATCTCTCTCTCTGTCTCCCTCTCTCTCAAGCTCTCTCACCATCTCTCTCTCTCTCTCCCCCTCTCTCTCAATCTCTCTCACCATTTCTCTCTCTGTCTCCCTCTCTCTCAATCTCTCTCAATCTCTCTCAATCTCTCTCACCATCTCTCTCTGTCTCCCTCTCTCTCAATCTCTCTCACCATCGCTCTCTGTCTCCCTCTCAATATCTCTCACCATCTCTCTCTGTCTCCCTCTCTCTCAATTTTACTCACCATCTCTCTCATGTCTCTCTCACTCTCAGTTCCTCTCACCATCTCTCTCTTTCTCTCTCAGTCTCAATGTGTGCAACAATCTCTCTCTCAGTGCCTCTCTCATTCTCTCGCACATCTCTCCCTGTCTCTCTATGTCACTCTCTCTGTCTCTCTCACTCTTAATCTCTCTCACCATCTCTCGCTCTGTCTGTCAATCTCTCTGTCTCTCTCTTCACCTCTCTCTCTGTCACTGCTATTCTCAATATTTATTTCCATTTCTCTGCCTCTCTCTTTCTCAATCTCTCTCAACATCTCTCTCTGTCTCTCTATGTCACTCTCTCTGTCTCTCTCACTCTTAATCTCTCTCACCATCTCTCGCACTGTCTCTGTCAATCTCTGTCTCTCTCATCACCTCTCTCTCTCTGTCTCTCCCACTCTCAATATTTTTTTCCATTTCTCTGCCTCTTTCTTTCTCAATCTCTCTCACCATCTCTCTCTCAGTCTGACTCTCTCTTTTTCATTCCTTTCCTCCCTCTCTCTGTGTCTCGGTTTTTTTTATAATTTTCATAATCTTTCTGTCGTTCTGTGTCTATCTCTCTCTCTCCTGCAATCTCAGTCCCTTCACCTGTCCCCCATCTCATAATTCTCTCTCTCCCTCTCCCTCTAGTGTAAATGTTAACCTATATTCACTTGGTGCTGTCCTGTCAGTTCTGATGTGTCTCATATTCATGTAGTTGCCGTGACAGAATCACACAGTGCAGAAGAGGCGCTTTGGCCCATCAAGTATGCATTGTGCACCATCTCTCTCACTGTCTCTCTCACTCTCAGTCGCTCTCACCATTTCTCTCTCTGTCCCTCTCAGCCTCAATGTCTGTCATGATCTCTCTCTCTGTCTCTCTCTCTCTCTCTAAATCAGTCTCACCATTTCTTTCTCTGTTCTCTCTTTCTCTCGCGCCATATCTCTCTCAGTCTCTCTCGCTCTCAAGCTCTCTAACCCTACCTATCTCTGTCTTTCTCATTCTCAATGTCTCGCACTATCTCTCTCTCTCTTTCTCTCACACTCTCAATATATCTCTCCATTTCTCTTCCTCTCCCTTACTCAATTTCACTCACCATCTCTCTCTCCCCATCTCTCTGTCTCTGTCTGATTGTCTCTCTCTTTTTCATCTTGATCTCTTTGTCTCTCGGTGTCTTTATAATTGTCATATTCTTCCTGTCTTTCTGTCTATCTCTGTCTCTCACCCTCACTCTCTGTCCACCATCTGTCGCCCAACCCTTGTCTCTCTCTCTCTCCCTCTGTTGAACAGCTTAACCTATGTTCACGGGGCACTGTCGTGTTGTTTTTGATGTATCTCATATTCATGTGGTCGGTGTCCTGCTCCATGTTTGTGTCTGAGGGGTCTCTCTCAACTGTTCCTGTCCTGTCTGCTTCTCTCTCTGTCTCAGACGTGTCTCAGTCTTTCCTCAGACTCAATGTCAGGGCGAAAACTTCCTCAAAACTGTTTCTGCCTCTTGGTTCCATTTCACAATGACACTTCCCCTGAGATCAGAATGAGAGGCTGGTTGTACTGACTCCAGGGGCAGCAGTCCCTCTCTCTCAATCTCTCTCACCATCTCTCTCTCTGTCTCCCTCTCTCTCAATCTCTCTCACCATCTCTCTCTCTGTCTCCCTCTCTCTCAATATCTCTCATCAACTCTCTCTCTGTCTCCCTCTCTCTCAATCTCTCTCACCATCTCTCTCTCTGTCTCCCTCTCTCTCAATCTCTCTCACCATCTCTCTCTCTGTCTCCCTCTCTCTCAATCTCTCTCACCATCTCTCTCTCTGTCTCCCTCTACCTCAATCTCTCTCACCATCTCTCTCTCTGTCTCCCTCTCTCTCAATCTCTCTCACCATCTCTCTTTCGGTCTCCCTCTGTCTCAATATCTCTCACCATCTCTCTCTCTGTCTCTCTCACCATCTCTCTCTCTGTCTCCCTCTCTCTCAATCACTCAATGTAAGAGTTGTTGATGAATTTGTTGGTGTTTTTCAATGTTGAGGTTGTTGTTGAAATTGTTGGTGTTTTTCAATGTTGAGGTTGTTGTTGAATTTGTTGGTGTTTTTCAATGTTGAGGTTGTTGTTGAATTTGTTGGTGTTTTTCAATGATTAGGTTGTTGTTGAATTTGTTGGTGTTTTTCAATTTTGAGGTTGTTGTTGAATGTGTTGGTGTTTTTCAATGTTGAGGTTGTTGTTGAATTTGTTGGTGTTTTTCAATGATTAGGTTGTTGTTGAATTTGTTGGTGTTTTTCAATTTTGAGGTTGTTGTTGAATGTGTTGGTGTTTTTCAATGTTGAGGTTGTTGTTGAATTTGTTGTTGTTTTTCGATGTTGAGGTTGTTGTTGAATTTGTTGGTGTTTTTCGATGTTGAGGTTGTTGTTGAATTTGTTGGTGTTTTTCAATGTTGAGGTTGTTTTTGAGTTTGGTGGTTTTCAGTGTTGAGGTTGTTGTTGAATTTGTTGGTATTTTTCAATGTTGAGGTTGTTGTTGAATTTGTTGGTGTTTTTCAATGATGAGGTTGTTGTTGAATTTGTTGGTGTTTTTCAATGTTGAGGTTGTTATTGAATTTATTGGTGGTTTTCTGTGTTGAGGTTGTTGTTGAATTTGTTGTTGTTTTTCAATGTTAAGGTTGTTGCTGAATTTGTTGGTGTTTTTCAATGATTAGGTTGTTGTTGAATTTGTTGGTGTTTTTCAAGGTTGAGGTTGTTGTTGAATGTGTTGGTGTTTTTCAATGTTGAGGTTGTTCTTGAATTTGTTGTTGTTTTTCGATGTTGAGGTTGTTGTTGAATTTGTTGGTGTTTTTCAATGTTGAGGTTGTTGTTGAATTTGTTGGTGGTTTTCAATGTTGAGGTTGTTGTTGAATTTGTTGGTGTCTTTTAATGTTGAGGTTTTTGTTGAATTTGTTGGTGTTTTTCAATGTTGAGGTTGTTGTTGAATTTGTTGGTGTTTTTCAATGTTGAGGTTCTGTTGAATTTGTTGGTGTTTTTCAATGTTGAGGTTGTTGTTGAATTTGTTGCTGTTTTTCAATGTTCAGGTTGTTGTTGAATTTGTTGCTGTTTTTCAATGTTGAGGTTGTTATTGAATTTGTTGGTGTTTTTCAATGTTGAGGTTGTTGTTGAATTTGTTGGTGTTTTTCAATGTTGAGGTTGTTGTTGAATTTATTGGTGCTTCTGAATATTGGGGCGGTTGTTGAATTTGTTGGTGCTTCTCAATGGTAGGGTTGTTGTTGAATTTGTTGGTGTTTTTCAATTTTGAGGTTGTTGTTGAATTTGTTGGTGTTTTCAATGCTGAGGTTGTTGTTGAATTTGTTGGTGTTTTTCAATGTAGAGGTTGTTGTTGAATTTGTTGGTGTTTTCAATGCTGAGGTTGTTGTTGAATTTGTTGGTGTTTTTCAATGTTGAGGTTGTTGTTGAATTTGTTGGCGTTTTTCAATGTTGAGGTTGTTGTTGAATTTGTTGGTGTTTTCAATGCTGAGGTTGCTGTTGAATTTGTTGGTGCTGCTCAATGATAGAGTTGTTGTTGAATTTGTTGGTGTTTTTCATAGTTAGGTTTGTTGCTGAATTTGTTGGTGTTTTCAATGTTGAGGTGTTTGTTGAACTTGTTGGTGTTTTTCAATTTTGAGGTTGTTGTTGAATTTGTTGGTGTTTTACAATGTTGAGGTTGTTGTTGAATTTGTTGGTGTTTTTCAAAGTTGAGGTTGTTGTTGAATTTGTTGGTGTTTTTCAATGTTGAGGTTGTTGTTGAATTTGTTGGTGTTTTTCAATGCTGAGGTTGTTGTTGAATTTGTTGGTGGTTCACAATGTTGAAGTTGTTGTTGAATTTGTTGGTGTTTTTCAATGTTGAGGTTGCTGTTGAACTTGTTGGTGTTTTTCAATGTTGAGGTTGTTGTTGAATTTCTTGGTGTTTTTCAATGTTAGGGTTGTTGTTGAATTTGTTGGTGTTTTTCAATGTTGAGGTCGTTGTTGAATTTGTTGGTGTTTTCAATGTTGGGGTTGTTGTTGAATTTGTTGGTGTTTTTCAATGTTGAGGTTGTTGTTGAATTTGTTGATGTTTTCAATGTTGGGGTTGTTGTTGAATTTGTTGGTGTTTTTCAATGTTGAGGTTGTTGTTGAATTTGTTGGTGTTTTTCAATTTTGAGGTTGTTGTTGAATTTGTTGGTGTTTTTCAATGTTGAGTTTATTGTTGAACTTGTTGGTGTTTTTCAATTTTGAGGTTGTTGTTGAATTTGTTGGTGTTTTCAATGCTGAGGTTGCTGTTGAATTTGTTGGTGCTTCTCAATGATAGGGTTGTTGTTGAATTTGTTGGTGTTTTCAATGCTGAGGTTCTGTTGAATTTGTTGGTGTTTTTCAATGTTGAGGTTGTTGTTGAATTTGTTGGTGTTTTCAATGCTGAGGTTGCTGTTGAATTTGTTGGTGCTTCTCAATGATAGGGTTGTTGTTGAATTTGTTGGTGCTTTTCATAGTTAGGTTTGTTGCTGAATTTGTTGGTGTTTTCAATGTTGAGGTTGTTGTTGAATTTTTTGTTGTTTTGCAATGTTGAGGCTGTTGTTGAATTTGTTGGTGTTTTTCAATGTTGAGGTTGTTGTTGAATTTGTTGGTGTTTTCAATGCTGAGGTTGTTGTTGAATTTGTTGGTGTTTTTCAATGTTGAGGTTGTTGTTGAATTTGTTGGTGTTTTCAATGCTGAGGTTGTTGTTGAATTTGTTGGTGTTTTTCAATGTTGAGGTTGTTGTTGAATTTGTTGGTGTTTTTCAATGTTGAGGTTGTTGTTGAATTTGTTGGTGTTTTTCAATGCTGAGGTTGCTGTTGAATTTGTTGGTGCTTCTCAATGATAGAGTTGTTGTTGAATTTGTTGGTGTTTTTCATAGTTAGGTTTGTTGCTGAATTTGTTGGTGTTTTTCAATGTTGAGGTTGTTGTTGAATTTCTTGGTGTTTTTCAATGTTGAGGTTGTTGTTGAATTTGTTGGTGTTTTTCAATGTTGAAGTTGTTGTTGAATTTGTTGGTGTTTTTCAATGCTGAGGTTGTTGTTGAATTTGTTGGAGCTTCTCAATGTTGCGTTTGTTGTTGAATTTGTTGGTGTTTTGCAATGTTGAGGTTGTTGTTGAATTTGTTGGTGTTTTGCAATGTTGAGGTTGTTGTTGAATTTGTTGGTGGTTTTCAATGTTGAGGTTGTTGTTGAATTTGTTGGTGTTTTTCAATGTTGAGGTTGCTATTGAATTTGTTCGTGTTTTTCAATGCTGAGGTTGCTGTTGAATTTGTTGGTGCTTCTCAATGATAGAGTTGTTGTTGAATTTGTTCGTGTTTTTCATAGTTAGGTTTGTTGCTGAATTTGTTGGTGTTTTTCAATGTTGAGGTTGTTGTTGAATTTCTAGGTGTTTTTCAATGTTGAGGTTGTTGCTGAATTTGTTGGTGTTTTTCAATGTTGAAGTTGTTGTTGAATTTGTTGGTGTTTTTCAATGCTGAGGTTGTTGTTGAATTTGTTGGTGTTTTTCAATGCCGGGATTGTTGTTGAATTTGTTGGTGCTTCACAATGTTGAGGTTGTTGTTGAATTTGTTGGTGTTTTTCAATGTTGAGTTGATTGTTGAATTTGTTGGTGTTTTCCAATGTTGAGGTTCTGTTGAATTTGTTGGTGTTTTGCAATGTTGAGGTTGTTGTTGAAGTTGTTGGTGTTTTCAATGTTGAGGTTGTTTTTGAATTTGGTGTTTTTCAATGTTGAGGTTGTTGTTGAATTTGTTGGTGTTTTTCAATGTTGAGGTTGTTGTTGAATTTGTTGGTGGTTTTCAATGTTGAGGTTGTTGTTGAATTTGTTGGTGTTTTTCAATGTTGAGGTTATTGTTGAATTTGTTGGTGTTTTTCAATGTTGAGGTTGTTGTTGAATTTGTTGGTGTTTTTCAATGTTGAGGTTCTGTTGAATTTGTTGGTGTTTTTCAATGTTGAGGTTGTTGTTGAATTTGTTGCTGTTTTTCAATGTTCAGGTTGTTGTTGAATTTGTTGCTGTTTTTCAATTTTGAGGTTGTTGTTGAATTTGTTGGTGTTTTTCAATGTTTAGGTTGTTGTTGAATTTGTTGGTGTTTTTCAATGTTGAGGTTGTTGTTGAATTTGTTGGTGTTTTTCAATGTTGAGGTTGTTGTTGAAGTTGTTGGTGTTTTTCAATGTTGAGGTTGTTGTTGAATTTGTTGGTGTTTTCAATGCTGAGGTTGCTGTTGAATTTGTTGGTGCTTCTCAATGATAGGGTTGTTGTTGAATGTGTTGGTGTTTTTCATAGTTAGGTTTGTTGCTGAATTTGTTGGTGTTTTCAATGTTGAGGTTGTTGTTGAATTTTTTGTTGTTTTGCAATGTTGAGGCTGTTGTTGAATTTGTTGGTGTTTTTCAATGTTGAGGTTGTTGTTGAATTTGTTGGTGTTTTTCAATGTTGAGGTTGTTGTTGAATTTGTTGGTGTTTTTCAATGTTGAGGTTGTTGTTGAAGTTGTTGGTGTTTTCAATGTTGAGGTTGTTGTTGAATTTGTTGGTGTTTTTCAATGCTGAGGTTGTTGTTGAATTTGTTGTTGTTTTTCAATGTTGAGGTTGTTGTTGAATTTGTTGGTGTTTTCAATGCTGAGGTTGCTGTTGAATTTGTTGGTGCTTCTGAATATTGGGGCGGTTGTTGAATTTGTTGGTGCTTCTCAGTGATAGGGTTGTTGTTGAATTTGTTGGTGTTTTTCAATTTTGAGGTCGTTGTTGAATTTGTTGGTGTTTTCAATGCTGAGGTTGTTGTTGAATTTGTTGGTGTTTTTCAATGTTGAGGTTGTTGTTGAATTTGTTGGTGTTTTCAATGCTGAGGTTGTTGTTGAATTTGTTGGTGTTTTTCAATGTTGAGGTTGTTGTTGAATTTGTTGGTGTTTTTCAATGTTGAGGTTGTTGTTGAATTTGTTGGTGTTTTCAATGCTGAGGTTGCTGTTGAATTTGTTGGTGCTTCTCAATGATAGAGTTGTTGTTGAATTTGTTGGTGTTTTTCATAGTTAGGTTTGTTGCTGAATTTGTTGGTGTTTTCAATGTTGAGGTGTTTGTTGAACTTGTTGGTGTTTTTCAATTTTGAGGTTGTTGTTGAATTTGTTGGTGTTTTACAATGTTGAGGTTGTTGTTGAATTTGTTGGTTTTTTTCAAAGTTGAGGTTGTTGTTGAATTTGTTGGTGTTTTTCAATGCTGAGGTTGTTGTTGAATTTGTTGGTGGTTCACAATGTTGAAGTTGTTGTTGAATTTGTTGGTGTTTTCAATGCTGAGGTTGCTGTTGAATTTGTTGGTGCTTCTGAATATTGGGGCGGTTGTTGAATTTGTTGGTGCTTCTCAATGATAGGGTTGTTGTTGAATTTGTTGGTGTTTTTCAATTTTGAGGTTGTTGTTGAATTTGTTGGTGTTTTCAATGCTGAGGTTGTTGTTGAATTTGTTGGTGTTTTTCAATGTTGAGGTTGTTGTTGAATTTGTTGGTGTTTTTCAATGTTGAGGTTGTTGTTGAATTTGTTGGTGTTTTCAATGCTGAGGTTGCTGTTGAATTTGTTGGTGCTTCTCAATGATAGAGTTGTTGTTGAATTTGTTGGTGTTTTTCATAGTTAGGTTTGTTGCTGAATTTGTTGGTGTTTTCAATGTTGAGGTTGTTGTTGAACTTGTTGGTGTTTTTCAATTTTGAGGTTGTTGTTGAATTTGTTGGTGTTTTTCAATGTTGAGGTTGTTGTTGAATTTGTTGGTTTTTTCAATGTTGAGGTTGTTGTTGAATTTGTTGGTGCTTTTCAATGTTGAGGTTGTTGTTGAATTTGTTGGTGTTTTTCATAGTTAGGTTTGTTGCTGAATTTGTTGGTGTTTTCAATGTTGAGGTGTTTGTTGAACTTGTTGGTGTTTTTCAATTTTGAGGTTGTTGTTGAATTTGTTGGTGTTTTACAATGTTGAGGTTGTTGTTGAATTTGTTGGTGTTTTTCAATGTTGAGGTTGTTGTTGAATTTGTTGGTCTTTTTCAATGCTGAGGTTGTTGTTGAATTTGTTGGTGGTTCACAATGTTGAGGTTGTTGTTGAATTTGTTGATGTTTTACAATGTTGGGGTCGTTGTTGAATTTGTTGGTGTTTTCAATGTTAGGGTTGTTGTTGAATTTGTTGGTGTTTTCAATGTTAGGGTTGTTGTTGAATTTGTTGGTGTTTTTCAATGTTGAGGTTGTTGTTGAATTTGTTGGTGTTTTTCAATGTTGAGTTTGTTGTTGAATTTGTTGGTGCTTCACAATGTTGAGGTTGTTGTTGAATTTGGTGTTTTTCAATGTTGAGATTGTTGTTGAATTTGTTGGTGTTTTTCAATGCTGAGGTTGTTGTTGAATTTGTTGGTGTTTTGCAATGTTGAGGTTGTTGTTGAATTTGTTGGTGTTTTTCAATGTTGAGGTTGCTGTTGAATTTGTTGGTGTTTTTCAATGTTGAGGTTGTTGTTGAATTTGTTGCTGGTTTTCAATGTTGAGGTTGCTGTTGAATTTGTTGCTGGTTTTCAATGTTGAGGTTGCTGTTGAATTTGTTGGTCTTTTTCAATGTTGAGGTTGTTGTTGAATTTGTTGGTCTTTTTCAATGTTGAGGTTGTTGTTGAATTTGTTGGTGTTTTTCAATGTTGAGGTTGTTGTTGAATTTGTTGATGTTTTCAATGTTGGGGATGTTGTTGAATTTGTTGGTGTTTTTCAATGTTGAGGTTGTTGTTGAATTTGTTGGTGTTTTTCAATGTTAGGGTTGTTGTTGAATTTGTTGGTGTTTTTCAATGTTGAGGTTGTTGTTGAATTTGTTGGTGTTTTGCAATGTTGAGGTTGTTGTTGAAGTTATTGGTGTTTTCAATGTTGAGGTTGTTATTGAATTTGGTGTTTTTCAATGTTGAGGTTGTTGTTGAATTTGTTGGTGTCTTTCAATGCTGAGGTTGTTGTTGAATTTGTTGGTGTTTTTCAATGCTGAGGTTGTTGTTGAATTTGTTGGTGTTTTGCAATGTTGAGGTTGTTGTTGAATTTGTTGGTGTTTTTCAATGTTGAGGTTGCTATTGAATTTGTTGGTGTTTTTCAATGTTGAGGTTGTTGTTGAATTTGTTGGTGGTTTTCAATGTTGAGGTTGCTGTTGAATTTGTTGGTGTTTTTCAATGTTGAGGTTGTTGTTGAATTTGTTGGTCTTTTTCAATGTTGAGGTTGTTGTTGAAGTTGTTGGTGTTTTTCAATGTTGAGGTTCTGTTGAATTTGTTGGTGCTTCACAATGTTGAGGTTGTTGTTGAATTTGTTGGTGTTTTTCAATGTTGAGGTTGTTGTTGAATTTGTTGGTGTTTTTCAATGTTGAGGTTGTTGTTGAATTTGTTGGTGTTTTTCAATGTTGAGGTTGTTGTTGAATTTGTTGTTGTTTTGCAATGTTGAGGCTGTTGTTGAATTTGTTGGTGTTTTCCAATGTTCAGGTTGTTGTTGAATTTGTTGCTGTTTTTCAATGTTGAGGTTGTTGTTGAATTGGTTGGTGTTTTTCAATGTTGAGGTTGTTGTTGAATTTGTTGGTGTTTTTCAATGTTGAGGTTGTTGTTGAATTTGTTGGTGTTTTTCATTGTTGAGGTTGTTGTTGAATTTGTTGGTGTTTTTCAATGTTGAGGTTGTTGTTGAATTTGTTGGTGTTTTTCAATGTTAGGGTTGTTGTTGAAATTGTTGGTGTTTTTCAATGTTGAGGTTGCTGTTGAATTTGTTGGTGTTTTTCAATGTTGAGGTTGTTGTTGAATTTGTTGGTCTTTTTCAATGTTGAGGTTGTTGTTGAAGTTGTTGGTGTTTTTCAATGTTGAGGTTCTGTTGAATTTGTTGGTGCTTCACAATGTTGAGGTTGTTGTTGAATTTGTTGGTGTTTTTCAATGTTGAGGTTGTTGTTGAATTTGTTGGTGTTTTTCAATGTTGAGGTTGTTGTTGAATTTGTTGGTGTTTTTCAATGTTGAGGTTGTTGTTGAATTTGTTGTTGTTTTGCAATGTTGAGGCTGTTGTTGAATTTGTTGGTGTTTTCCAATGTTCAGGTTGTTGTTGAATTTGTTGCTGTTTTTCAATGTTGAGGTTGTTGTTGAATTGGTTGGTGTTTTTCAATGTTGAGGTTGTTGTTGAATTTGTTGGTGTTTTTCAATGTTGAGGTTGTTATTGAATTTGGTGTTTTTCATTGCTGAGGTTGTTGTTGAATTGGTTGGTGTTTTGCAATGTTGAGGTTGTTGTTGAATTTGTTGGTGTTTTTCAATGTTGAGGTTTTTGTTGAAGTTGTTGGTGTTTTCAGTGTTGAGGTTGTTGTTGAATTTGTTGGTGTTTTTCAATGTTGAGGTTGTTGTTGAATTTTGTTGGTGTTTTTCAATGTTGAGGTTGTTGTTGAATTTGTTGGTGTTTTTCAATGTTAGGGTTGTTGTTGAATTTGTTGGTGTTTTTCAATGTTGAGGTTGTTGTTGAATTTGTTGTTGTTTTCAATGTTGGGGTTGTTGTTGAATTTGTTGGTGTTTTTCAATGTTGAGGTTGTTGTTGAATTTGTTGGTGTTTTTCAATGTTAGGGTTGTTGTTGAATTTGTTGGTGTTTTTCAATGTTGAGGTTGTTGTTGAATTTGTTGGTGTTTTGCAATGTTGAGGTTGTTGTTGAATTTGTTGGTGTTTTGCAATGTTGAGGTTGTTGTTGAAGTTATTGGTGTTTTCAATGTTGAGGTTGTTATTGAATTTGGTGTTTTTCAATGTTGAGGTTGTTGTTGAATTTGTTGGTGTTTTTCAATGCTGAGGTTGTTGTTGAATTTGTTGGTGTTTTGCAATGTTGAGGTTGTTGTTGAATTTGTTGGTGTTTTTCAATGTTGAGGTTGCTGTTGAATTTGTTGGTGTTTTTCAATGTTGAGGTTGTTGTTGAATTTGTTGGTGTTTTTCAATGTTGAGGTTGTTGTTGAATTTGTTGGTGTTTTTCAATGTTGAGGTTCTGTTGAATTTGTTGGTGCTTCACAATGTTGAGGTTGTTGTTGAATTTGTTGGTGTTTTTCAATGTTGAGGTTGTTGTTGAATTTGTTGGTGTTTTTCAATGTTAGGGTTGTTGTTGAATTTGTTGGTGTTTTTCAATGATGAGGTTGTTGTTGAATTTGTTGGTGTTTTCAATGTTGGGGTTGTTGTTGAATTTGTTGGTGTTTTTCAATGTTGAGGTTGTTGTTGAATTTGTTGGTGTTTGTCAATGTTAGGGTTGTTGTTGAATTTGTTGGTGTTTTTCAATGTTGAGGTTGTTGTTGAATTTGTTGGTGTTTTGCAATGTTGAGGTTGTTGTTGAATTTGTTGGTGTTTTGCAATGTTGAGGTTGTTGTTGAAGTTATTGGTGTTTTCAATGTTGAGGTTGTTATTGAATTTGGTGTTTTTCAATGTTGAGGTTGTTGTTGAATTTTTTGGTGTTTTTCAATGCTGAGGTTGCTGTTGAATTTGTTGGTGTTTTCCAATGCTGAGGTTGTTGTTGAATTTGTTGGTGTTTTGCAATGTTGAGGTTGTTGTTGAATTTGTTGGTGTTTTTCAATGTTGAGGTTGCTGTTGAATTTGTTGGTGTTTTTCAATGTTGAGGTTGTTGTTGAATTTGTTGGTGGTTTTCAATGTTGAGGTTGTTGTTGAATTTGTTGGTGTTTTTCAATGTTGAGGTTGCTGTTGAATTTGTTGGTGTTTTTCAATGTTGAGGTTGTTGTTGAATTTGTTGGTCTTTTTCAATGTTGAGGTTGTTGTTGAATTTGTTGGTGTTTTTCAATGTTGAGGTTCTGTTGAATTTGTTGGTGCTTCACAATGTTGAGGTTGTTGTTGAATTTGTTGGTGTTTTTCAATGTTGAGGTTGTTGTTGAATTTGTTGGTGTTTTTCAATGTTGATGTTGTTGTTGAATTTGTTGGTGTTTTTCAATGTTGAGGTTGTTGTTGAATTTGTTGTTGTTTTGCAATGTTGAGGCTGTTGTTGAATTTGTTGGTGTTTTTCAATGTTGAGGTTGTTGTTGAATTTGTTGGTGTTTTTCAATGTTGAGGTTGTTGTTGAATTTGTTGGTGTTTTTCAATGTTGAGGTTGTTGTTGAAGTTTTTGGTGTTTTCAATGTTGAGGTTGTTGTTGAATTTGTTGGTGTTTTCAATGCTGAGGTTGCTGTTGAATTTGTTGGTGCTTCTGAATATTGGGGCGGTTGTTGAATTTGTTGGTGTTTTTCAATGATAGGGTTGTTGTTGAATTTGTTGGTGTTTTTCAATGTTGAGTTTATTGTTGAACTTGTTGGTGTTTTTCAATTTTGAGGTTGTTGTTGAATTTGTTGGTGTTTTCAATGCTGAGGTTGTTGTTGAATTTGTTGGTGTTTTTCAATGTCGAGGTTGTTGTTGAATTTGTTGGTGTTTTCAATGCTGAGGTTGCTGTTGAATTTGTTGGTGCTTCTCAATAATAAGGTTGTTGTTGAATTTGTTGGTGCCTCTCAATGTTGAGGTTGTTGTTGAACTTGTTGGTGTTTTTCAATTTTGAGGTTGTTGTTGAATTTGTTGGTGTTTTACAATGTTGAGGTTGTTGTTGAACTTGTTGGTGTTTTTCAATTTTGAGGTTGTTGTTGAATTTGTTGGTGTTTTTCAATGTTAGGGTTGTTGTTGTATTTGTTGGTGTTTTTCAATGTTGAGGTTGTTGTTGAATTTGTTGGTGTTTTCAATGTTGGGGTTGTTTTTGAATTTGTTGGTGTTTTTCAATGTTAGGGTTGTTGTTGAATTTGTTGGTGTTTTTCAATGTTGAGGTTGTTGTTGAATTTGTTGGTGTTTTGCAATGTTGAGGTTGTTGTTGAAGTTATTGGTGTTTTCAATGTTGAGGTTGTTATTGAATTTGGTGTTTTTCAATGTTGAGGTTGTTGTTGAATTTGTTGGTGTTTTTCAATGCTGAGGCTGTTGTTGAATTTGTTGGTGTTTTTCAATGCTGAGGTTGTTGTTGAATTTGTTGGTGTTTTGCAATGTTGAGGTTGTTGTTGAATTTGTTGGTGTTTTTCAATGTTGAGGTTGCTGTTGAATTTGTTGGTGTTTTTCAATGTTGAGGTCGTTGTTGAATTTGTTGGTGGTTTTCAATGTTGAGGTTGTTGTTGAATTTGTTGGTGTTTTTCAATGTTGAGGTTCTGTTGAATTTGTTGGTGCTTCACAATGTTGAGGTTGTTGTTGAATTTGTTGGTGTTTTTCAATGTTGAGGTTGTTGTTGAATTTGTTGGTGTTTTTCAATGTTGAGGTTGTTGTTGAATTTGTTGGTGTTTTTCAATGTTGAGGTTGTTGTTGAATTTGTTGTTGTTTTGCAATGTTGAGGCTGTTGTTGAATTTGTTGGTGTTTTTCAATGTTGAGGTTGTTGTTGAATTTGTTGGTGTTTTTCAATGTTGAGGTTGTTGTTGAATTTGTTGGTGTTTTTCAATGTTGAGGTTGTTGTTGAAGTTTTTGGTGTTTTCAATGTTGAGGTTGTTGTTGAATTTGTTGGTGTTTTCAGTGCTGAGGTTGCTGTTGAATTTGTTGGTGCTTCTGAATATTGGGGCGGTTGTTGAATTTGTTGGTGTTTCTCAATGATAGGGTTGTTGTTGAATTTGTTGGTGTTTTTCAATGTTGAGTTTATTGTTGAACTTGTTGATGTTTTTCAATTTTGAGGTTGTTGTTGAATTTGTTGGTGTTTTCAAAGCTGAGGTTGTTGTTGAATTTGTTGGTGTTTTTCAATGTCGAGGTTGTTGTTGAATTTGTTGGTGTTTTCAATGCTGAGGTTGCTGTTGAATTTGTTGGTGCTTCTCAATGATAGGGTTGTTGTTGAATTTGTTGGTGCTTCTCAATGTTGAGGTTGTTGTTGAACTTGTTGGTGTTTTTCAATGTTGAGGTTGTTGTTGAATTTGTTGGTGTTTTACAATGTTGAGGTTTTTGTTGAATTTGTTGGTGTTTTTCAATGTTGAGGTTGTTGTTGAATTTGTTGGTGTTTTTCAAAGTTGAGGTTGTTGTTGAATTTGTTGGTGTTTTTCAATGTTGAGGTTGTTGTTGAATTTGTTGGTGTTTTTCAATGCTGAGGTTGTTGTTGAATTTGTTGGTGGTTCACAATGTTGAGGTTGTTGTTGAATTTGTTGGTGTTTTTCAATGTTGAGGTTGCTGTTTAACTTGTTGGTGTTTTTCAATGTTGAGGTTGTTGATTTTGTTGGTGTTTTTCAATGTCAGGGTTGTTGTTTAATTTGTTGGTGTTTTTCAATGTTGAGGTTGTTGTTGAATTTGTTGGTGTTTTCAATGTTGGGGTTGTTGTTGAATTTGTTGGTGTTTTTCAATGTTAGGGTTGTTGTTGAATTTGTTGGTGTTTTTCAATGTTGAGGTTGTTGTTGAATTTGTTGGTGTTTTCAATGTTAGGGTTGTTGTTGAATTTGTTGGTGTTTTTCAATGTTGAGGTTGTTGTTGAATTTGTTGGTGTTTTTCAATGTTGGGGTTGTTGTTGAATTTGTTGGTGTTTTTCAGTGTTGAGGTTGTTGTTGAATTTGTTGGTGTTTTTCAATGCTGATGTTGTTGTTGAATTTGTTGGTGTTTTTCAATGTTGAGGGTGTTGTTGAATTTGTTGGTGTTTTCAATGTCGAGGTTGTTGTTGAATTTGTTGCTGTTTTTCAATGTTGAGGTTGTTGTTGAAGTTGTTGGTGTTTTTCAATGTTGAGGTTGTTGTTGAAGTTGTTGGTGTTTTGCAATGTTGAGGTTGTTGTTGAATTTGTTCGTGTTTTGCAATGTTGAAGTTCCTTTTGAAGTTGTTGGTGTTTTTCAATGTTGAGGTTGTTGTTGAATTTGTTGGTGTTTTCAATGTTGAGGTTGTTGTTGAATTTGTTGGTGTTTTTCAATGTTGAGGATGTTGTTGTTGAATTTGTTGGTGTTTTTCAATGTTGAGGGTGTTGTTGAATTTGTTGGTGTTTTCAATGTCGAGGTTGTTGTTGAATTTGTTGGTGTTTTTCAATGTTGAGGTTGTTGTTGAAGTTGTTGGTGCTTTTCAATGTTGAGGTTGTTGTTGAAGTTGTTGGTGTTTTTCAATGTTGAGGTTGCTGTTGAATTTGTTCGTGTTTTGCAATGTTGAAGTTCCTTTTGAAGTTGTTGGTGTTTTTCAATGTTGAGGTTGTTGTTGAATTTGTTGGTGTTTTTCAATGTTGAGGTTGTTGTTGAATTTGTTGGTGTTTTTCAATGTTGAGGATGTTGTTGTTGAATTTGTTGGTGTTTTTCAATGTTGAGGTTGTTGTTGAGGTTGTTGGTGTTTTTCAATGTACACATAGGCACAAATTCTTAAAATGTATTACTCTGGGGACGTTCCAGAGGACTGGAGAATTGCAAGCGTTACACCTTTGCCCAACACAGGGTGAAAAGCTATACTCAGCGCCTACAGGCCGGTCATTTTAACCTCGACAGTGGGGAAGCTTCTAGAAACAATAACGAGGAGAAAATTAATCATCACAAGGACAAATGCAGGAGAATTAAGGAAATCCAGCACGGATTTGTTCAGGCAAAATACTGTTTAATCAACTTGCTGGTGTGTTTTTGATGAGGGAACACAGAGGGTCGACAGGGTACCATTGTAGATGTGGTGTACATGGACTTCCAGAAGACATTCAATACAGTGCCACACAACAGGCTTGTGAGTAAAGTTATAGCTCATGGGATGAAAGGGATAGCAGCATCGTGGATAGATAGGGAGAAACTGCATCGTTGGGGGAAGGAGCGAGGGTGAGAGGGACACAGATTTCAGTTAATCGGTAAAAGAAGCAGTTGTGTTTTCCTGCTCATTGTGGTCACTTCCTGGATAAACATCAGGACACCGAACATGCCTAAGGGATTGGTTACAGCACAAGTACGTAGGCTGGTGTATGAAGGAATTGAGAAGTTGGGAGCAGTATTACAAAGTTGGAGATCTTGTACACATGTGAGTTGGTAGCTTCCTCAGAATGAACTGTTCCGGACAGGAGAGAGACAGGCAAACTGTACTTCTGTCTCTCACCATCTGTCCATACGCAGAAGGTGTGTTGAATTCTTTGTGAAGTGTGTTGTGGTGTGTTTTCCCAAACCATCAGTGTGTCTGATCCACTTTACTAATCACTCACAGCAAACTCACATTATGATCAACTCTGATTAGTTTATTTATATTTAAAACCCAGGGCAGGAATGTTCACAGTGTCACACTCACACAACCCACACACCACATATACACAACGCATACACTCCCACACAGACACACACAACATATACACACACGTTCATACAAACACCCACACACACACTCCCACGCGGACACATACAGACACTCACACATTCACACAAGCAAGCACTCAAACACAAACACACAGACATACACACACAAACATATACATACAAAAATACATACACACACACACACATACATACACAAACACACATACGGACACACACACACACTCTCACACACTTTCGCACACTCTCGCACACTGTCGCACACTCACACACACACACACACACTCACACACACTCACACACAGAAACAGTAATGGAGGATAGACAAAAGAAACGTTTACAACTATGGATACTAACAGTACAAGAACCATGGAGATGAAAATGAGCTCACATGATTTCCAGAGTCTGAGAGGAAAGCCTCGTTTCCAACCTGACAACTATGAAAATAATGGTTTTCAATGTACACATCGGCACAAATTCTAAAAATGTATTACTCTGGGGAGGTTCCAGAGGACTGGAGAGTTGTAAGCGTTACACCTTTGGTCAACATAGGGTGAAAAGATAGACTCAGCACCTACAGGCTGCAAAAGTACATTGGAGATCTCCAGAGTTAGTGAAAGGTGCTAGAGAAATGCAGGGCTTCTGTCCTGTTACATTTCGTCGGATTCCTGCCTGATTTATAATGGGGTTTTCCAATGTCAACCGTCACGCTGTCATTCCCGTCTCCCACCACTGGGGGCGCTGCAGGACGTTCCTCCTGGGAGAAAAGGGGAACAGATGAACTTCCACCTTTCGGATGTGGCGTCGGGCACTTGGGGATTGTGGGGAAGGGAGGAGGAGGGGCGGGGGATCTGTGGACAATCCTGACACTCTCGTTCTGTGTCCCAGTCTCTGTTCAGGAACAATATTTCTCCATATCAGCTGCCTCGACGCAGGGCCGTGCCCTTTTCTCACAGATGAAAGGGAGGTGATCGGTACAACAGACATCATTCCAGCCATTTCTTCTGATGATGGCGCAGTTTTCATTACTATTTTCATTATTCGGTTCACCCTGTTCCCATCGAGTAAAACTAGGAAATTGGGAAATAAAAAATATTGATAAAAATCCGTCACATTCCTGCACAGAATCAACAAGATTCCTACAGCCCGGTAGAAATCCCCAACTAATCCCACTATCCCGGCTCTCTCCCCATAGCCCTGTATCAATTCCAAACTAATCCCTCTATCCCGGCTCTCTCCCCATAGCCCTGTACAAATCCCCAACTAATCCCACTGTCCCACTCTCTCCCCA
Source organism: Isurus oxyrinchus (assembly GCA_026770705.1). NCBI lineage: Eukaryota > Metazoa > Chordata > Chondrichthyes > Lamniformes > Lamnidae > Isurus > Isurus oxyrinchus. Next base: position 3,426,769 of record JANJGN010000043.1, read on the forward strand.
TAGCCCTGTACAAATCCCCAACTAATCCCACTGTCCCCCTCTCTCCCCATAGCCCTGTATCAATCCCAAACTAATCCCACTGCCCCCCTCTCTCCCCATAGCCCTGTACAAATCCACAACTAATCCCACTGTCCCCTCTCTCCCCATAGCCCTGACAAATCCCCAACTAATCCCACTATCCCGGCTCTCTCCCCATAGCCCTGTATCAATTCCAAACTAATCCCTCTATCCCGGCTCTCTCCCCATAGCCCTGTACAAATCCCCAACTAATCCCACTGTCCCACTCTCTCCCCATAGCCCTGTATCAATTCCAAACTAGTCCCACTGTCCTGGCTCTCTCCCCATAGCCCTGTATCAATCCCAAACTAATCCCACTGTCCCACTCTCTCCCCATAGCCCTGTATCAATCCCAAACTAATCCCACTGTCCCGGCTCTCTCCCCATAGCCCTGTATCAATCCCAAACTAATCCCACTGTCCCGCTGTCTCCCCAGAGCCCTGTATCAATCCCCAAACTAATCCCACTGTCCCGCTCTCTCCCCATAGCCCTGTACAAATCCCCAAATAATCCCAATGTCCCACTCTCTCCCCATAGCCCTGTATCAATCCCAAACTAAACCCACTGTCCCGCTCTCTCCGCTTAGGCCTGTATCAATCCCCAAACTAATCCCACTGTCCCGGTCTCTCTCCATAGCCCTGTACAAATCCTCAAACTCATTCCACTGCCCCAGCT